>JBBMOI010000013.1:16375000-16927500 GCA_038088405.1 Porites divaricata
CATCGGTTTAACTGCGATAACAAGAGTTTTTTTTAATTCTCCGCTAGTAATTCGCTTGTTTATCTGGTGATAGCTCTGTTTAGGCAGAAATTTCCCGAATTTCAGTTATTATACTACTACATGAGAAATTTCTGCAATTTGATTGGCTTAGAGCAGTGGTATTTCAGCTTAATTTGAAATACCTACATGTGAAAATTACAACCTTTTACGGGTAGTAGTATAAACAAATAATAGCATTATTTGTACGTGATATTTGGCATAAATACCACTCGTGATATTTCAAAATTGTCTCAAATTTCACTCGCCTAATGGCTCGTGAAATTACGAATAACAATTTTGAAATATCACTCGTGGTATTTATGCCAAATATCACTACTAATCATGCTATTACCTATACTAATTGGAGGCTTAGCAAATCTGTCTTGCCCTTTCGATCATTGCGTGACGGTGAAAACGAACCAGACAAAAAAATTGAGAGACAAAGGACTCCTCCCTCGGAATTAATTTTGTTCTGGGACCACATGACCAGACCCAACCAGGGTCTCTCGACGGGTAGAAGAAGAACGAGGTTGCATAGATGGGGGATTCTCAGCCAAGATTGAGGAATCGAGTCGAGATTGCAGTGAATTTCATTCGCCGTGATCGATCAGTTTCATTGATCCGTCCAAAACCAAAGGCATGTGTACATTCTGGCAGAAAAACAGATATTTGTTTTGGTTAGAAAAGAGTAGTGGTTTGTTCAGCCAAACAACGGCACACAAAGAAAATTAATGGCTAATTGAATAACAAAGGTAAACATGCACGCATGTTGGACACATGCGTGCCCGACGCGTGTACGCAGAAATGGTGCGTGCGTCGGTCGCTTATCTCTGCACTGCACTGTATATTATTCATCATTTCATTTCTATTTTCATTGTTTTTGTCAGTGAAAAGACTTATTGAATCACAGAGAGTAGAAGTCATATTGTTTAATAAAAGGTTTTGCATTCTTGTGTTGAGGACAGACTTGAAAAATTCCTACTTTTTCATTGACGGAACTACCAGTATCAATATATCAAAAGCAACAGCATTTATGGTAGAATAAGGCCGTGTATAACAAAACGTGTGTTTCCCTGAATATTCAAGTGCTCTTGAAAGTTGTGAAAAATTAGGATGGGACTGGGATTTGGATGAATGATGGGCAGGATAGTAGGATATAAAGAGGAAAAAACTGGCGGGATTATAGTAGGATTAGAGAAACTTACTGCAGACAGCCTTTATTCTTTACAATAGGGGGAAAAGCCAAAAAATACTTCTATTCAGAGTAAATTGCTGACTCTTAAGCTTGGTAGTCTCAAGAGGAAAAGAGAGAAAGGTGTGAAGCAAATGCTTTGCACCTCAAGCGACTTCAGTACCACATTCTAATCAAAGTATTCTTCACCCGATGAAGCATAACAGTGCAACCATGGCTACCTAGACACAATTTTGAAACAAATTTTGAAATTAGCCAATCACAAGTTGAGATCTAAACAATGAAATTGCACATACCTGGCCTGCATGTGTACATGCAGATACCCCCCTCCCCTTGTTGTGGAATATACCAGAATCAAAACTGGATTTTTCATTACAATGTAACTTTTAGCCAGCTTTTAGCATGAATAATATTAGGCGACAAAATCCACACATACTCGCCTGTGTACAGATGCCCCCTCCCCCAAGTAATTTTTCTCTGGAAGCAAAATGAGGGCAGACATGTTGACAGATTTAACCTATGGTAAGGACCTTGTCCTTCTCAAAAAAATCTTGAAAAATGAGATTCTACTGGACATCATCAAAGAGCAGGGAATTTTCCCATTTAATTGAACACTGCATACAAAAGAGGTTTGCCTGATATAAACAAACATGCAAGCAATGAGCCATACTGATAGGACTTGTATTTGTATTGGCGAAAGGTGCTTCGCGAGTTGTGTTGAACAAAATAATGCTTGATTGTGACATTTAAATAAAGCTAGCATAGAGCTAACAAGGTTTCGTCAATGCGAATGATCCTTGGATCAATATGTTGGTATCTTCACACCTCCATTTGCAAATTGGCAAAAATTGTTGACATAGTAGAGCAGCCAAACACATAAAAATCCCTTGTCTTCCTCGGCATTCACTGCACATTTAACCATTCATGACCTTGATTAGTACTTCCATAGGCAACTACCGGTAATGAAATCTAGAGAATATAAACAAGCAGTCACTAAAAACTCAGGCCTTCAATGTTTATCAATTCTGCTTACACTCTGGAAATTTACTCGAAGAGCTTTCCTCTTTTATACTTCACAAATACACAAAAGAATAATTTTTTCTTTTTGAAAAGGCTTACCCACCCTTACCCAGGAGTTGCTTTAATTTAATCTTCTTCACTTTATTTATTTTCAAACTGTATTCTCCATATTTTCTTTCAGTTCTGATGCTAGCCCTTACTTTCACCTTTCTCCTAGTTTTAGTGGCTTAAGTTGACTCACACTATCTTCATTTTGTATGTTACTGGTATTTATTTAATCCTCTGTCCATCAAAACCCATCTCAGCTGTTTTCGTAGTGCTTTCTTGTTTCTCTTGAGGGTGGGGTGGGATGGCATGGGCCCAAAAAGAATACACTTTGGTACAAACCCCAGCACTGAAATCAGTTGTAAGAAGAAGGATCCAAGTTGACCCTAATTTCCTTTTCCTCTGAGGTGGCCTGTTGTTTGTGTAAAGATCACATTATCACTTGGCAATTTTGTGTTGCATAATTACCACAATTATTAATGCAAGAAGATCTATGTCATTCCTAGCCTGACATTCACTGGCTGGCAGACCAGCCGGGGCTCTTCATGAACATCATGAGGGTGTAAAAATGGCAGGAAATGTTAATTTTGTTTAGCTCAATAATATGATTATGTTCACTTGTCAGGAATTAATCGCCTACCCAAGCTTCTCTTTGACTTAATGAGTTGAAGGTAAAGATATGGGTTTTTATTATATTTTACTATTTTATTGGCACAGCAAGCACTTTTTTCAAATACTTCAGCTTTAGATATGAACAGATTATAGAGAAGTGGATGATATGGTGGACCTCTATAAAACGAGTGTCCCCATTTTTTCAATCACGTAATCCTCACCCAAAATTTTGTGCAATCCCGTGATGTCAAGGGATATTTTTGGCACCCATCTTTAATTTCATGCAGACTTTCATCCCGAATCTCGCCCTTATTTTGCTTTCAAATCCCTGGATCCCAAAAACCTATTGGGGACCCTCTAAAACTGTAAGTCCTAGCTCCCAGCCTCCTACACAAACATTCATTTGTCTCCTCACGCAGTGTCTCTTCTCTCCTGAATGTTTGTGGGGAAGGAAAGCACAATCCACTGGACAGTGAGGGAAGACATGTTGATAAAAAGAGGAGTTAGAGACAGTTTATGACTGTAGACTGGTGCCCAGGCCCCTTGAGGCACTTTTTGCACTGGTTAAAAATCCTAAGCTATGGAATCCTTGTTTAGCTTTATACCCTGCATTTACAATTAATTAAAGACTTAAGGTGCATGACTTAATGTCCTTTTCTAAGTGCTTTAAACATGCATATACATTGTAGTAATATTCTGTGCAAGAGAATTAATGGGAATTTTTATCCTTGAAGTTAGTTGTGCTACAACAACTTCTTGTGGCTATTAAATCACGGTTGCCCATTTTCCTATGGTAATTGTTTTATTTATTTTTAAGGTAATTCCCTTGAAAATGATGTACTATCCAGAGTTTTTCAAACTTGGCACAAATGTCAGCCATTTATAGAACAATCAAAAACTGCAATAAAAAGATAGGGTCACGGCCATGCTTTTTTTGCTCTGTGTGCCTGTAATTCTGATTATTTTTCCTACTTGTGCACAAAGTGTTTGAAACTTAAACAACCTTCAAGAATTCTTATTTTAAAGCAAGCACTATTGAATCTTACTATATCTTAAGCATGTTTGTTTGTCTGGGATATATTTTTTCAGTTAAGAGACCTCAAATTACCTGTAGAGAAATGGACAGTTTTAAGATTATCCCGTACCTCTAGTGTGTCCTCTGCGGAAATTCACATTATTCATATCCAAAAAAATGCAACTTCTACTATCCACATTTTTTCTCCCTAATATATATTTTTTGTGTGACCATAACAAGTAAAAAACGCGAAAAAAGTTTTCCATTCTAGTTTCATAGCCAAACAACAAAAAAAGTGATAATTCGGACTTCAGATGATCATTTTGTGCAAGAGGACTGGGGCGAGTGTGAAGACAACCCTTTTTTAGCCAGGTAGAATTATCAAAATTGCTATTAAAAACATTTGGACTTCAAAAGGAACCAATAACCCCTTTTTAGGCGACCAGGGAAAATTATTGCACCGTTGAAGTCACAATGTTATGTCAACTAGGTGGATTGCACAGTACAACAAAAGGCAATTACCTTAAATAGTATACAACTATCATTCACCATGCAGTACATGGAGTCCTTGTTTAGCTTTGTACCGTGTGTAATTCCTTTGGGTTTATGACTCAATGTACTTTTATAAAATGGTACATATGCACTACATTCTTTGTGCCTATAAAATCATGGTTGCCCATTTTCCTATTGTTATTTTTTTTATTTTATTTTTTATAATTTACAGCCAACAGAATTTATTCAACATGGCTTCTGCTGCTACACCTTCATATCCATCTACCAAGGAGACAACAAATTATGCCCGTCTATGTCGTCTTCTTGTGGATGTAGGATCCCAGGCATTGAGCAACAAGTTTGATAGCATTCACCCACCGGCAGGCCTACATGGAGTTCTTACAAAGCCTCCTGTACACCCAATACTGCAGACACTTAGAAAGAAGAGAATTCTAAATCCTACTCAGTGGGCCAAACTGTACCCCTCTACACCTTCATCTGTATCTTCAAAAGATTTTGATGTCACACTGCTGATGTTGCTCTTAAGGAATATATGTGGCTTGATTCCTCCAACCACTGGTTGGGATAATCTCCCACCTGCTTCAGATAACAGTGCTGAAGCTAATATAGCTAGGGTGAAGTATTACAGAAACCATGTCTATGGACATGCCAGCCAGGCATCTGTAGATGATGCCGCATTCAATTCCTATTGGTGGGATATCAGTAATGCATTGGTAGGACTGGGTGCAGATGCCGCTGCTATCAATAAACTGAAGACTGAGAGTATGGATCCTGTCATTGAGAAACACTACCAAGAATTACTGAGGGAGTGGAAGAAAGATGATGATAGCAGCAAAGACAGACTTGGTGAGATTGAAGGTAACTTGAAAATGCATCAAGAATTTTTGCTGCGGATTAAAGAAATAACAATATAACTGATATTCAATTCAATACAATACTATAGACTTTATTGTATTCCCACTATTGAGGATCTTCATATGTAATTTATAATGCAGACAATGGTAAATGGTAATAATTTATTTATATTTACAATAATAAAATACTGAAAACAGATAAACTAAAGAATACGTAATTATTATAAGTATGGTAAAAAATATGTGCTAATATGCAAATTCATATCTTTAAGAGTAACTCAATGACATTTAACTAAGAGGTCAGCCACATTTGCAGAAGATACACTTTCAGATTGTCCTGACTGACAAGTGATATGGAGTTTTTGGTTACAGGAATCAGTTTAAGTAATGTTCAAACAGGGCTGTCAATAAGGGCTGGTAGCTGGCCAAAACCACCAGCTAGTTAGCCATCCTTAGCTATATAGCTACTTTCATCTCCTTCTACTGTAACTGCTGACAAAAAATAGACACAGTTGAATAAAATTGTATAGCATCCATTTCCCAGTTTTGAATGACATTGAACACATATTTGGACAGGTTTAAATCTGTGAAATGTTTGAACCATGCGATGTCATGAAACACCTGTGAAATTTAAATAGCATTATTCCTAGTCTTGCGTGTAGTCTGACAAAACAACTTGGTGTCCGCAGTGGAAAAGTCCTCTTAAAAACCCCTGGAAATGCCATTTCCAAGACTTCCAAGTCCAAGACTTCCATTGTTCATCCTAATCAACATTCCATAGTTTCAATCATTCAACCCCTTATTTCCCCTGAGGCCCTCCCTGAATTTTCAGTTTGTTGAGTTTTATGTGGTGTAAAGGATCTTACACATGGTTTCATTCATGAAGTCTATTGGTATTATGCCTAGTGAATATTAAGAGTTGGATTTATGTGGTGGAATGTACTTTACCAGATAAATGTATAATGGGCCATGAAGTTTTGTAAGACAGGTGTAACTGCAGCCTTTAGCAATAATAATTGCACTGACTAGTTATATGACAATAACCACTTTACAAGGTTATGCATGAAAAATGCTTCAATGTTAACTGTCATACAGCAGTGTAGGTCTCGAAATCATAAGTTCATAATGTACCGGTACACTTTACTTTCAAGTGGATTCTTTAGTACTTCATGACTGCAACACATGCCATAATTAGTATAGACTGTTATGACTTTGACAAAGATTGAATGGATAAGATCACAGATCAGTCCTCGAATTACAATTAAATCAGATGACCTAAAGTTAAAATATGTATAGGAGGACTTAATGAGCTGATATATTTACATGCAGTATTGTAAGTCAGAAACCCAAATGCTGAAAGTAGCACCACATACTCCATTCATTGGAGTATTAAATGAAAAAAAAATTGATGGTAAATACAACTATGCAATAAGCATAGTATTGTGTCACCTTTTAAAATTCTCTCCCCAACTGGTAATTTTAAGATGTTGTTGACTGTACAGACCTCACGGTTGAATTCTCCATTCAGCTGGGGAAATCTTGGACTACTAGTGGTTTGTTTAAATCTTTACTTATTACTTGGCAGACTTGGTGAATTCTGATAGGTCAAGCTGAAAAACTTGTTCAGATTACACTTTTTCCGGGATCTCTAGTATTGTGTGGCAAATATGGCCCTCAGTGCCCTGATGATCTCAGTTGACTTTGTTGTTTTTTTCATGCCTGCTACTTTCACATACCTTGAAAAGTAGTCAAAAGCTACCAGGTAGTCCATGCCTTTCAATTCGATGACGATTGAAGCCACCCTCTGCCAGGAACAATTGGGGTGCATCAAGTAAGCTGATCAGGCCTGTGTCTATGTGTAGTGCGCATCTCCTGAATTGTTGCACTAGTTTCTGGTCATCTCTGCTTTTCCGTGGCACCACACCTAGCTCTTGGCTCACTCTCGGCATTTTGCAATCCTTTTGTGTCGTTTATGGATCTTTGCTAACCCCGGCTTGACACGAAGTTTTATGAGCTGAAAAAAAATTTATATCATCTGACTATAAAATTATTATTGAAATGGTACCCCATGAAAGGTTTATTTGAGGTTTAAAGTTTATAGGTTTTGCTATTAAAAGTGGCTGTTTAAATTGGCACCCTAAAAAATTAGACAAACCCAAAAAAGGGATATAAATCTGCAAAACACCACTAATGTCTTAGACCTTTTTTGCCTTTGCAATTAATGCAGTCTCTTTCCCAACATGTTCAACTGATTATATCAGGAAGGGGTTGCGAATACAGCAATAAAGTCAAAGATGCCGAGACCTTGTTGATAAGTCTAAGTCTTTGAATCTAGTTCTAATCCCCAAGACAGAAATAACCACACAAGACAAACCATAATACTCACCTAAAACACTTGCAATGTTTTGAGATCGAATGGTATTTAGCAACTTGAACTGTGTTTTCTTCACTATCTTATTGTACCTATTTTTTCATTTAAGGATTGTTAAAGGAACTGATGAAAGACAGTGATAACTCACGAGACAAACTTGAAGGTATGTTGGCCATTAAAAGGGTTTAATAATCAATTCCCTAGTAAAATTAAGAGACCTTTTTAAAGATGGCTCAGTCTGTTGGGTGGGGAATCCCAATCATTATTAAAATCAGCCCTCTTAACTTCTCACTCCCTTTCTACAAAATACGAGTCACGACTTCTTGAGTCAAATAACATGTTCTCATTTTGCGTGATCAATTTTCGTTTTCTTTTTTGTGCTCAGTATCGTACATTACGATAGAGAAAAATTGGAATTAAAACAAATAATATTTTGACTGAAAGCAAAATTTTGAACAAGGATAAAATTGAACCACCAAATTTACCTTGCGTCATAGTGCAAGCCTGACTGAAGAACTTACGTTGACGTGCAATTAATACTGTTTGCTTTTCATGTAAATACTTATCCCCAAGCCAACGAGTCAAGTTTTCCCTATACTTTCATTTCAATCTTATTTTTATTCACATGGATTTAAACATTTCCCGAGTAATTGCCCTTCCCTTCTTCTCCTCTGCTTAAAGAACATCGAGTGACCGTACATTCATTATCACACCCATGATAAGAAACTCTCAAACCTTTGAGGTGTTATACTTTTACGTGTCCACCTATATTATCTAGAGGGTTTCTTCGCAAGTTTTGTATGGCCCATAATACACTTTGTTTGCGCTTTACTTTATTTTGTGTAAGCATTTTTTCCCAATTTCTCCTGGGTGTTATAGTCGTTCCACATAAATTGAAGCCCAAGCTTAAGCAAAATTTTGGATGCATTATGTACATTTTTTGATAATAAACAGAGCAGCTAAAGAACATGAATGATCAGATCCTCGAAAGTGAGAAGAAAATCAGGGACAAGCTCGAACGCTTGACAGATCCGGCAGAGGAAGCAAACCAAGAAAAAGGTATGTTCTAAACTTTGTGATAAAAAGGACAAGAAGCCACCTTGTTTGTACGTTACAGACGCTGTGTCACATTCCAGCCTGGGCAATTTACAAGCAATTTTATATCAAACTGCTTTCAGCCTATGAAGATCGGCCAGCCTGTCACTGTTTTCTTCCTGGTATTCCAAACTGTTGATTTTTTTTTTCACGCGCGTTGTACACTTTCCTTTTTTTTAGTTTTTGCCATGTAACAAACAGGTGTCCAGTTAATTTATAAAGAGCAAAATTGACTCAAGGCCTCAGTCCTGTAGAAACCAAGTCACAACATTGCAACTAACTGAGTGAGAGACAGGAGAAATAGTAAAAGAGCCTGATGGAAAAAACATTATACTGATCGAATATCCTTCCAAAGTAGAAAATCAATGCTTTTCTTATCCGTTGACCTTAAAAGTGAATGGACTTGTTCCCTTGTTCCCAACATTCATGAAAAGGTCTCGTCTGTTGATACCGTATAGTTCCATTTTTCAGACCTTCCCTTTTTTCTTGCCTTTTACTGATGAAGCATAATACCTTCATTTGCTGTACCATCCGTCAGTGCTTAATATCAAACAAGCTTTATTGTTATTTTCTGAACAACAACCTAACATTTCAATTAAACTGATTAAAAGTCAAAGGAAGTTCCAATAAAGTATCCAGCGTTCATTTTTTTTTTGTAGGTTTGCATTTGTTATTATTTGTCGCTTTTGTCATGGAACCATACTAGGTCCTCATTGTGACTGGAATGACCAATACCGTTCCGCAGTCGTTGGAACGGCAATACCACGTTTGACAAACGAGCCAATAGTGATCAGTATTGGTATCCTTTTATCGATGCCGGAGAGAACTCTTGCCAAGCTAGCCCTCCGACCATTTTGTCAAAAGAACTTTAATTTGATAAGCGCGCTTGATGATCTCTAAAGAGAAAATAGAGGGTCTGTGACCAGGCTAAACTTCAAGAGACTGAACCTTGCCTGTTGTCTCTGGTAGTTCGTATTTTTCGTATTCAAGTACACGCAAACAAAAGGTCTGGAGTGAGGCTGAAAAAGGCTCGCGCGCACACTACGCTTTACCGATTTTAAGGAAACAAACGATTTTTTGCAGTCTAGTTATTATTGTACTATTCAACTTACAATGAATGTCTTCCCCAGAAAAAATCAGAGAAGACCTCGAAGAGATCAAAAGCGAACTGGGAAGCATGGGCAAGAAATTGAAAACTTTAGCAAATGAAGGTAACTTTCATCTAGGTTGTATTAGTATTCTAGTATTTTAAGCAATAAAGATTTTGAGTGAATTTACGTCTTTTGACATACAAATTTGAGGGGAGTAACAGGCTTTGCGATTTTCTAAGAACATCCCCATAATCGTGAGATTACAGTTACAACAGGTCCATGAGTTTCAATCCTCTGCGTTCAAGCCAACCTGGGCCATTCGCCCAGAGCTTGTCCCGGTATTCATTGACACGGCAAGGAATTTTTCTGCCACTCCATGGATGGGATGCTATTCCATAGCATGTTTACCCCTAGCACTAAATTCCCATGTATACACTTGGGTGGAATGAGGCACATTGAATGAAATGCAGTGACTGCCGCCAGGGCTTCAGCCCCAAACTCTCGATCCAGAGTTCACAGCACTAACCATTAGACAACCACGTTCAATACTTAGTATATTTTCAACCAACGTAAGTTTTGCGTGAATTTGTATCCCCAGACGGAGAAAAATTTGAGAAGATTACAGGTGAAATAACAGCCATTAGAGAAAAGTTAGATGCCTTGACATCAGCCGCACAAGAAAGCAGTGACAAAGGAACATGTAAGATCTGCAGATAAGTTCTTCACTTAGGGACTATAAGCAGTGTCCTCGTCAATATTTGTCCGTTTTAAACGGGTTGAATTTAGAAACCAACAAAAAGGGCTCTACGGGGGAATTGGTGAAAGTCCGCAGTGGAACACACAGTCAAATCTCTCTTACGCGACCACCTGAGAAATTCGAAAAAGTGGTCGTAATTGAGCTCTTGTAAGCGACCGCATTGTAAACAATACGGGGTGATCCCTTACGAGAGCTTCAGAAAATCATTAATAAATCATAAAGGAAAAACAAAAGAAATGAATGTTTAATGAGTGTCTTTTATATCTGACAAAGATACGGCTGAACTTTACGTCCAATTTTATTTTAGACCATTAGCGCAGTGTGCAGTTTCATTTATATGAAGACTCTGAGTGGCCGCTGAGTGGTTGCTTACGAGAGCTTTTCATTACAAAGTACACTAATACCCCGATAACTCGAACTAAGTCCCGTTTCGCTTGGATTTCACCCCACTTTTAAGTCATTTTTACTCTGTTAACTCGAATTCCCCGCTAACTCAAAGTAAATTTCCTTTCCCATGATCAAAATGTCATTGAAACTTACCCCAATAACTCGAAATAAGTCAAATTTGCTCTGCACTACAGGGTGTCCCAAAGCTGAGTTCGTTCCTCTATTTCATTCGCTATAACTTTTAATCAAAACGTTATTTTTGCATGAAATTTCTAAAAGATATTTATTGCTCTATCGAGTACTTGTATTCAGAAGTTCAGTAACCGGCATACCCCCTTTCTTTTTTATCACATTCCGTTAAGACGTAGAGGCATGGAGTTGGTTAAGTCATGTAGCGCCGGTAAACGCCCAGACGATCCATTTTGAGGTTTTTTTGTCAACTGGTACGGATGGCCACCAAACAATATCATTTCTTAGTTAGGCCTCTAAAAATATATTTGGCATTCATCCAAAAAAGAAAGCCTTTCCACAGTAAGGCTTTGAAGCTTCCTCGTCAAGTTCCTCTTTTGTAGCTGCAATCGGCGACAAAATGAGTTGAGACACTTCGCCCTAGACTGAGCCTTCTTACGTTTTACTGACTTCAAAAGGAGGAAATAAGCTTTTCCTCCGCCAAGTTCTTCTTGCTCCTCCATGCAATGTTGTGTCGGTGTTCGAGCTGCCTTTTGAAAACAACAAACACCCCAACTTTGAATTGAGGGGGGAGGGGAGGCTGCAATGTTGATCTCGGCTCTGTCGTTTTTATTTGTTCTTTTGGGTCCCCGTCTTTGCCGGCAAAAAAGCCACGAACAAATTCGAAACCGCAACCGGAAAAGAAAACTTAGCTAAATCATATCCACAGTATTTCTAAAGATTGCTGATCGGCGAATAACGGAATGTGTTGCCGCTTAGTTCCCAAACTAAAGCTTATCCGTCACGATGCAGGACTTATCGGTTACGATTCGCTATGATGAAATGGAGCAAGCACGGATTTACCTGCTCGGCGGCTTGGGGTCACGACCCTCCGTTTGGAATTTCTATCTTCGGAGTTATTTCAAAGAATCCTGGACCTTCTAATCAAGCTCTGGATTAAAGCTTCGTGGAAACCAACATTGCAAGATGCCTAATTTGCACGTTCAGCAATTTTCTCAACAACGAATTAGCTATTCAGGGAGCAAATTACTGTCGCTTTGCTCGTCGAGGAAACGTTGTTGTATTGACTCTAACAGTGCTTTTTTGCTGAAGACTTACAAGATATTTAAATCTAGAGGAAAGAGAGGCGGTAGACGAAACATATCGGTTCGGATCACTTCTGGGAAGTAAAGCTTCCTCATTCGCGCCGGGATACAAACAACCTAATTTACATTCCACTGTCAGCTCATCACAACTGTTTGCAGCGGCGTTTCACAGTCCATGAAGTGTTGTCTTATGAATGTTCGATCGCTCAAAAACAAATCAGTTGGAAAAAAAACTTCCGTATAATCCCGTACATTAATTATGCGTTCTGTCTCCTTAATTATGTACCCACCTTATTGCCTTCCAAGATATACATCGGTAATGAATACTTACTGCGTTAATAAAAGAGGGTTTCAATTTGGGCCATTTCCTTTTTTTTTTTGCCTACCTCTCTTTTTCTCCCTCTCTTTTCACCGACCACTCTCTCCAGTACTCCCTGGTTTCCCTCCTTTTTTCTTCGGTAGTCGGCGAGATTTGAAGCAACGCTTCTCTGTAGCTCTGGCTTACCTGTCTCTCTTCCAAACCACTAGACCACGACGATTTGTTGAGATTTCCTGCTTAAAATATTGATATCTTTTTGCGTGCTCAAATATACATAACAAAACAACTGAAATGTGTATGCATGTAATTTATTCACGCTTTTGCTTGTAACATGCATGTATCCATGTAAAAATGCATCTCTTCAGGCAATAACAAGCACGTCCCCTTCACAAACACTTGTATTACGCTTGTCAGACTTGGTCAACTTCACTTTTAATATGGCTCAACCAAACGTTTTGAAGCTCTCCAAAATACTGGCAGATCACGACCCATGTATAGAGTGGTGTAAGGAAAACAACCTGTCCTCACAACGTCTGTGAAATATACGGGAGTTTGGCAGCGGACTTAAATGGAACGTGATTCACCAGTTTCTTAACCCTAATCACTAAACTTCAGGGCCATTCGGCGTTCAGCAAAATACCCCGGCCGTTCTCCCAGAAGAGACGGAATAACGAAACTTTTTTGGTCATCATTCGTGCTCAAATATTGGAGGGTACAGGCGTGATGAGCGACAAATGGGGATCTTACGAATGTCTAGGAAAGGAGGGCTACGAACAGCCTAAACTTCGTACACGCAGGGCGTCTGATCTAAATTAGATGGTGGCCCCGTACAGGAACATCCAAAGAACTATTCGAAAGCAACCTACTGGCAGGAGTTTTAAATATGTGGCGTAGGCATTACGGAGAAGTCCTCAGATCAGACGTAGGAGGAGGCGGCGGAAACTCGAAAAAATAGTTCAGGATAAAAAGACAACTCTGACGAACACAGCTAACAAAATAGACTTTTGTTTCAGGTTGTTTAACCTCGTGTTACAATCGATGGATAGTTAAGCGCATTTAATGCTCAACGCTACTTCTTATATTTTACTTCGTTTATCACTATTTTCGGGGTCATTTTTAAAGTTAGGTTTAGGAAAGCGAAAATGGTGCGAAATTTGTTCCAAAAGGTTCTTTTTTTAGTACAGAAAGCGCTAAGTTTAAAAAGTTTAAAAAGTTTTTTTAAAATAATAGCTAAAATCCCAGAGGCATAGTATTGTTCTGTCTTTTGTTTTCTTTAAACAATAGATGTATCGTCTGATTCCTCATTTTCTTGCTTAGCCTAATCAGAATATTCTCCAGTTATGAGATATTAATGAAAGGTTTGGTTAACTTTAAAAAACGTACCAGATGGCTGTGATTTCATTCCTGATCATATCCATAATGTAAAGGGAAACAAAAAACAGTTTTAGTAAGGATACGAGTTATAAGGGTCGATTAAATATTTAATTTGCCATGTTAATAAATGAAAGTTGACTGATATTTCAGCATTTCGGTATACAGTATAGTGCAAATTAAATTTATCTCGTCAGAAACTATATGCGTCATTTGTAATTGGCTTCTTTCAAACAGCACATTCTAAGATGATGTCCAAACCTCAGGATTGCCGCTATGCAATAACACTGAACGTACTTACTACTACTTAGGTCCTTGGCTCCTAGTGGAGCATAGACCATCTACAACACTCCTTTATAGACTGCAGCTCTGGGTTGTTCTTACTCCTAGTGGAGCATAGACCATCTACAACACTCCTTTATAAACTGCAGCTCTGGGCTGTTCTTACTCCTAGTGGAGCATAGATCATCTACAACACTCCTTTATAAACTGCAGCTCTGGGCTGTTCTTACTCCTAGTGGAGCATAGACCATCTACAACACTCCTTTATAAACTGCAGCTCTGGGCTGTTCTTACTCCTAGTGGAGCATAGATCATCTACAACACTCCTTTATAAACTGCAGCTCTGGGCTGTTCTTACTCCTAGTGGAGCATAGACCATCTACAACACTCCTTTATAGACTGCAGCTCTGGGTTGTTCTTACTGCCACAGTCCAACTGAATTCCAGAATTTCAAGCTCTTCCTCAGTGTCCTACTGTCCAGCTGTCATAGGCTGTCCCCTTTGAGTCTTCCGTCTCCCTGGGGGTTCTAGGCCAACCCCTGGGGGGTGATGCTTGATGTTGGTTTCCTCAGGGTACAACTTCTCCATCCCATCTTTTTTCCCACTGGTCTCTCTCTCACAGCTCCGATTTTTGTTTAATTGTTTTTGCCTTCTGATCTTGAAAATGTCATTCTCCCTTTCTCTGATCTGTAGAGAAGTATGGACTGCACATTGGAGATCAAGATGCACAGTTTTTATATTATGGCTATTTCCGTAGAGGCCCAGATGTTTTTTAGGGTAATGAAGGCTGTTCTAGCTTGCCCACTCTTACTGGCAGTGACATCTCTGTCTGTGCGGCCCTCTTTATCCACAATGCTGACTAGATAGGTAAAAGGGTTGACTTCCTCGATAGGCTTATCCTGTACTGAGTATGGAATGCTAGTAGCTGTCTTAGTTGTAGTCGGGTTGGCCTTTGCTCAGCTAACCCTCAGCCTTGTTGCAAGGGATGTACTGGTTGTCCTGTACTGCATCTTTGTGCATGACGTATTTAACAACAAGGCACCCCGCAATATCTCCAGTTTATTTACTCTCGTCTCTGATGCACATTTTTATAACACTAGATTTTCTCAGGCTAGCACTTTCGCCATACAAAATTCGAGAACACATGAGCAGAGGATTAAGTCGTTTTCTTGCTCTGTTGCTAAGGCGTGGAATTGTATTCCTCTTAGTATTCGTTCATTATCAAAACAAAAATTTAAGGCGGCAATTCATGATCATTGTCAACTTGTAGATATTTTATTGTTTGAGGATGATTATATGTTGACACGCTTACTATTACCTCTGGATTTAAACAGTTTTGAAGTCTGGGATATTTCTCATTTCGTTTAATATAAAGTTATTTTTTCTTACCTTTTTATCTTTTCCAACCCTCTGTTAACTTTGTTATATACTATATGTAAATAAATGTATAAATTAATATTTTATCTGTGCCCAACCGCCCTCGATTAGTGTTGCGGCTTCTTTCCGGGTCAGCACTATTGTACAAATATGTATATGAAGTAAATAAAGGTTGTTGTTTTGTTGTTAGACCAAGTCATCAGCATATTCCAGGTCTTCGAGTTGTGTTAAGAGGTTCAACTGAATCCGATTGTTCCTTCCCACCGTTGTGGTTTTCATCATCAAGTCTATATATCAAGAAGAACAAGAAGGCTTTTTAAAAATATATATATTCGGAGACAGACAGAGACAGTAATAAGCTATTTAAAGCAAAAGCGATTATGTTCTTGCACTTCTTGGTTAAAACAGATCGCAAAAACCAAAATTCAAGTTACCAGGGTAAATTTTGATCAAGGGAATCCAAATTTAGTCCCAGTCAGTGGGTCGAATTCAAGTTATCTGAGTTTGAGTAGCCCGACTAAATATGAATGAAAAGTGGGGTGAAATCCAGGGCTGTACTGTAATTTATTAAATTCAGTGAGGAGAAGTTCAATTGTTAATGAAGTCTATTTGCAATGGCAGATCAAGGGACTTTTGGTCAGGATGGGAGCTGTTTCGGGGGGGGGGGGGGGGGGTAAAAACTTTCACCCTTTTCACAGGTCACTTGTTCACATACTTGAGTGATTAACATTTGTCTTAATTGTTGAATGTCCAGATCATGGAGAGACAAGTATTGCAAGTGGTACCGTTAGACCTGGTGTTGCTGCAGGGCCTTCAGGTTTAAACATGAAGCAGACTCATCATGACCAAGGTACACTCTGTTAAAAAAAAACTTTTTTGCTAAAATATAGTTGGTAGAGGCGAATAGTTATGAAAGCTGCCTAAAATCAACGGTGTTGCAGTTATGTTGAGAGCTCCCTTTCCATGCACAATCGTTTGATTTTGGTTTGTTTCTACTTGCCATTCAGTCAACATGATTGGAATGGTAATAAACGTTGTGCACGGTCAAGTCAAAGAAAGCTGACAAAAATATATATATAACAAAGTCGTCTGACGGGCTTCATAACCGCTGCACTTTATAACTATACCTTGTGAACAACAACATCGGAACCCGCTTCTAGAGAAAGACGATTTGCAATGTGCAAGGAAAATAATCGCCGTTTGCGTGGGATGTCTTTTATCCAAGAGTCTGCCATACAGCCATTTCAATCCCTCAGTTAAGTGGTGGGTAGATTAAAGCCTGCTTTCAAACCAAGTGGCCCATCCGGCTGCAGGGGTTGCAATAAAAATTGAAGTAGTCAGCAGGTTTGAACAGAGGAACCGACTAATACATTTCCTTGAAACAATAAATATGAACAAAAGAACACGACACATCAAGCAAAATGTAGCAACTATAATAAAGTCACTTATGATTCATTCAATAATTGCTAATTTCAAAGAATTATCGAACAGTATAATTAGTGTTACAACCTTTTTTGCTCTTTAAACCATGTGCGTTTTATCGGCAAAACTTTACAGAAACGTGCGAAAAATTGACTGAAAATACAGCGTTTACACACACCGTAATTTTTAGGGAGTTATTATAACTCCACAAATGAAGTAAAAATTTTAGGTACAGGATAACCCCTTTTTGGGGGTTAATTTAACTCCTAATTTTACTCCGAATTTGGGGTCATTTTTACTCCTGAAAAAGAGTTCTTTTTACTCCCAGTCTGGAGTTAAAATAACTCCCTAAAAATAACTCCACTGTAAGGAGTTAAATTAACCCCACTAGAGGAGTTATTATAACTCCTTGAAAATTACTGTGCAACTAAAGCATGACATACAAAGCAGTGGGCCTTTATGAAAACACTTCACAATTACGTTTTCATCCAGATTTAATGGTGTATTTTTTGTTTCCTACATTAGTAAAACTAGTTGCTTCTTTTTTGTTTCTTTATACAAAAATACTATCCTTACACAGGGCCGTCAATAACAGCAGATTCAATGTTCAAAATCTCGACGTTAATTTGTTGGAAAATTAGAATCAATCAAGAGATTCTCGAAGAAATCTATTCTTCCAATGTTTCTGCATTTAAGTGCACCCATCTTTCAAGTACTGTAATTTACGTGCTACGAAAGAATTCGAAGAAGCAACTAGTTTTAATAATGTCGTAAACAAAGGTTGCATTTCTTTTAGCCAAACTTTTTTCGGATGTGGACAATCCAGATTGTTTGGATTTTCGTGCTAGCCGGAACAAAAATCTGAAATAAGATTGATCCATACAGAAGGTGCCTGCCGCTCCGATCTTCTTCTCAATTTTAACGCATCGTTTTTTACGTCTTTCTGCTAAATAAGCATTTTCTCGAGGAGAAAGGGCAAAAATTTGCTCCTTAACTAGTGCATGGTGTTTCATACTGGGACTCGTCAACTTCAAATTATCTGTAAATTCGGAAGACAATTACGAAATTCCCAAGCTCTGAGAGGCGCGCTCTAAACACACACAGACATTGGCCAGTATAGTTCTACGGTGAGAAAATCGAGGCATTTTCACTTCCTAACGGATTTAGAGTGACAGTGGAACTTGAGTTTAGTATACTACAATCATTTATTGGCATAGAACAACGAAGGAGTAAAATATAACTTTTGCCTGAACTAACCTTGACCTGCCGTGTTTATTGATGAACGAGCACGTTCTTACGATCGAAAAGCAGTTTCATTAAATGGAACAAAGATCTGAAACCAGATTGAGATACCAATCTGAACGATCCACGTTCAGAGGTAGATCGTTCGGATTGCAATCTTAGATTGGTTTAGTCCTGAAAGGAACAAAAAATCGAATTTCGATCGCAAAATCCGGATTTAGATTAGCTAAAGGGAATGCAACCAAAAACATGTATCATTAGGTTTGCGACTCGAGGAGACGGCTGAAATTCTGGCTATTTTTGTTCTTGAATGTCCTATCAAGGGAAGGAAAATAGTGCGAGTGGTCCAGTTAGTTTAGTAGAGGAGACAGGAAAGCCGGCAAAAATCAAAGATGGAAACAACGAGGTGCAGCTTATGTTGGTAGCAACAGGGGTCTTTTCTGCATGAGCATGCGCGACCGCTGAACAAACGATGTGCATGGAGGCTCACCACAGGGTCTGCCTTCATCAAAATGGCGTGTCTCAAAGCCATCGTCGCGATTATTTTTCTCGTTGGTCTTCGCAAATGTGCTCGTGATTTAACAAAATGTGTAGTTTGCAAAAAACTGTAACATGGTCTTAACAAAAGCGAAGTAGACCGGCTTTAACATACACGAGCTACCATCAAATTTCACCTCCCCACTTGACCTGGACAACATTACGCGTATATGTATAGTGCCTGTAGGATTGCGCTAACCTCATCAAAGTCTAAACAAAGTGCCGAAACGTTTGTTGATGCAAGTAAACACTGTCAATTTTCTTAGTTTTGAAATGGGAAAGAAACAGAAATATTCAACAAAAAAAATAGCAAATTTCAGCGAGCGGGTTCGAAGTGCGCAAAAGCCGGTGTTGAGTTCAGCAGTGAATTAATATATGTTCTACAATTTTCCCAGCACTTTCAAGCTACAAAATTAAGAGCACACGAGACGTAGATTAGTCACCTGGTGAGATGTTGGTGGTAGTCACTCTGTATGTCTCGAAAAATAAAAAAAATGGATATCAATGAGACACAGTCAAAACTGTATTCAATAGGACCGAAATTAAAGTCGAATCTTGTGATCGATTTTGATGAAACAAACGGTTAGGTGTCCCAAGAAGTACAATAAACATCTGATGCCGACCAAAAGTTAAAAGTTATTACAGCACTTAAGTTCTGGCTAAATGAATATTCCTGTTAATAATGCGTTACAATGTTAGTCCACGCAAAAACAAGAAGTTGTACAATTTTCCGATAAACAAACTTTGTATCGCTAAAATACTTAAGGGAACAACTTTCTATTCCAACTGATAACGGCGTGGTAGTCGCCCACTGATCGTTATTAATTCACTCCCGAAATATGGCTAAATCAGCTATCAACAAATTATTGACAGAAATCCTCTACGGTATCGAGAAATGCAGCAGCAATGCATTCTATGCCAAACTTTGCGGTTCTTGAACGGGAATCAAGACACGAGTCGAGCGCCAAACAATAACAAGCAGCCATGTTCGTGTCAGACATCCTTGAGAAACTTGCTCTTTCACCTCATTCAGCGCATCAGTCTCCACTTTAAATCACCAGACCTTTACTTATTTTGTACAACGAAGGTCTTTCCTAAGTTCCTGCTTCCATTTCCATCTCAATAAAGCTTCCAAAGTGAACGATTTGGCTCCTATAACTATGCATCACGGTCGCTGTCACTGCATGGTCGCGTGCTCTTTGTCAAGTCAGCGGTCGCGCATGCTCATGCAAAAAAGACCCCTGTTGTTGGTAGCTCGCTGACTGTGTACAATCTTTTGTCTTGGTGCACAAATTATGACTGAATAAATTAATAGGGCGTTGCCATTGGTCAGTTAGTTCACACTGAAAGGTACACGGTCAAGTCCAAAAAAAGCTAACAAAAACATAACAGTGAAGTTGGCCGGGCTTCATAACCACCGCACTTCAATAACCCCGCCTGGTTAGCTTAATTGCTTAAGCGCCGGTCTGCCGAGCTGGAGGCCGCTGGTTCACACCCTGGCCGGACCAACACTCAGGATGTTTAAATGTCTGATGAGAAAGTGCCGCCTTTCGAAAGACATTTGCAAACGCTTAGACTTTCTAGTCTTTAAACGATAAATCCTAGACCCCGTCTCACAACAAGGATGTACTATCCAGTTTTTTTTTTAAACTTGGTCCAATTGACAGTCAGTACATTGAAAATCTGCAGTAAAAGGGGTCACCGTGCTTGATTTCGCCCCGTGAGCCCGTTATTCTAAGTTTTTGCCAAGTTGTGCACGGAATGTTCAAAGCTGGAATAACCTTCAAAAATCATTCTCGTACAAAAACAAACCTATGAAATATACTAAAATCTAATTTCCGTTTGTTTAGTTGATGTGTCTCCAAAATGCGGTATTTTACGTCATTCTTAATAAAAAAATGCAACTTCTACTAACCAGATTTTTTTCTCCCTTTAATATATTTTTCTTGTAGCCATAACCAGTATAAAAAGCAATAAAAAGGGGATCACCGTTCTCGTTTCATTGCAAAGAGAAAAAAAGGGGCAATTCCGGCTTCAAATGGGCATTTTACGCGCGGGGACTAGGGCGAGTTTTGAGCCCAGCCTTATTTTTGTCCGGGAAGGGTTGTCAGAATCACAATTAAAACGATTTAAACTATAAAGGGGGCCGTTATTTTCTTTTCAGGAGACTGGTGAAAGTCACCGCTACCTTTCACGTCGTAATGTTGTGCGCAGTAGGTGATGCGCAGTGTAAAACAAGGGAATTACCTTAAGTTTTAGTGACACTCGTTTCCGTCGCCATCGTTTTGATTAAGCTGATCTCTATTAACAGTCTGCTTGTAATAGAGTGATTTTCGCTAGAGCTTGAAAATTGCTTTGTCAGCCAATAGATGAAAAAAGTTATAACCGTGGCTGTCGTTTCGCTTCCTGTAGATGGAGTCGTCACAGAGCAAGCCTTAGTGTAAAGGGAATAATTTGAATGTTTTGCTTGAGTGAAACTTGTTTTTCTCACTTTCCCGTAATGAATTGCAAACACGGGGAAAAGTCAGTAGGACCCTCGAATTAGTAGTTATATGCCGAGCACTTTACAGATGTGACTTACTAACAGGTGTCCATTTTAAGCAGGTCGAATTTGAAGACAATATAAGGGTCTTGACAGTGTTAAAGGAAACTGTCCATAAAACAACGAGGTTTCCGTATTAAGGTGGTGTCTGTAAAGTGGGGGTTCGACTTAAACACGCTACTATGTTATCTCTTATTTTCAGGTGGTTTTTACCCAACTGGATTTGTTGATGGCATTCGCCAACTCTACAGCACCCGTGAAAGATGGTTTGCACCCTTTCCATGGTGGGAAAAGTTTCGATTAAGCCTTGATCACAATTTTACCAGACTCAAAATAGTGAGCAGGAAGAAAGAAAGGGGAACAAAGACTGATGAAACTGTTACTATGGAAGATATCTTCAAACCTCACGAAGAATGCGCTCATCCTAGGACGGTCTTAATTGAAGGGAGGCCAGGTATAGGAAAGACCACATTCTGTAATAAACTTGCTTACGATTGGGCAGCGAACAAACAAGTGGCAGAAAATCCTTCAGGAAGTTTTTTTCCGAACTTCCAAGTAGCTCTATTGCTTAAATGCCGAGAAATAGAGTCTTGCCTTTCGGAGGCCACCGAAGGACAACCTCCCTCTCTATCTGAAAAAGAGAAAGCGAACGAAATCTTCAAGTCTGTCCTTTGGGATGCCATTGATGACCAGCTTCTGCCTCGAGGTTGCACTAAAGAAGATAAGGAAGATAAGGAAGAATTCTTCAAATTCATTCGCTATAACCAGCCCGATATTTTACTGGTACTTGACGGATTGGATGAGTTGCCTACCAATATGTTTGCAGCGTTTAAGGAAGTCATTCAAGGAAGAATGCTACCAAAATGTCACATTGTAGCTACAGCTCGACAAGAGGTTGGGATGGAGGTGCGAGAGTGCTGCGATACCTTGCTAGAAATTGAAGGTTTCACTAAAGAAGACGCCCAAGAGTTTATTTTCAGGTATTTCAAAGCGGAACCGCATTTGGCCCACCAGCTTTTAAACAAACTAGAGACTGACGAAAACCTCCAAGAGTTGACAGAAAGTCCTTTAAACACTGTACTTCTTTGTCTTCTTTGTGAGGACTCTGATGGTATTTTTCCAGAAAGTGGTACACAGCTGTATCTAGAAATGGTAGAGTGTGTTCTTAGAAGATACAGGAAAAAGAAAGGATTACCATTACCAAAAACCAAGGACGAAGACCTCACTAAAGTATACAAGACTCAACTAAGACAGCTTGGGTCCATCGCGTGGAACGGTCTCCTTCATAATAACATGTCCCTCGAAGAAGGCGAGTTTAAAAATTGCTCGGAAGAATTACCTGAATTCGGCTTCTTGTCCGTTGAGTGTAGCCCTAAAAAAGTGAGACCATCTGTCAACTATTGTTTTTTGCATAAAACATTTCAGGAACTCTTTGCGGCATTTTACCTCTGTTGCCTGGTTCTAGATAACGAAATTTGTCCAGAAACCTTAATTGGCGACAACAGGTCTTTTAAAGACCTTAAACAGGTGCTTTTGTACACATGCGGCATGCTAGCTTCGCAATCGGAAGAAGCGATAAAAGCTCTCGTCTCCTGTATTGCTAAGCAAGTAAACGGTGCCGCTAAGTTGTCAGTTGCATTGGAATGCATTAAAGAATGTAAAAACGAAAAGAGTTGTGGCCTTCATCTGCTCTTAGCCCGTACTCTTGGCTCGCATCTTCAAATAACACAGTTGGATTTGGCAGGCAATCGCCTTGGTACTGGTGACTGTACTGCACTGGCGGAAGCAATCAAACACAATTCAACAATAACACAGTTGGATTTGAGATACAATGAACTTGGTACTGGTGACTGTACTGCGCTGGCGGAAGCAATCAAACACAATTCAACAATAACACAGTTGAATTTGTCAGGCAATCGCCTTGGTACTGGTGACTGTACTGCACTGGCGGAAGCAATCAAACACAATTCAACAATAACACAGTTGGATTTGGCAGGGAATGAACTTGGTACTGGTGACTGTACTGCACTGGCAGAAGCAATCAAACACAATTCAACAATAACACAGTTGGATTTGTCTTTCAATGAACTTGGTACTGGTGACTGTACTGCACTGGCGGAAGCAATCAAACACAATTCAACAATAACACAGTTGAATTTGTCAGGCAATCGCCTTGGTACTGGTGACTGTACTGCACTGGCGGAAGCAATCAAACACAATTCAACAATAACACAGTTGGATTTGGCAGGGAATGAACTTGGTACTGGTGACTGTACTGCACTGGCGGAAGCAATCAAACACAATTCAACAATAACACAGTTGGATTTGTCTTTCAATGAACTTGGTACTGGTGACTGTACTGCACTGGCGGAAGCAATCAAACACAATTCAACAATAACACAGTTGGATTTGTCTTTCAATGAACTTGGTACTGGTGACTGTACTGCACTGGCGGAAGCAATCAAACACAATTCAACAATAACACAGTTGAATTTGTCAGACAATCGCCTTGGTACTGGTGACTGTACTGCACTGGCGGAAGCAATCAAACACAATTCAACAATAACACAGTTGAATTTGTCAGACAATCGCCTTGGTACTGGTGACTGTACTACACTGGCGGAAGCAATCAAGCACAATTCAACAATAACACAGTTGGATTTGGCAGGCAATCGCCTTGGTACTGGTGACTGTACTGCACTGGCGGAAGCAATCAAACACAATTCAACAATAACACAGTTGAATTTGTCTTGGAATGGTCTTGGTACTGGTGACTGTACTGCACTGGCGGAAGCAATCAAACATAATTCAACAATAACACAGTTGGATTTGGCAGGCAATCGCCTTGGTACTGGTGACTGTACTGCACTGGCGGAAGCAATCAAACACAATTCAGCAATAACACAGTTGGATTTTTAAGAATAGTATTTAATGTTACTTGGCTTTTTTAATATACTGCACCAAGACTCTGGGAGCGTATATTTGGGCGTGATTGTCGAATAAACGCTGCCTCGTGATGGGGCGTTTATTTCAATAATGATTGGTGCATTTCGATCCTCTCGTCAAAGAAATGTCAGTCAAGATCAATTACACGTTCACGAAAGCCCCATACTAAAAAATCACATTATTGATTCATACATTTCGATATGTCAGACAAGATCATCACGATGAACTCTCGAACAACAGCATACTTAAACCTGCACCACCGCTATGGTTTACTCAGGAAAACAACGTAACAACACGCATATATCTTGTCCACACTTTCCCACATACGTGACTTTAACATTCACGAGCAAACACGCACGTAAATCTATTAAAATGCTCTTTTAGTACCGACATAAAGCCAATTTCTTTTAAGTTCATTCACCAAAGTGATTCCTAAATGTATTGGTCATCTTTCTTTTAATCTTTCCAGGCTGCAAGTAACAACATTTTTGCGCAACATCTCCTTTCGCTCTCGACCTCAGAACAATTTAACATCGCTCAAAGTCTTATGGCTACGAAAACCCGTTAATAGTACGAATATTTTTAACAGATTTCATCTCCGGACTTCAAACTTCCAAATTTAGACGAGCTAAAAATACTGAACATTCAGATTAGTTTTTGAGATCGTAAAAGTGGGATAAAGTACCCCGCCACACTTAGTTTCGCCTCTCACGTAGAAGCAGAGTTTGCTTAAATGACTTGTGCTCAATATCGAGTTTTTGCGAGGGGTTGCGAGATGTGTATCGGTCTTCTAGTTTTACTTCGAAGCGCGTATGCTGTTGTTATTGGAGCGCCCACAAACCAATGCCACAAGCCTGATAAACGGAAAAATGAGTCTAATATAAAAAAAGATTTTTCGTTAAGGTCATTAAGTGCACAAATTCGGTGGAGTCTAGGGGGGTGATAGTTGGCCACTGTCTGATCCCTGCTTGACGACTCGTGCGATGGTGCATCACTGGGGTACGGGGAAAGTCTACCAGTAGATGAGTACTCATGGGTGATTCCGCTCCGGGCCCTACTGGTTGACAGGGGGGTGCTCAGAGATCTCCTCGGAGAACTCAACCACGGTCCCAGTGGTAAAATAGGGAATGACAACCGCCTTGTCAGCGGTAAAGTCCTCACTTCGGTGAGGCAAGAAGTCCTAGCTATTGCTAGGCAAACAATAGCCACCGAGCACCCCCCGACAAGGGTTTTGCTCTTTTTAGGACGGCAGTGGCTATTCGTTTGGGCCCCGTAAACGAACTTGTATTTGCCGCGTTCATACGGGAATTAAGTCTCTTCTTGAATTTTCTGTGAAAATTCTGTTGAACAAATGTTATAAAAGTGTGCGTCTCTTCAATCAATACCAATTTTTAAGGAAAAATTCAGTGATAGTTTTAAACGAAAAATAGTTCAGCGTGACAAGATCGAGCGGGAATCGAACCCGGGAGATCACGTCTGCAGACGACCACTTAAACCACTATACCACTGAACATTCGTCGCTGAAAATCGCTTTGATTTCGATTTATATACTAGCAACAACCCTAACCCTAAAAAAAAGCTTACCGTTTCGAGTCAGTGCTTTTTATTAAAAAAAAAAACAAAGTAACTAAGTGAGTTTAAAGGAATTGATATTTTGTTTACAGCTGTACCATCTGTTATTTTACCATAACTGAGCGAATTCTTGCGAACAAAAAAAAGGAGGTATGAGTACCGACCATGGAAAATGTCGATTTGTTAATTATAAAATAACTAAGAAAGTACGCGCGATCTGATTGGCTGAGAGGTGTGTTTGCATGAGAATGTGTAAACTGCGTGTTTTGACGCGGTGCTGGTAATAGACGGAATGCATTTGCGGATTGGCATGTGGCATGTCTTGCGGAATGACATAATTATGCGGAATTTAATTTATGGAAAACGGAGCAAACAAAGGTGCGAAGAGACGCGAGAAGGCCGAAAGGAGACAGAGACCAGTTCGCTGCTTCGCTCGATTTGTGGATTACCGATTAATGTTTGAATCGAGGCGTTCATTCAGTCTGGAATGGGATTTGATTCCTTCATGTTCAGCGAGCGTTTTTTACCCTCCAGCGTTACCGTATCAGTTTGGTGTATCGTTTGAGCCTTGCCTTAAAAGCAGTAATAAATGGACCGTCAAAGCGATTGCTCCTTCAAGTAGTCTTTCCTTGTTTTTTGATTGTCATCGTAGTCGATTCTGCAACATTAATTGATTGGCGCCAAAAAAGGGCGCAATTTTCAGTTTAATTTATTTCTTTAAGTCATTCTGATATATTACAGTCCGCATAATTATGTCATTCCGCAAGCCATGCCACATGCCATTCCACAAACTTGTTCCATCTTTTAATTACCCTCACCGGTTTTGACGTCAATGGTTTGCTGTGCTGTGCGCACGGTAATTACGCAAGCACGACTATTTGCAAAAGTTTTTGAGTTAAAAACTCGACAATGTTACTTTATTTACCCATTTTCTCGTCAAATGAAACTTGGAAAAGCTTTAAAAACATGCCGTGTCAATTATTGGTGCCCGGGGTGAGTGGGGCATGGGCGGTTTTGATATTCCATTAGCTGTTGTATTGTTATAAACACTAATTCCATTGCATTCAACCTCTAATGATTGAATGAATGTATGACCATTAGTTGTTGTACCATCTTGATTACCATCATGAGCTCCTGCTTTAATACCGGTTCCATCAGAATATTTGACGAGTTTAAAAATAACTTCTTAATAAGCATTATACCAATCAACTGGATTTGCTCTCTGAACTATCATCAACAGTGAAAAGGTAATTATCCTTTGTTTGTCTATTATTATTAGCAACATTGTCATTAATGGTGTTTGTAGATCATAACACGAATACTCATGTCGCTTAACTAATTCAGGACTTCCTGAAACTTCCACTCATCTTATTTATTAGTTTATATCCTTTTTTTTTCCAACGTAGTAACTCATTGTTAACATCTTTTATGCTTCAATTTCTCCAACAGAATAACAAAAAGGACAAAATTGGCCAAAATGAAATATGTCCTGAGCTCTGTTCGTAAAGGCAATACAAAACACAAGAAGGCGTAAAATGGCTACGTGAACATAAAACACATTCAGGATTTCTTCACAGTGCATGTACCATTCTAAACTTCAGTTGACTGAGTAAATCTTGTTTTTGCCGCACCACGCAAGCTTTCCGCTTACATAAATTAAGAGGTCATGTAGCTCAGTGGTTTGTTACATCCAAACTGAGTAATCATTTCCTGTAGCTTATGCTTCTGTAGGTGTCCCTGATAGGATTTGATCTCAGATGCATTTGCAAAGTTTTTTAATTTTCTTTGACCTCTGTTTCATACGGCTACACAAAGATTTTAGTTTCTTTGATTTTTCTCCGTAATGCCTGGATCTGAATAACTACATGCATGCATGTGAGTTTATTTGTCCGTGAATGTGGTTATTTTCTTGCTATGTCAGTATGACGATGGGCCCAGCTCTTAAGTGTTGTTTGCAGGATGAGGCAAAGAGAACCCTCTCATAGTTACTTGTATTTGCTACTTCTTCATCCTCATTATACTTGATTCTCTCACTCTGTAATGAACATGAAAGCCAGTTTTTCACTCTGTGTATTTTATTGGCAAAACCTGCTGTTCTGATAAGCACCTGTTACACTAGCTGATGATAACTTTAGCATGCCTTGCAATTTTTCAAAGGTGCTGAATCTTTATTCTTCACTTCATAAACGAGAAGGCAACTGCAGCCGAAATGCGTCCAGCTGTTGGCCAATTTGTTTTCCCTGTCCATAGTAACATTCCCGCCAAAAGTCTTTGCGAAAGTTAACTCGACCCAGTTTTCTCGCAAGAGCGATTTCTACCTACATGTACGCGACAGGAGGTGTAAGAAAAAGGGACGGCTCAACGCCACTTAGTAAGCTTAAGCAAAGACGTTTTTGAGCGACGCAAGTCACCGGAAGTGAAGCCTTCTCCCTTTTTATATGCCTTGATGCTGCTAAATGTGTATTCGTAAGTTTCTTTTCCCTTATAATGACGTTTAACACGAGAATTTCAACCAAACCGCTGCCCAATGATGCAAAAAGTCTACTTCTGGTTGACGTGCGTCGCTCAAAAACGTCGTTGCTTAAGATACCTAATTGTAAAGTAAGAAGCGCGACACCAAATTACGACCTTGTTTTGGTATTGGATACTTTATCATCGTGACTACGTTACTGAGATTGCGAACACTGCTAGCGCTTTAATCATCCTTGCCCTCAGACGGTCACGCTTTCATCAATTGGTTCGGTAAAATAACTGCCGAGAGGCGCTAAGAACGAGCATGGTCCTATGAGTAAACAAGAGCCTGGGGAGAGCTACCAGGGAGCTACAACTTTCCGTTAGCATGGCTCACGCTAAAACTTTAATACATTTTATCAGGCGCACACATGCACTGGAATAAGACGAAACTTGAATGAGCTGTTCTCTAGAGTATTATCACATGACCTGCATTGGGAAAACAGAACATAAGAGCTAAAGAGGACTGTTGCAAGGCAAGTAGTTGGTAACGTTGCCGAGAGTAAAACGGCTCTCAGTCACCAAAATGTCATAATCACTATCATTTGGTGTCCACGGATTTATTCAAAGTTCAACAACACACTTTAATCCAGACCAGGAAGCACGTTTACATATTCAGTTACTGCTTCACATAACAATAGTTTGGTGCTCAATCTTCATCCCAGTTTGGATTGTCTTTAGGCTTTGGTCCTCCGGCCGGTTTGGACATAATAATCTGCAAATGCAAGGGAACAATTTCAACATGCATTGGTCACTTCATAGTTTAAAAAACTACCTTCTGGATGCATATTTGAAGGATAATAGTGTCGTTACTTGCATCATAATGGCAGCGTTCCCCAATACAATTTCCTGTTAGTTTCCATCTCATTTTCCCAGAATAGTGTAAAGAAATGTGACGCCACACAAATTCAAATTTTTGAAATTATGGGATTTGTTGGCATATTGATAAAAAATAAGATGAAAAGAGCCCCCTTACAAATATCAGCCAGTTAGTGTAAATTGGTGGGGGATATAAGCACAGTTATGCTCTGATGACTCCATACAAATCGTTCTAAAATTGGCTCGGATTGAATATTTTGGCGGGATTTATAATTGGAGTCATCGGAGCCCCAACCACTTTGCACTAACAGGCTGATTGTTACAAAGAGGCCATTTTTCATATTGTTCTTTCTGAACAATAATATCACCAATTCTACGTTTTGTGACGTCATGACGTCTCTTCTTTTATTAAGCATACAACCAATGCAAATGACGCGAGGCTGAAAGTTGTTAGAGGAACCAATCAGATCTCTTTGCAAATAAGGTTCCCTAAGTAGTATAATAAAGAGACTTGTGGATTGGAGTACGAGTGTAAGTAATACCAGGTCTTACTAAATCAGAAGAAAGATAATTCCATATACTGTCATTTAAAAACGAAAATTTTGTTGAACTACGAACTGAACGTGTTCCCTTACCTGATCCACTCTAAGTACTGTAACAGCTGCATCAGTGGCGAACTTGATAGCCCAGTGTTTTACAAGATACAAGTCCAAGATTCCTGCTTTTACTGCGTCTTTCACTGCAGCCCCACCACCCTAAGGAGAAAAAACACCCAAAGTAATGTCATTTAATATGTGGCAGTGTCACAGACCTTCGAGCGCGCGTATGAAAATAACAGCCGCGGGGGATTTACTGACCGCAAGCTCGAACGCTCACGCACTGTCGAATTGTCGAAAAAAAGAAAAACGTCAGTCAACAGGCTACCTCAAATGGGGTAAGGTGTTATGGGTAATGTGAAAAGAGTGCCCCCTCCTTCCTTCGAATTGAAGACACCATTTTCACTTACTCCAACATAGGGAGCAAGATACAGCAATAATAATAATAATAATAATAATAATAAGTAATGGTAATAGGACTGAGTGGAGTACAATTCAGGGTGTAATCGGGCGAGTAATTTCAAATCGGCCGAGCGCGTAGCGCGAGGCCGATTTGAAACTAAATTAAGCCATAAATTAAATTAAAATTAAATTAAGCCATAAATATGGGCTGTTAAGAACCAATCGTATTCAAGCATTTTGTTATTGACACAATTATAATAATAATAATACAATTTAGCACCAAAATACATTTACGAATAATTACCATAAGAATCCGTATTTTTCGATTTGTCGGTTTGTCCAAACTCTTAATAATTCAAACCAAAACTACCTTCCCCTCACCAGCTGAACACTATAATAGGCCATTTCCGAGTTGCGCTAAACCTCTGTTTCAAAGCAAGGCTAAGTGCGAAGCCATTGCATTGCTTTGAGAATGATATTTCATTCTCGTGCAAATTAAACTCATTTTCACAAGTGAGAATTTTTGGAACACGGAAATGGCCTATTTCACACCCGATTTTTCCAGAACCTCTTGATAATTCGAACCAATTCGCTTTTTCCAAAAAGTTTGAAAAATCAGGATCCCACTATAAATAAAAGGCTCAAAACAAAAAATCTTAAAGGGATGAATAAAAACTTGATGACCAAGATTCTATGCTACAAACTACGGGCTGAACTCCTTCACAAACGATGCCCTAAAGATATACAACATTTCGGTAACAAGACATCAAAACTTTTATAAAACAACTGGAATCGGGATTGGTAAATATATTAATACAATTTTTAGCTGGTGCACTATATTACGCATATTATTTTCATCTGAATTTCATCTCTTTTTTAAATCGAATTGAAAATTTATAGTATTACCTAATATTTATTTTACTTTTGTGTCTAACGTGCAAGACTTTCAAGCTACGTTCTATTTTTCTGCTCAGTACCTCTGTGTTAAAATCAAATTTACGTAACGTTATTTAGTCCTTCAACTACCGTTTACCTCGTTATCAAAGCCAGCATTTTTGTCCCCACCCTGGTGGGCAGCTTTTAGTTTGGATATCAGCTCTGTGGGCTTCACGCCAGCATTTTCCGCGAGGGTCCTGGGAATGACCTCCAAGGATTCGGCAAATTTGTCGATGGCATATTGTTCAAGGCCTGCACAAGTCTGACGGAAAACAGGACAAACAACGGCTAGTTAGCATTAAAGTTCGCAAGCGACCATCCAAACTAGTCGCTTAGGAGAGGGGACGCACGTCACCTGCTTGTAGGCGTCTAAAGGGCGGGCGTCGGGTAGGGAGGAAAAAGGGAAGAGGGGATTTTTTACCTTTCGTGTTTCCCCCTCCCCCTTTTTTGCGCTTTTTTCAGACATAGAGGTTCAACTGTAGTTAGGAAACCAATAGCAGGTTTTTAAAATCTTTCTTTGTAACACAGGAAAAGCGTCTGCAGTAAAGTTATACGTTTCACAGATATAATTGCCCAGCCTTAGCAACTTTGAATTCAAATGCTAGTGACGCTGATACATACGGTATATGTTAAGACCTGCAACTTACCTCTCCAAAGCTGGATATCTGCTTAGCCAGTTCAATTTCCGTGGCACCAGCTCCTGGTACAAAGCGATCATCGCGGGTGAGCGCTTTAAACGTGTTCACTCCATCATCAACAGCTCGCTCAATATCGTCCATGATATTCTCAGTGGAACCACGGATTACAACAGTAGATACAGCCGTCTCCTCGCGCTCTACAACACAAGATATTAGTATGAGTATGACTTCTGACGAGACTACGTTTGCTTGTGTGTAACTGTATTAATTTCGGTCCTTTCGCCCGACGGCGTTATCGGAGATGTTATTTTAGTTTAGCTTGGATTCCATATGTGAATTAGCTGTCTTTTCACGCGACAAACAAACATCGGGCGAATCGACATAAATCCCGAATCGATCATTCCCCGTTCCTCGTTGCTAACGTCAGCGGCATCATAAAAGGCCAATTCATTTTCTTCAACTTTATCATCTCTTGATTGTAAGAATAATCTGCTTTACTATACCTACAAGTAAACCTGAAATTCCTTCTTGCTTTTGCAAAAAAAATCAATCAATCAAAGAATGAAAGATTAAGTAGTTTAGTACCTTGTTTAAAAATAGTAACCGAAGTGTCACCAATCTCTGACACCTTGATTTCGTCACAGTGACCTATCTCCTCTGATGTGGGAGTTGTCTGGAATAATGGTAGCAAAAGTATTCAGTAACCAATGATGTTTAGTGCTGTCTTCCCCCTATTTTTCACAAGACCTCGAAGACTAAGATCAGTTAAACAAAACGATTAACGCTGCTTGTTGCATTATAATTCCTCTTACTGGGATATCATAATTACTACTATTACTACTACTACTACTACTATGGTGTAAAATTCGCACCAGGGCTCTCTCTTCTTCCCATTCCCTGGACCGAGAAATGACAAGAAGACGAGGGAGTCTGGGAACAAGGTCTCATGATACTAAACGTCTTTCTAGAATGACCCATACAAGGTATCAGAATTTCATTTTTTTTAGCATTGCTCAAATTTAATAGTACCCAACAAGAAACCAGTTTCATAAAAGAAAAATAACTTGAATTGAAAGTAATGGGTGAGCAAGCTGCCAAAGAATGATGCAGCACTCTTCTCAAATGGGGAACTTGCCCGAAGACTATTTTTAATCGGATGTAACATTGTAGGCTCAACTTCTGCTGCTCTCTTGGCTTATTTTCAGATCAGTTACTGATAAACGAGCTAGCAAAATGGTGGGGGAATAAAAAAGCTATTAAGCAAACTTACAAATTTTGGAAGTATTGTAGCCCCAACTGATCGACAGAGTCTTCTCAAATCAAACTTTGAATTTAACCTACAAACAATGATATCAACATGAGTCCATTGTGCTTAAGGATGATAACTCAAAAGAAGTTATACACACCTGACAACTAAAATGTTATACTTGTTACAAAAGTGAAGAGCCATCTCAGCAACCTTGCCACCAGTTACAATACAGTTAACACCAGCATCAACTATGGCCTTGATTTGCTACAAGAAAATACATTTAGGTTAAACCATCCTAACTACCGTATTTCTAACATGCATCACTTATAATTACTGTCAATATTACACCAATGATTTTGATGGACTGTGCCTGTTTCAGTGTTTCAGCACCAATGTCTAGATCAACTTTCCTATCTTTCCATGGACTGCAGTCATTTCACACAACCATGGCTGGATCTTGAGTTTACTCAATAGATTTTCTTGGTGTCACTTTCTCATCCTCTCATGTTTCTACAATTTCAGTTGTTTTCTTTGCTACGTAGACCTGATGGTCATCCACTAACTTAGTTTGAAACATTAGACTCTGATATTATGTTAGGCACGTCATTCTCAAAGAAAATTCCACATAAGTGGTCCAAATGTGGAGCCCTGTGAATATTCTATCTTTACCTTCACCCAGTCACTGAACTCAATACCCTTCCATATGACTGTAAACGTTTATCAGAGAATTAGTAAGCGTGCATTTTATTCATGACCAATTGAAAGCTAAGTGACTCAAATGCCTTGCTTAGTGCATACATCCACCCAATGACAATACTTCAACGAGGGTCACCAGACAAATTCATGCAAAAAAAGCAGCCTGATTTATCTGACACTTGAAAGAAAGCAACCAGCTTAGGAATCAGCTTGAAATCATCGTCACCTGTTTATGAGGGCTGCAAAATATTCTGGAGTTTACCTTTTCCAAGTGTTCTTCCTCGCCCTTGCTGAAGCTCTTTAACTCTGCTGCATTTCTGATCAACACTGTACCCTGAACAAATTGACAGCAAATAATTCAGTACACTAATGCAGAGGAGTAGCATTTTGCTAATTTTAGTTGTCAAGACATCCTCTGCGTTTGACCTGTGTTTCAAAAACCAGTTGCTAAAGTACTTGAGTTCTGAGATACTGTAGAGTATTTTGGCTTTAAAAATGGCCTGTCCATGATCTTGTGCTTGAGATCCTCCCTCCCCCCCTTAGAGCGATTTTCGTATGACCTTGAAATGAACGGAAATAGAGCGATTTGATTGGTTCATTGAACAGACAGACAAATGCGTCTTGCTTTTCATTGGTTAAGCGAACGCTCAGGTGAAAAAACTTCATGCCTGAGAACTTTCTAGAAATCAACCGATACTTCGCTTTGACGTCATACTACAACACGATTGGCCAATCGAACAATGCCTTCTCCATATTAGGGTTTCTTTGGCGGGAAAACGAAGAGGCCATGTTTTGATCTTTTCATCCATTGGCTGATGAAACAAAGAACGAACACTTACCGAAACCTTTTTTCACGGTCATACGAAAATCGCTCTATCAAAGTTGCTAACAATACAAGACCATGCTCAAAACCTGGAGGAAAAATGTTGAATGGAAGGGAGGGGGGGGGGGGGAATATCTCACAGTGTCTAACATTGATGTGAAGAAAGAGAGGTCATTTTTTGTTGGAGTGTCTCAACATTTTTGCAACTGGTTGTAGCTTAGAAAAGGTAACTTGTCTGAGTCTAGTAATTGACTGTATCAACAGGGTTTTTAAGTTCTTTCTTTGATTTCTTTTCTTTTGGAGTGGGGAGGAGTAACCAACTTCTCTGAGCAAAGTAGCTGATGTTTTTTTTTCCAATATCAGCACATGTTTGGCACATCTATAATTATATATTTTCAAAGGCATCTGAAAATATTGAAATAATTAAGAAGATGATTGAAGAAATGATTCTCAATGGCATAAAAATTATGAGCAGATATCACTTTTTGTGCTGAGATAAGTGACAACTGGAAATACAACGGCATATGCAAGCTACTTATATCCAGAAACCATCAACAAGTCTGATTTACAGATGTTTATTATTTAATAAGTGATAAAAAGGTTGAAAACATCAAATGTTTGTTCACTTCATGATGTGGTCATACTTAGATGCCTGCAAATTCCACGCAATTCCTTGGATCTCTGCACATTCTATAAACATTTTTAATCCAAAAACTTATCTCACCTTAGTTTCTGTTGCCATGGAATCCAGTGGACAAGAAAAGGCTACAATTTTTGCATCCTTAAGTGCCTTAATATCACCTTCAACCTCTCGCTTGAAAACCATTCCTTGAACAACCTCTGAACTATGAATACCAGAACCCTAATGCGACAACAATAATCTTATTAAGGTAGTGTCATTTGCGTATGAGGTATTATCATAATATATAAGTAAGATATAGTTAAATTGTAAGTTTCCTGATAACTCATACATGAAGTTGCACATGAGCTTGGTGACACCCCCCCCCCCCCCCTCCCCCACCACCTCAATTTTCCTTCAACCATCTCCAGTGACTACACAATGTGGAACTCTTTACCTCACTCAATAATTAGATCAAATAACATAAGAACCTTTAAACATTTACTTAAATCGTATTATTTAATTAATTTACAGAATACTCAATAAATCATTTGTAATTATTACTAATTATTAGATAATTAACTTTCTCCTTAATATTTTCTATACATTTGTAAATTACTTTACTGCGCTTTTCACAAACAAGCGAACTCTTAAGTTCAAAAGTTGCTTTCACAATGTTGTGTTTTTGCTGCCGTCAATCATAATTACGATCACAAGCAACGAACCTTGAAAAACAGAAAAACACAAAATGGATCGAAATCCACCAATCACCGATCACAAACCATGACCTTTTAAACCCATTAAATAAAGTTTTGTTTCCTAAGAGGTCCATTAAGATGATTGACGGTAGCAAAAAACGCAATCATCAGTTGGCTTTTGAACTTGTGAAAAGCGCAGTAATACATGCTGTTCTTTATCGTATATAAGTATATATTTAATTAATGACTATAGCATCAACTGACTCAGTTGCAACTTGGAGTGTTGACATACATGTAACCAAACCTACATGTAAGCAAATCTAAGGGATGGTAAAGGGTACTAACATGATTTTCCTAAAACCATTTCGAACTTACCAAAATCTTAGCTACTCTCACATTATCTACATTAAATGTAGCTTTCTGTGGCAAGATGGAGACTGAAGACAAAAACAAGAAAAAATGATAAGTATTTGTCCTGAATTAGCTCCTCAATTAACAGCACTTACTTTTATTTCCACTAAGTCTTTATAGACTTGATCAATTTGTGGTGTCTCAAATGGTGTCTTTAGAGAATGCTCTATTATTTTGCTTTTATGTGCCTGATATGTTACTTAACAACTTCATTGGGCAACTTAATTAATTATTAATAGCAAATTTAGAATGTATATAAACTTTACAAAGGAAATATAAAAAAGGAAAATACCTGGATGGGAAAGGATGCAGGGCAAAAATATCATTTTGTTCACATTGTTGAAGGATTGTAATAAGCCACACTGGAAAGTAGGTTGTACTAGTTAACCCTTTAAGCCCCAGTATCCACATACAAATTCTCCAAACTGATCTCCATACATGTCCTTATAGAATTAGTTGAGGGAATTTGTTCAAAGATCAAAGTATTTTCTCTTAAGTGATCATTTTATTGATTCTCATAACATATCTCTTTACAGTTAATGGATAATTGTAAGGAGAAAATTGATCTTGGACATTATTGGGAGTTAAAGGGTTAAGGTGTGACCATAACCCCAGAATCTTGGTTTGCCTTATAACCAGGTACTTTAGCTCAATTTTAAGCTGGTCAACTTGAAAATATCACGTTGAAAAGTTTGGGACACGAATTATAACCAAATGTGCCTTTTAACCTTATGGTACTATAATAATAATTATTATTAAGTAAGATTTTTAAAAAATGTAAAACTGGGTAAAAATTAATAATGGTAATATAAAAAATTCCAGGAATGTGTCATGTACTGAGGGAGTCTATGTCATCAACCAAAATTGGAGTTTAAAGAGAAAGTAAAGAAAGATACATAATAATTAAGAAATGTTCAAGGCAGTAAGAAAAAAATTAATGCACTTATTCAGGGTTTTCATTAAGAATTCTGGTAGTTACAGGAGAGTATTGTGCAAGACGCTCCATGTCTGAATAATGAATAGTCATGAGTGAAACCAATCTTAGTGGGAGAATTCTGCATAGTAAGCGAAGAATTCTCCAATCTCCAATGCCTAATGAACACCCTGCTCTTTCCCTGAAGAGGAAAAAGTTCAACCAAGGCACACAAAACAAATGTTTGTTTATTGCAGATTAACCAATTGTAGTCAGTCTATACATGAGGCCTTTTGTGTCTCTCTTGTGATTCTGCAGGTGAAAAATAATGTACACTTTCCACTTTACAGTGATAACTTATAGTTAAAAACTTCATGTACATTGTGTAGGAAACAGTTTGCTCACCACAAGCCTTTGTTATTAGTTCTGATAAGAAATCCTCATTGCCATACTAGAGAAAAAAGCATGAATGTATATTTATAAGAAAATAATCCAACATTAGCCATTCTATCACAATCAAAATGCTAAATTATCCTTTACTTCACAAACAAACACGAGAGAGCTCAAAAGAAGATTCTAACAATGAATCCTCAGTGCAAAAATCTTTCATAACTTAAATCCTGCTCAGAAAAAGACGTTTTTTCTATTTTGTGGTTTGGTCACATCCATCTCTGAAACAACACAATTCTACACTGGCAAGACTGCAGTCAAGATATACTGTAAGCGTGAGGTACAGAATGTAGATACAGTTTACTGATCAATGTTCTATGCGCTTCATACAAATCATAAGAATAACTACAACATACCTGTTTACTACCCACTGCAGTTCTAAGAGCACTGGCAACTTCATCTTTGTCTCTTAAATCTGATAAACTAGAACAGGTCAATTCTGAAAAGAAAGAAAGAAATAATAATAATAATAATTATACATACAATGAAAAGGCACATTTTGAGCCAATGAAGTCTACATAACTAGTGTGTACTATCCCATACTGATCCCTGGGGACCACCATGCTTTCACACACAGGAGTGGAAAAACCAATATTGTCTGTAAATGTTTATCTCACTTGAATGTAACAGAAAGACCTTAAACATACTCTGGCTTGGCATGTGATAGCACTCAACTTGGCTGCAAATATTAGGGTTTAAAGGGTGAAAAGGTTTCATATGCACAGGTACATGTACCACCGCTTTACATACCTGGTAATATTTCTAGAGCCTTCTTGCATGCTTTTTCATAACCTTCTATGACCTCAGGAGGGGAGAGACCCTAAAAAGGCAAAATTATTCATTATGACTGAGCATGTTTGAAATATGGCATAGCGATAGCAAGAGAAATAGTACCATTATAACCCACATCAAGTCAAACCTGTGTATAATGGTCACCCTTTAGAAATGGTCCAGTGATTTTGTTACCTCTGCATCCCTGATGCAGGACAATTCATGGCAAGCGTCCTGTGGGACGCAAAGATCAATTGATTGATCTGAAGATGTTTTTGTAGAATATCCTGTTCGCGCAATTTCTGTGGCTGTTAACAAGGTATAGTTCTTTTCTCGGCCTTTGTTGTGCTTTATGATTAAACGACTGAGTTTTTGTAATCCAGTAAACTATAATGCAGAGTTTTAAAGTCTGTCTTCAGATTAATTGTCTGCATGGTTACATAAAGGCCCAAGCATTTTCAATTTCGGACTCATTGTTTTTTTAACTGGCACTTAATGGTTCTGGACTGGGACTCATGATTTCTTGCAAGATGAGTCCCAGGACTCACCATAACTATTTGTAACAAAATCATTGATGGTCAGGTAACTGTTATAGACAGCATGACTACTAGGTCATGAATGGTGATTTTATATGAAAATAATCACTGTAAATATATTTTATTGACAACAACAATCAACAGCAACACAAGAAATACAACAAAGGGCCCCTAAAATGTCTTTGGTGAACTAGCACGTTTAAGTCTATAATAACTTTCCTTGTAGAAAAGGCCTTCTCCTAAGTGAAAGCCTTAATAATGCTTCATAAACATAAGTTGGAGTTTTTCATGTGCTAAGGTTAAGTTTATTATTACAAAGAACAAAATATTTTACCGTCCTCAGAAGCTCCTCAGCAGCATCAAGAAGAGCACCAGCAAAGACTAAAACAAAATTTGTGCCATCTCCAACCTGAAAAATTAGAAGAAAATAATAATAAATTGATAATATTATGTTTATTAATAAATGAATTTTTCAATTAAGTTACATGTTGCAGCTGTAGCCCTCATGTCGCATAGACCAACTATCAATGCAAAAAGAGTCCCAGGACTCACCATAACTATTAATTTGTAACAAAATCACTGAAACACTTCAAGAATGTTTCGAATTATATCTTATTCCACAACTCAAAGTGTTGTATTTCTCGTATAAAAATGATGCAAAATAACAGTGAGACAGACAGGAACAAATCTGCACAATACAAGGTCAAGTCACAACACTATAAAATTGCTTTTACTTATGGCAGAAAATCTTTAAAAAACCTACCAATTGCTTAAGTATGCACGTGCATAAAGGATGCTACTCCCCTGATAAGTGTCAATATCTTTATTTGCAGCAATAATTTTTTTTCATATTTTCCTCAATAATCAATTGAACATTATTTCAATTCCATCATCGATTATAACACAGAACAATGGTTTTTTGATCACCGATCAGTTAAAAACAATGACAGGCACACCACTGTGCTGTACATACCTCCTGCTCTTGCATTTGTGATGCTAGCACCAACATTTTGGCTGCTGGGTGTTGAACCTAGTATTACATGTATCAAAATCAGTTTATAATGAAACAAAAACTTAAAGTAAACTTAAACTACAGTGTAAACCATTTTAACAGTTCCAAATACAAAAAAACCCTGGCTAGAGTAACTACCATTTAAATAATATTGCAATTAAAAAAACTGGATCACTCAATAATTCAGTTCTGGAGATTTTGAGCACTTAGCTCTCACATTATAAGTGATTATACCAAAGCTCCTCAAAAAAAGGTAAGAGTATTCATCAACTCAAGAGTAATAGTAGACAGCGTAATGGCAAATAAGGAAGATTTGATCATTAGAAGATCAAGTAGACTGCTGGCAGGGTGGCTGAGGAAACCTGCCATGACCACTTGCTACATTAATTTTGTTCTTGGTAGTCCAGGTTCAAATCCCCAGCAACACTTGTAAATAGCCAAATAGTTTGCCTTTGGCCAGTCGGGATTCTTAAACCTGTCAAGTTCGGTAAAAATTGTTCTTTTCAGACCTTTGCTGGGCTACTGATCTTGTGCTTCACTTCCATGACAACATGTTCCATATATTCCATGTTAATGGGTTATTCCAGAAAAAATCCACACCCCCACGACGGAAGGCACGGTTTTTTGACCCCCCCACCCACCTGAATTACCAAAACTGCTTGAGCCCCCCTCCCCTCTGGATTTCCAAGTTCAAAGACCCCCCCACCCATCTGGATTTCCATAAAATTGTTAGACACTGTAATTTTAATTTACCCTCAATGTAGAAGAATCCTTTTAAGCACTTAGATGAGCTTTTCATTAAATAAGTCTCAATTTTACGTGAATTCAGTGTTTGTTGTGAAAGTTAAGATTCCATTTTCACATCTTCTTAACCCATTCGCTCCTGGAGATTTTGCCAAAAAACGTGTTTTGAAGCTAGTCGAGTGGTTTTCTGGTCACTGTCGGGCTATAAAGAGCTAAAACTTACCACAAACCCGTTTACAGGTCGTACTCTTCACAGCCTTCGTATCCAGATGCAAAATATCAGCTTGCGAAGTTCGGGCATGCGCAGAAAGCAAAATTTCGACATAGTTTTTGGGTTTAAAAGTGACACAGCAGTCTTGACTTTTACTTTTCCCTTTCTCTCCTCCCCTCGTTTTTCGCTTTTCTTGCTCATTTTTTTTTCCCGCTTGCTGGGCATTTAGTAGGCTTCATTTTGATGGGAAGAGTTTTTAGGAAAGCTTTTAGGATCTTAGGATTAGGTGAAAGCAAAGGTAGGTGGGTAATGGAGCAAGATTTTCATGGAGATTTACAGGTCAATCTTGCATGGTTTTTTGCCGTTTTCTCCGGTGTCCTTGACTGAATTGTGCCCATTCTGGTATGGTTTGAAAGATCTCCTCACTCTGCACAAGCTAGCGGAAAAAGTTGGCCTTGACCATTAAAACTGATGACGTCACGAGGGTTAGAAAGGACGTGGATCCGCACGGGCGGTTACGGGCGGCTCAGGGGCGAATGGGTTAAACAGGCTTAGACTTTTTGCAAATAAGCCCATATTTGAGTGAACTTCTCTTTTTTTTCTAGAACAGGCAATATACAGCAATATATACTACAATGAAGCTGAAAACTATGTCCGCAAATAAATGGTTCTCTTCTTTGTCGATAAAAAATGACAACAAAAGAAAGAAAGAAAAAGGACACTTAGTGGGATATTACATGACGCACTATACGCTTGCCACAAGACTTGCCTTTCAAAATGGCCGCCGAACTATCACGAACAACCACGCTTACTTGTAAGGCGTTTTAGTGGTAAATCGCCCTGAAATAGCATTGACCTTGGAAAAATGTTTAATTCAACGTAAAATCATTGTTTGCTCTCCTTGAATTGAGCACTTTTTTAATGAAGTATGCGATTTTTCTTGATATCTTCATGTTATCGTAACAAGGGCGAGCCTATGGATGGAAACTTAAAATAAATGTGGTAAGAGGTCTGTAGTTTGAAAGAATAATAAAATTTGAAAAGGCAAAGCAACGTTTTGAAAACTTAGCAATTGAAGTGATTTAAACATCAATAAAATCGATTAAGTTACCCCCGAGGATGTATTTTTAGGTTCAAAGCCCCCCTACCATCTGGATTTCCAGAGCCGTTAACCCCCCCTCCCGTGAGATTTTCCAGCATGCCTTCCATCGTGGGGGTGTGGATTTTTTCTGGAATAACCCAATACTAATTTCAGTTTTTTATAAAGATTAAAACTTACTACAACACAAAGCGTGCATGTATCACCGGTATATTGTTATTTGAGACATACCTCTAATTCCTTGATTATTGTAGCTGCATCATTTGTGACAAACAATTTCTCTATGTGATTGACAACCATTTTGTTCATGCCTTTTAAAATCACACAATTAATATTATTATTAATTAATACATAGATTTAGCCAGGGCTAAAAGTGAAGCTCTGGTTAACAATACTTATGACCAAAAAATATTATATCGTGTAATGCTAATGGGGGATGGAAATAAAAATTGCATCAAGATCAATAGAGCTAATTAGCCAAAAATTGGCACATGAAGCACACTTTTTTTTAATTAGCAAAAAAAAAAAAATTTGCATGTGCAGCACACTTTTTTGTCTTTCTTTGTCGTTGTCTTGCACGACTACCCTGCCATTTTGTAAGACTACAACGTCAAACTTCCTAGTTACACATTATTTTTCTGGAGGAATTGTTGTATGTGCTTACCAAAGAGTCTGTTTCCTGTGTTCATATTCGCTTTTATTTTTTCACTGCCACTCATTTTCACCTAGCTGGCCACTAGCATTTCTGATTTTCTCACTGCTTAATTTTCATGTTTTTCTTCCAACAAAATTTGTCTCCTTTGTTTTCAGTCACTCACTTTAGCCCTTTCTCTGTTATCCACATGAGTGTAAACATAAAAAAATACCGCTGAAAAAGACGCAACTTTTCTGTTGTTGTTTTTTTCTCTCTCTTAAAGTCCTGGCAGCCATGTGATTTCCTTCCAAATAAAAACTTGAGTTCCATTTCGGTTGACATACCTGTTGATTGAGTTATTTTATATTGGTGTACCTGTGGTGCAGAGAGATGGGCACTTGGGCGGTCGGGCGGTCGAATGGTCATGTAACTACCAAAAGTTCTTGGATAGATAGGTTACCAAATTTTCTTACCCATGGTGCTCCGCTCTAACTTACACAATCAAGCTCAAAAGGTTCTTACAGCTACATCTCAAGATTGAAATACATGAATGAGGGATAGACAAGCCTTTAAACTGATAGCCTGCCAAACACAATTCACAAGAAGATTTTGCATGTAAGCAGAAACCAATAAGGGGTTGAAACGTGTAACTCTCATATGTTTGCTTTGTCCGATGCTCGTGATTATTCAATTTCGAAAGTACCATATTTGGAACGAGAAGAAGAGATAACTGACCAATCAAACTTCGTCAACAACGTGACGTAATTTTCCTTCAGGTTCCCGGCCGACAAACGGGGGAAAAACTCCCGAAAGCCAAGAAAGCTTTCAAAGGTTGAAACCAGGAATATTACCGAAACACTGAGCAGGATATTATTGCTTTGCCACCCGGGCCAAACGTTGACATTGACTGCCTCACAACTTCTTGAAGTTGTCACTTCAAAAAACAATGCCTCGTTGACCCTCTGCACAATAAACTTATACTGCAAATAGGCTTTTAAAATTGTTATGTTAAAAGTCTAGAATAAACAGTGAAAAATATTTTCGAATATAATTCATTAGCTGCGTATCGAAAGTGTCCAAAACCTGAACCTGACATCTTTGCAAAAAGTGATGCTTGTAATGAATGTGAGAAGCATTTTAAAAGCTTAAACTTAGATGTTGTAGTCACGATCGTGTTTTGAGCTAATTTTATGAATGAACAAACTCAAAACAATAGACAGAGAAACCGTTCCTTGAACATTTTTATTCAAAGTCCAGAAAGTTAATCCTTTAAAGCAATTCGGAAAACACTATCTGGATAGTGGATCCGTTCACGCAAGTGACATCGGCTAAGCACATGGCAAAATTTAACACAAAATCCATCTCAAATCAGGGCACATTTTGTAATTTTTCTTTAGCGCCGAAGAGAAAAATTTATAAAACATCTATGAAACATTTAAAAATACATAAATTCCCTTTCAAAAACGTAATTGTCTTGGCCATAGAGTGCAAAATGTACCTGAAAATTGAGCAAAAACTTCGCTGACTTGGTTGCATTTCAAAACAGACCATGGGCTCCGCAGTGAAGAAAACAAGGTTGAATTCCTCGAAGGACGATTTCTTGATGAAAAGCTTCCCTTTCTCCACAAAAAGAAAGCTGAGCATTCTTTTGAACTTTCTCTTTTCATTTTTTGTCCTTTAACGGTGTATTTTTAACCTTGAAATGCAGAACTCTTGTCTTAAAACATCTGCTTGGTGATCGCGCAGCAGCCATTTTGTTGAAAATGGATATCCGTCACTAAGATTTCCAAATATGGTCAAAATGAATGTTCACGAGCATTGAACTCGAGTTACACGTTTCAACCCCTTATGGGTTTCTGATGTAAGACAGTTCATTTCTTTTGTGAATGAGATGTGACCCAATTAACTTTTTATTGGGCTGCCTGTGGCAAAGCCCAAGGAAGTAACAAATTGTGACAAATCTCTTCAGCTGCAATTTTTTCGATGACTGCAAAGCTACATTCATCTAAATTTTTAATGTCCAACAAAGTTCTGGATTTAACCATGAAATGATTCTTCCCAAGCATTGTATTCAAAAGCATGATCGATCAATGTTCACCTTGTATCCTTTAAGTCCCAATGACAACCAACATCAATTTTCTCCTAACGATATCCATACATAATCAAGAGAAAAAGTTATGAGAATTAACAAAATGACGAGCAAAGAGAAATGCTTTGATCTTTTATCAAATTCTCAACTCAGTTTTTAAGAAAATGTATGGAGATCAGTTCGGAGAATTTGTATGTGGGTATCGGGGCTTAAAGGGTTGAACACTAAGTCAATCAAATTTGTGTCTAATTGCAACAAACAATAATGGCATGATGAACAGTAGTAGAGCTACAATATTTAAAAATACTAACACTTGCACATGTAATTGTAAAAACATTTTTATCAAGCTAAACTTTTAGCCCACCAGAGGGTGCATACTGCACTTCATTTGGAGTTACATGTACCGGTATATGTTTGATGGGGGTGTACTGTACGGCCATCAAAATCCCAATGCATTAATTTCACACCACACTATATAGCTGAGTGCTACAACTTGTTTTTAAAATCCTGCCTATTTTAAGTTTTTATGTATTTTGGTGAATTCTTTAATTCGTTAAATGCTAAGGATTAGCATGCACATTAGGAGTAAATCATGTTAGAAAATTGTAGGTATAAAAAGCAGAAAGGTGATGTAAAAAAAATAATGCCTACCATTTGGTCCTAAGGAAGATCTTGTTTTCTGTGTAAGCTCTCTGCAGGCTTGAATGTTTCTGAAAACAGCATCATCAAGACCTGAGTAATGCTGATAAAAAAACACATAACGTTAAAATTGTCATTTAAAACACATTCATCTGCTTTGCAGTGATCCAGAAACTTGGCAAAACTTGTTCTGTATATTTTCAAACAAGGATTTCTGGAAACATTTTGTGTAAAACGATAAATAACTTAACAACAAAAGTGCATTTTAGTTGGGGGTAAAATAATGCAAATAAAAAAAATTGCTTCTGGCTCACAAGCTCCACATTAGTTACACTCCCCCATACCCCAGGGAGAACTTACATCCACTAGCCCAGGCTGGACTAACACAAAAGGTCTTAAATAAAATAACTGAGAGGAATTTACTGCTTCTGTTCTGACATATTCAAATGGCTAAATATTCTGGTCTTTTCAGAAAAGGATGAAAAACCATAAGCCACCTCTCAAAGATTTGACACTCAAGACTTTAGGACCTAGCTCATGCTCTCACAAGTTGACAACTGATGTCTCATGCTTTCTGGAAAAGTCGCGTTCCAAAAAATTCTAGGAGCATCAGTAGGGTTTGCTTCCAAAATAGCAAACTTGATGTTTGATTAGTGCAATCATTTGTATAAGCTAGTGAACTCCCAACTTAGTGCACTGTTTGCACCTCTCATCTAGCGACAAACCATATCAAGACTTGCCGCTGCCACCAAATGTGCATACTCACTGACAGTGTTCTCCTTATCAGGCAGTAACCGGTAAAATTTGCCGCTTGAAGCAACACTTCTTACCGCCTGGAACTGTTTGAAATGTTTCTAAGATTAAATAAGTTGTTTAAAAAGACATGCAAGTTATGATCCAAGCTGATCCTCACAAAAAAAGGAAGTAAATACGGAAAGAATGATCCTTTACCTGCTGAGCTAAAATTTAGGGAGAAAACTGCACTGATAAAATATATCTTATTTAAAGATGACAGCCAACAAGTGTGTGCATGTTAGAAGCAACCAAGGAATTGATGTTGATGTTTATTGCTCCAGCTTTAAAATGATACATGACTTTTAATACCCATAATCTCAGCTGAAAGTCCTTCCACTGAGAAACTGGGACATACATCACAACTTTTCCCAGCTCCAAGTTAAGGATCTCATAATTTTTGCCTCTTGGGGGTTGGCAAATCTGCAACTCTTTCACCCACACTGCTGTTTGTTAAGAGTAGGGGAAATAGACCAAGGTGGTGTGGACATTTCATGGGCTTGGTGGCTAATAAAGGAATTCCCACAAGAAAATTTGAGATGATGCATGAAAAGCTAAGAAGATGCACCCATTAGGGCGCAGGGGCATGCTACAAGTCAACAGACTTTAGAACGTCTACAGTTAAGTAGTTTTAATGGCCAACCTAACAACCCAGCATTTTGCTTGGTCAAATGAATAAAAAGCATGATATCAAAAGATTCAAAGTCTTTCATTTTATTTCCTTAACTTTCGTTGGTCCCACGTATATTGCAAAGATCGGTGCATGCATTGTTATCGAATCGTATAAAACTCCATCCGCCATATTGGATCAGGTAGATACAGTCAATCTCGAACCCACACTAACTCAAACCTCGCGCTAACTTGAACCAAAATTGATTTTCCCTGGATCCCCGTCATACATTCACTGTAATTTTACCCTTGGTAACTCGAACCTTCAATAACTCAAACTCCCGCTAACTCAATAAATTGTTTCCCTTCAGATCATTTTCTATATAATTTTACCCTCAATAACTCAAACCATGTTTTGAGCCCTTAAAAAGTCGGTAAAAAGCTGTCCACTGGCATCTGAAACATTGAATTTTGGATTTCCTATTGACGTGTTGTAGGAGTATAGTTTACTAGTGGAGGCTGATGTTGATTGTCACAGGGTAATGTCAAGTAGCTTTACTTCTCAAAACAGTAAAACGAATACTCTATTTAGGCTATGTTTTGTTATGTTACGTTCTGATTTATAATCTAGAAGTATCTCTTAATTTTCACTTGACATTTCTACAATTAAATGTGATTAAAATGCTCACTGTGCAGCAAAAACTGTTTTTTACCTTACTCTCGGCTAATTTCTTCGAGCTCCCAATAACTCGAACTGTTTTTGATTTCCCTTGAAGGTTCGCGTTATCGGGAGTCGACTGTACTTTACATAACAGATCATTTGAACTGCGGGCTCAGGTTATTCATATTACATGGGAACTTTGTCCCCCTAATGTTACTAACGGGCCCCAGTTTCTCAACAGTGGGGTCCCTGGGACTCCCCAAGGCAAAATACTGGTGGGTGAGAAAACTGGTTACCGGTAATCCTGGGGTAAATTTTATAAAACTTTTAGAAGTTTACTTTACAAATGTAGCCATTGATTTCAGACTCCAATGTCTTCACTTGCAAGTTGTAATTACAAAATTTTATTGTAAAAGTTTTATCAAATTGACACCTGTTTTATCCCCTGTCACCATGTTGACTAAATGAAACAAATTCCAGTGAATCTTGAAGTAAGCCTGCACTTTTCACTTAAACTTCTCCTAGCTCCATATTTCCAAAAAAAAAACAACAATAAAACAATTATAGTCTAAACACAAGTACAAACCAGTGCTTATTAAAACATAACATTAACAGAAAATCAAGGCATGGTGATTCGAGCTAAAAAGTGGGTTCTTTCACTGTTGTGTTTACCTTCCCGAAGATTGTTCGTCACTTTCACAAAACCTAAAGTCTTAATTACAGTTGCGCTATGTACTTTGTAAGTGATGAATTTTATGGATGGTATGTTAAATCTGACACTTGGAAACGCACGTGCAAAAAGTACCACCAGTGATCGAGGTGACTTGAGCTAACACACAACCCCATACGTATACGTCCCATCGCAATCAACTAGCACTTATAACAAGGAATAGCAAAATATGATAAGTTGATTTTATACATTAAACGTCCACACATACCTTGGCTCCTTCTTTCAGCATGTGCTGAAACATCGTTTTCGGAACTGGGAGCGCCATGTTGAAAAATTTGTCTTGCCACCGATACTAGGTGTGAAAAGAACTCTGGGTAATAATAGCAGGCTGTGCACAGGAATACCAAGTAACCTGAAAATATCTATCATAGCATCATAGAAAGTGGTCTGTATTAACGGACGTTGGCGTGTCCGTGGTTGAAATTAGAGAAAATATAAGGCCTTCGTTTCCCCAAGGACAACTCAGGTAAATTAAGGCTTGGGTCCCCAATGATTCAGTAAAAAATGTGATGGGGGGTGGTCTATCTCTGAGCACGTAAGCAGTAGAAAGATGAGACTTTGCCAGATACATACATGTGTGGTTTCTGTCAATTAGGTGATGTTCAATTATGCAAATGTTGTCACATGACTCCACACGGCCAGAAAACAATAAAAAGTCTTTAAACAAAAATGGCAACACTTTTTGTTGTGAGTTATTAAACCGGACTGGTTTAGGACAATGTGTAAAGCAAGCATCTACAAGACTGTGCTTGGCCGTTTTTGAATTTTTAACTGTTTTAGAAAATAAACGGCTTTTTCAACTAGACCCAGTCCCCCAAAGCAATTGTATCCCATCTTAACGCCTTCGATTTTAAATATCTAAAAAAGGCCAAGCACAGAAGTGATACATTAAACGGCATTAACATTATACAACCGGTAAAATAATTGAAGACACACGAAAAAGTGTTGCCGTTTGAAGAACAAGCTTTTTCAGCCGATGGAGGTCACGTGACCTAATTTGCATAATTTTAAAGCACAAAATTGACACAAACTAAAAATGTGGTTATCTGGCAAAGTTTTATGTCTCTTCATCTAAAGCTCTTAGGTATAGACCACCCCCTCACTTTTGAAGAGGGCAAATTAAGGCAAGTGGAGGCCCATGCCTTAATTTACCTGAGAAAGCAAACTATCCGTAATAATGAGGAGTCCGTTTCAAGTGGATGTCCGTATATAAAGCGGGATTTGACTGGCCAACTAGTATATTTAGTTCAATGCGACAAATGAATTAAGATTAACACTAGAAACAATGAGTGTTCACTAAAACTTCCCAAGCCAAATTAGAATTATAACGGAAAAGTTTTGCCTTTCAAGGTGCTCTAGTTTACAATACTTTACCTTGGCATTTAAGAAATTTAAATTCCAGACTTCTTTTTAAGAGTAATTTAAAAGAGTTTTTTCATGCAATAGTATTCCTTAATTCACAACTCTTTTCAGTCTTGTAAGACGATGATTTTTACCGATTTTGATTTTTAAATCTTAGATTTCTTAGTGTTATTTTTTTTATTTTATTTTTTTCGATTTTCTTCTTTATTTTTTAGCTATTTCTGAGATAATTACAGGACCCTGTTGATAACAGTTCTTTTTTAGAACTGATAGGTTATCCTGTATAAATATTCGCCTTATTGTTATTATTATTATTATTATTATTATTATACCTGAGTGTTGAAAAATAGAATAAAACCTGCGACTGATAAGTAAAAACTTTTCGCCGTCAGGTTCATGACGAAAGGGTTAGAAACTCCCACTTAAGTTTTTTAACTTGGTATGGGTGGCCAATTTGTACTTTATCAATTCAATCAGTTAATGAAGCCAGCCAGTTTGTGTTCTCACCGACGCACCGACCTCTGGTTTTTCTAAAAATTAATCAGGTAGAGAGCGCTGATTTCTTGCCACCAGATAGACCTCTTTTCATGAATAGTGATTTCTTGACGTTTACTTGTCCACTGCACAATCAGACACAAATGCAATGACAGTACAAAGTGGATGGCGGGGCGTATCGCTGGTTGGTCGATAACATCATTCCGTTTTAATTAATACAAGGGGTTTTTGTAAGCCGCAGCATTAGACTTTCGTCAATTTGACATCTCTTAAATAAATCTGACTTGGCTAACTGACCCTAACTCTGCGCCAAAAAAGGAGACATTTTAAGGTTTGAAAGCCTAGTCGGGTTAAATACTGAAAATATAAAAATGCACTTAACTACGACACAGGCTCGGATCCACACCGGTTTCCACCGTTTTACGGAAACCGGTCATACTTTTCATTATGCATCTGTATATTTTTTAAATAATAAAAAACTTTTCATGTTGAATCTGGAAAAAGGGTTTGGAGGAGAGAGGACTTTTAAAGTTCAAAAAATTCCCGGGGATCATGATACCCCACGGATCAACTCGAGCGGCGCTCGTTTAGGAATCTGTACTTGTTTCTGCTGTATTTATGGCGAAAACAGCCGTCTCTTCTCGGCGAGGACCGAGAGAGCAGCGGAAATCGAGCCTTCTTCGCCGCGATCGTTTAATTAAATGTTTTTAGCTGTTACATTTGTCGGAAAAAAGAAAAAAATGAAAGTCACGTTTGTATACCACATATATTTGACTAAGTTAACTCAAATCTAACGAAAACTATACGCTATGTGTAGTGATGACCACAAGCAGTGACAAGGCTTCGCAATTAAAAATTGAATTAGCCTTTGACTAAATGCTTGAATTTATATGGCCATTGCTCTCATTTCCAATAAGCATTCACTTTTGTCACAATTTTTTCGGCTGATCGTGGATAATAGTTTCAGTAGTTTTATTCATTTAACAATCCGAAAAAAAGTAGGTTTTATTTACTTTTACTAACGGTGGCCGGGCTGGCCAAACAACCATAATTTCAAGGTTTTTCAGCTGGAATATGAATATACCAAGTACGACACAACTATCATTGGCGTAGGTTTTAAATAATTAATAATTGGCGTGCCCTGTGTGATAAAATATTTAATCTCGACCCAAAACACCAAACGGAATTGACTTTTTTATGGCGGACCCGTGGTCGAAGGAAAATGAGAAGATTTCACGGACTATGCTTAATGTTATCTCAAAATAGCAATCTTTCAATTCGTTCTTGGGGCCAGGAACCGACACTGTTAAGACTTTTGGTTAACCGAAGGGAATTATGGAAATCTAACTGTTAGGCTTTCTGGTGGGGCGGTAAAGGACAAAGAAATAGCATGTTGAGAGAATACCCGGAATTCTGGCGGTGGATTTTACTGGGATAAGCTACACACCGGAGGGGGAATGAAAATATTACAAACGTACATGCACAAGACTCCTTTGAAGGAAATTTTTTTTGTTGAAAGGGGACGATCAGTTTAGAAACACCTGTTTTTGTAAAATAAAACGTTTTGTTTATAATTACATGCAACAGGTGCTCAGTTCCGTTTGGTTCGCGCGCGAAAGGTTGATTTATCATCCTCAATAAAACAGCTTATCAAGGCCTTTTGTTCAAAAGTTTTCTTAACGTATTCAAGATATTAAAAGTATTTTTAAACATAATTTGAAAATACAGCCAATACAATCACTTGAAGTGCAATCGGAAAATTCCCAAAAGTTAAATTGCGTTTCGTCAACTATCCAGCAGTAACGCATAAGTTCAGTTTCAAATGAGTCAAGTAGGGCAAACAACAGTACCACAGGAAAGCTTAATTAATATGGATTTTCACCTCTGTTAGAGTAACCGGCAGTGAGATTTTGGGATCTGAGCATGGATGAACCCTGTAGAAATTGCCTTAATTTTTTGGTCTGATACAAAAGACAGACAGAAGAAAATTCAAGAGGTACTGCATGATGAAAAAACAGACAAAGATCTATGAGATCCCAGAAAACAAAGAATTACCTTGTTATATCGAGACAAAAGTTCGCATAAAATTATGTTACGTGTCACTTCCTCTGGCTCCGTTGCGCGACTCTTCATCCGGGAGACTTCGTCCTCCATTGAAATCGACAAAGACCGCCAACCGGATACGTGTCAGGTGGTCACACAAGCCCCACCCCTTGTCACGACATTCAATGTAAATAGGAATAATGTACGCTGTACATTAGGAAACACTTTGCATGTGAGCGGAGGACGTGGAACGCGGTATTAAAAGGAACTGATCTCATTGTTGTGGGTGGGAAAAAGCTTTCAAGATGCCTCATTCGAAAACGCACAAACAGAAAGTCCGGGTAAGCATGAGTGAAGAGACATCCTCTGACCACGAGGACGGGGAGAAAGAACACTTCATCGCGTGCTGTCTGCCGAAAGGCTGCCCTTTAAAAAGTTCGGTCGATTTTCCGACCTCTGTTCGGGTTATTTGCAACAACGACGCCTGCCAGCAAAGCGGTTACATGCACTGTGAATGTTTTGACGATTTCGAAGAAGAAATCCTCGCCTATCTCAGAGGCACTGGACGAGCACGCAGCTGGTCTGAAAAGCAGAGGCGACAGAACATATGGACAAAGAAAGGCTATGACTTGGCCTACAAGTGCTGTGCTTGTCAATGCGGAAAAGGTCATTTGAGAAAAGATCTTGAGTATCAACCACCTAACCCCGACGAAATAGTGGGCCACTTGCAAAACCAGGTGAAGGGAAAGCGAAAGAAAAAGAAAGCAAGCGAAAAGCCAACCGTAAACGTCGTTTCTTCTATGGGTAGGCCTCGCAGAAGTTCTCAGTCATCAAATTGTAGCCAGTTATCGGAATCACCGCCCGAGCGATCGCCGATTTCGCCGCTCCCAAAAACACCGACAAAGAAAACTCGAGCAAATTCGAATGAAAACAACTGCCACTTCTTTGGAGAGACTTTCGCAGGCAATCACTCAAACGTGTGCGTTTCCTCGCACTTCACGAACGTGTTGAGCATTTTCCTCAAAAGAGCAGACTTTAGCTCGTTTCAAGGCGTTTTACCAAAGCACAAGTTGAACCCTTATCATATTAAAATGGAAGACGAAATGAATGACGACGCACGACATTTTGTGCTCTCCAACCTCTCCTTACGCGAGACGCGAACGGCGAGTTGTGTTCTTTGTAGCCGAGAACTACCGGTTTTCGACAAATATCCGCTTATCGATGGAACGTTCTTCCTAACACCGAGACAACTAAATTCAACCTGCGTGGACGTGTCGCAAAACGGCAAAGCGCAATACCTGACTGCAGTTTGCATGCATTGTTTAGAAGGCATTCCCAATCGCGTTAAATGTAAACTTTGCAACAAAGATTGGGATGGTTCTTCTCACCAGCTCGGGACCATGTACTGTTACGACATCTTTGCTGCCTCTCCGTGTTGTCAGCAAAGGGTAGCTTGTTACTCTTGTGGTAAACCTGTCGTCGATCTTACGGAGGGCATGAAATTTTTCTGGGAGTATTCACAATCAATGAAATGCCCACATTGTGGAGTGTCTGGGTTCCACTGTATAAAGTCTATTTCTTACTATGAAGCACCTGATGTGAGCTTAATACGCTAGGATATGTCACTGAAACTTTCAGGAGAGAGTGACCGTTTGCGAAATTGCATCCTGGGTGGCCCCTTAAATTGTTGCACTTTACATGAGCTTTGGGAAAATTTAACGGGTGTGGCTAGTAATTCATTACCTGTTCATGGCACAAGGGTGTTTCAGTGATACGTTTGGTCAGAAATGAAAGCAAAAATTATGAAAATTTTCAACTTTAAGACTGCAAGTGACTTTGCTTCCGCTACTGGTGCAGATGGATGTTGCACAATGCACATGGTTGCTATAATTAGCATTTTGATAACACCAGTTATAATTGTGGATGAACAAAAAGGTGCAAGCCCGCTTTACTTTGCTGTGAAGTTTCCCAACGAGGTATTACGTATTTGTCAAATGAACCTGTAAAACCGTTAATATATTGTTGCCCATGACTTAAAATAACATTCATTTGCCATGTCAGCTGATCATATGATTGTCATGAGCCTTCAATTACTACAGAGATTTAAGTCCCAATAGCCCATCAATTTTCTCCTATGGCATGAGATTAAGTTGTGAGAAAATTAATAAATTGATCCTTTATCAACTCATTCTTTAAGGAAATGTTTGGAGATCAGTTTGGGGAATTTGTATGTGGATACTCATGGGGCTTAAAAAGTTAAAGGAGCCCTTTTTAAAAAATCATCTAGACTTAAATAACCAAGGCTGTACTGCTCCAAGAAATAATTAACATGAGTCCAGTGCTCTGAACCTGTGAATTCCAGGGTGCCTAGCATATGATTTCGAGATAAGTGATGATCTTGTGTGAAGTTGATGGCAAGTGCATGAAATGAGACCCTGGGTGATTCCCAGGCTCATGGCAAATTTCTGGTTTATGAGGGAATGCTGAAGGGAGGCCTAGTAGTCTACAGTAACCTGTAAAGGTTGGTCACAGACGAGGTGATATGTCACTGCAATTTGTTGTGGCAACAAATCAGTCTTGTGTACAGGTGATCATTAAGGCAACAAGTTGGGTGACACTTTGCAGTAACAAATGGTTTTGTGCGTATTGGGGAATTTTTATGAAAATCTTGTCTCCACAAAACAATTTTTGCCACAGCAAGTCACACAAATTCTCACAGTCTTGTCTGATTTTGCGTGACTTGTTGCAGTGACAAAATTCTATTGCAGAGACAGATTTGCACAAAAATTCTCCAGTACACATAAGGCGATTTGTCACTGCAACTTATTGTCACAATGTGCTGCTGCCAATTGTTGCCTAGTGTATTTCAACCTTTAAGTCATTTGGGGCCCCTTCCAGACATCCTCTCACTTGATTGTATACAGTAACTATGCATGTAGATGTTGAAGCTTCATGAACTAGCTGCAAGCAGTTTGATGAAGCTAAATGATTTTGCTGAGAATTGGAATGAGAGGCAATTCAGCAGACAAATAATAATGCAAGGTCATGTCAGGTATTAATAATCCCTCGGTAACTTAACAGGGATGGGCATCAAACCTCTCCTGAAAGCAATGCTAATATACACAAGCATAAACGTATCGAGAATAAAGAAAATGTTCAATTAACATAAACTGACATTTAGTTTTTGAATTTGCCTAATTAGTACGATAAGAGATGAGTGGAGGATATGCATGTGGATGTTATGGCTGGAATGTGTAACCACAGAATCCTGTGCAGAAGTGGATCTATGAGAACGGCTCTCCTCCCTTTTGTCTCTGCCTTTGTCCCCATGTCTGGGTGAGCCCCTCTCCCTCCCCCCAAGGTCTGGATTTCTTACTGTGTGTTAATATGTCGAGTTTCTGGTGGTCATCCCATTTTACATGCAATCAGAGGTCTCTGAAGATAGTAAAAAAGTTTCTCCCAAAGCTTTCACATGTTAGTCCGTAAATCGGCTCTCAAAAGCCTCCCTGGCCCCCTGTCCCTTTTCAGGGAAAGGTTATTACCCCAAATCCACCCCCTGTTTGAAATAAAACTGGTGGCCTTGTGAATTGAACAGTCTAACTGGATAATGACACGTGATTGAACCAAGATGGCTGCAAACCGTCAGTGAGAGTGAACTTTTTGTATCAAAAAGTCTAGAAAAAATTCTATATAAACAAGTATTCTCTATACCCTCATTTATTATTACCTCACACTTATACCTTGGACTCCTATATTTACTTAAATGGGACAGTGGCCAACACGAAAGCTTCGGCTACTTTGGTCACTGTGCACATATCAACAAACCTGTATATTTATATTTACTTTTCCTCCTTTGTTAAGCTACTGATTCTGTAAGCCATCTTATACTGTATCAACTTGAATAGTGTGAAATAAACTTGAACTTGATAATAGTATGTAAGGGGACTTGGTGAGAAGTCCAATGCATTTGTCATAACAAATTATGACATCAAGTAACACATATGGACAAACGAACAGTGTAAGAAACTTTATTGTTTTTTTTAACCCTTCAAGTCCATTAGAAACCAAAATGAATTTTCTCCTTACACTATCCATACATCATCAAGAGACAAGGTTATGAAAATTTATATAATGATCAGTAAATTTAAGGGGAAATGCTTTGATCTTTTATCAAATTCTCTCAACTAATGAAAGGTCTGGAGAATTTCTGCATGTATGTAGATATTGAGGGTAAACTCTTTACTCTACTGGTGACAACACCTGACACTCCTTCCAACCCCAAAAAATTTAAATTCAAAATAAAACCATTTTATTATTTATAATGATTGTTCTTAAGCTTATTAAAGAACATGAGTTCTTAATGCTGTTCAGTTATGCAACTAACACACCTACACACCAGCTTAATTAAGAATGTTGGAATGTTAAGGTAATATTTCCCAAAAGTTAAATGGTATAAATATAATGTCTCACAGCAAATTGTAGTTTGGATGGTGCACAAGTGGGTGGAGTGAATGGATTGTATCACCATTTTTAACCCTTTAAGTTCCAATAGTGTCCAAGATCAATTTTCTCCTTACAGTTATCCATACACTGTAAAGAGATAAGTTATGAGAATCAATAAAATGATCACCCCAGAGAAAACACTTTGATCTTTGAACAAATTCTCTCAACTAAGTATTTAAGGAAATGTATGGAGATCAGTTTGGGGAATTTGTATGTGGATACTGGGGCTTAAAGGGTTAAGAGAACCTTGGAAAACACCGTCCATTCATCCTGGACAAGTGGATTTCCTTGTAAGGCCAGAATTTGTTAACCCCGTAAGCCTGGTTGATTTGATTGTGATCAAACACCAGACATCAGTGGTGCAAAAAGAACTCATTGGTACCACAGTTTTGGAAGCACTCCCTTGTAAAAAAATAAACCCCAACAAACCCATTACTGGCCATGGTTCATCACAGAATATTATTTTCTACAGCTAGAGGGCATTTTAAGTCAGTGTCAGGACTGTGAGATGTATATTGTGTTAATGTGAAGTAACTATCCAGCAAGCATTTTTTATAATGCCTGAAGTCACAAAAAGTTTATCATGAAGAGTGATCTACACGTTCAGAAAGCTATCGGAAATTCTGACATTATGCTTGGACATCTATACATAATATGCTTCTCAGTGATTTCAGTGCTGGGCTTAAGACTAACTTCTCTTTGGCTTTTACAAAAAATAATTATTGTTTTCATTGGCTGTTGTTAAATCCAACTAGTCACTAGCCACTTGACTAGTAAACCAAAATGTTAGTCTTAAGCCCTGCAATGCAAACTAACAAATACTATTTCTACAGAACAATATTGCTGTCCAATCTACATGACTGTATATTGTGTCACAGGTCATGTAATAAATATATATATTTTAATTTACGCTAAGAGAACACACAAGAGATAGGCACATTTTTGACAGGTTATTAGGAGCAGATCAAAGTATGTTAAAAAACTCACAAAGTTAAATATAATTTTTAGGATTAAATAAGGGTGAAATACTAGTAGCTAAGAAGATTATTCCTAAAAATTATATTTAACTAATAATGAAGTCCATTTTTGATGGTTTGACTGATTATATCATTCTGACTACCTGTAACCAGGAATTGGAAATAAGAAGAAAGCATCAACCTGAAGTCATATGCCAGCAATTCTAAGGCCACTATGTGAAAAAAGGTAATTTTTTGGTCCCAGGAAACCCAGACACCTGCCTGACCAAGCCCTTGGCTTTGGGTAAAATGTGAGAAAAGGAACAGAGTCTGAGTGGATTATCTGTTAAGCCATAAAAAAATGCTGGCAGTGAAAATTATTTGTTTATTATTATTATTATTATTATTATTATTATTATTATTATGTTAATTATTTATTAAATTATTTGGTATCCTCCTCCTCCAACATGTCTTCTATCTCCTTTTCCCACTCAGCATTTTCTTCATTATCTACAACTTCAAAATCCTGAATTGACAAGAAACAAAATAAGTATTAAAATTAATGATATAAATAGTCAAATAATAATAATGGTTGACCATATAGAATATACATCACCCTGGCAATTTACAAGCTTCGTGAAGACATGAGTTTCTTGTAGTGAAAAATTAACCCCCAGCTTAAAATAAGCAACCCCTTCCCTCCAACTGCATGTAGTGCCAAAATTTCAGAATAACTGAATAGTTCAATGATGGGTTAGCAGATGTTGTTGACCCCGATAAACCTTGTTCATGGGGTCTTGCAAGTAATTGTAGTTGCCATTGGCAACAATAGTTTCATTAGCATGACTTTTACTGATTTATTTGGGAGATGCCCTGCATGGGACATCTGATTTCCATTAGCATTTTTGGTCTTCTTTTTTGTTTACCTCTTGTCATCTATTTATTTAGAGAGATTTAGTCCAATAAAAATGTAAAAAAGCTACAATAAAAGAATACCTTCATTTAGCAATGGGGATTAAGAATAGTGAAGACAAAACTGGATTGACAAATATATTGGTGTGCGCATGTTATTTGTGATACCAACATGGATGGTAAAAATTATGTTGGTAAAAGCTTGTATCACCCAGGCTTAAAACTTAATAAATAGAGAGACCTGATGATTGTTTGATCAAGACGCCCATCTTGATTGAGGCAGTGGAAATGGATTCGAAATGGGATTTTTGTATAGTTATTCATTAGTTCCAAACTATCTTCTAGCTGGACAGATCCATTATGTCAGTTTTGGATCAAAATTTGCTTAAAAAAATTGTGACCAGGATTAAAACAACCTTACACTACACCATGATTACGTGTAACTTTACCTGTAATTCTGCTTGAAGCTCTTTTTCCCATTCAGGAATGTCATCTTGAGTTTCTTACAAAGAAAAAACACAAAAACAAAGCAAGATTAAATTTCACCTAACATAAATTTAACACAATTTAAAGTCAACAATCTGATTGAAAAAGAATATTGCATTGTGCCTATAGGGGAATTAAATTAAGGGCACTCTAGCTAGAAAACCTTATTACCACATAGAAACTTGCTGAGGTCAAAGAACTTCAAAGTCATTCAAGCAGGCCCAGCACAAAACACCCACCCTACTCCTGTTAGTTACTAAGAAAACACTCTTCATTAAATTAATCATTATTTCTAGGGGGGGAGCTACTTCCCATACATTCTCTTAAATGAAATCCAAACGATGTTCTCACAACTTGCAAAGTGATCGATCAGCAAGGGTCTTGCCAGCAGATTTGTGTACTGATCATGCGCATTATGTCAAAATCCATAGATCAACGGTCTTGAAAAGAAACAAAAACATGGCGGTCAAAGGCGGAACTGTTTCTCACTATTATATTTTGGTAATTCGCAAATTTATTGATTTGATGTCGCTTTTCCCCTCTGCACAGTTTGGAATATACAACATATAGCTCCGTACTGATAAGAACCGCTGAAGAGTTGAGCTATCGAGCAGTGTTTTGCAGCAAACCTTAGGAAAGTTAAAGTCACTTCAAGGTACACATCCTCGGAGACCCAGGGGCAGATAGTGGGGATGAGGAAAAGTCTAAACGGGCGGAAAAATATATGGCATGAAGAAAAGTAAAGAACGGCGAGAAGAGCCCCTGGGGACAATGTCTTACAAGACCAGTTCCAAACGGTCGCCGCCGTTCTGGCTTCTGATTGGTGCCAGAAAACATAATTTGTTTTCACTTTTTTAAGCAATTCTGATTTCCTCTGCCGGTTCACTTCTTGCTTGTAAAAAGTCTAAAACTATTTATTGTGGGAAAGATGCTGCAATTATCCAATGACCATCACGCAGGGTGACCACTTTGCAAGTTGTGAGAACATCGTTTCTCGGTCCCAGACCTCGTCTCTTCCCCCCCCCCTGATTATTTCTATCTTATCTTGAAAACCATTTTTCCCCAATTTCATTTACAGTGGAATCCTATTAATGCCACCACCGTTGGACCATTGAATCCTGGTCGTAATAACAAGGTGGTCGCATTAATGGGGTTGTCAAAATAATAAAATGACTCGGTGATTTTAACGTTTAGGTCAAAATAACATGGCCGTAATAACAGGGTGGTTGTATAAAGAGGGTGGTCAAATATGGATGCCCTCCTTATGAACAGAACCACATCATAACTGTAACTGTAGACCTGACTCCAGTCTCTTTAGTGCACAACTAATTAACTGCAGCCAACTAAATGGCTCCATGGCTGATTTCAATTTAGCACGTGTCCATCTGGCTGTACTTGGAAAAATTCGATCTCATTATTTTTCTAATACTGTGGTCTCACCTGCTGGTATTGTCTCATTTGTTGTTTTTGATTGGCTAGCATTATCTCCATCCTTTTTGTCTACCCCAATTTGTTTAAGGTCATCGTGACTTAGTTCTACAAGAAACACAACAAGATGTCACACCCTGCACCTCACAGTTGTGAATGCACATGTGAGTCAAAATAGTTTTCATTTTGTAAACAGTTATGAAGGGACTTAAATATTTAGATAATTTATTCACCTTGTTCTGTAGCAAATGAGTCACTAATGAATTCACTTTGCACTGAGCTTTCATCAACCATAGGTTCATTTAAATCCTCATCATGTGTTTCCTGTTTTAGAATCAAAACAATATTTTGATAAAAGGGTAGATGGTCTCTAAGCTTCTGAACATCTCTGACTGCCTGAGTTTTACTAGGGCTGTAACCATACTCTGATTCATGGCAAACCATGATATAATTTATTATAACCACTAAATCAATATTTTATTTTATAATATTTGAAGAAGATATTACAATATACTACCATTCATGCAATGAAATGCTACATCTACAAATTCGATAATACACTGTCTTTAATATTCCTTACTTAAGCCCTGCATTATTTTAAGCCCTTTACAAGGCGATTTACATGTATTAAATAACAAATAAATCATAAAACTGTGAAAGGTTTGAACCCAGGAGTCATTTCAAAAGTAGGTTGAGTTTGATCATCTGGGTGAACATAGTCCTGAATAGGACTGTTGTTGTTGACAGTGACTGACGTTTCGACAACCTGTGCGGTAGTCATCTTCAGAGTCAAAGTGAGTTGTATCACGTCAGTTGATGGTATTATACTCTGGTTATTGATCTGATTGGTCAATTACGTCACGATGTTATTGGTCGTCTGTCAGTTAAGCCAACAAATAGTAGCAAACAATGCCTGCTTCAGGTGATTCTTGTCTTTTTGATGATGGTCAAGATGGAATCATTCTCATCCACGCTTATCTTGTCAATTGTCAGCTGTACAGTCTTGTGCACCCGCAATGTATTTTATCACAACATTTTACGTATCTACAGCTGTTGGCTGAGTATCCTAGCCTTTGAGTGAATGTGAGGCTGCGGTTGACCTAGTTTGATACAAACCTCCTTCCTTTTCTTACCTACGTGTAGAAACGAAGGATTGTATCAAAACAGGGTCAGCTCCAGCCTCACTTCCACCTGTAACTGTAAAGTGGGCTATTGGTGTCATATCCGTCATTGGAAAAAGTGTTGTTGATAAGAACTTTCAGCCTTCAGCAATCTTTTAACAAACAGGGCTGTCAACATGTTTTCAAGTAGCAGGCTGATAATGAATAGTAGGTGCCTTTGGAACTCGCACCAAAGGCACAAATTCTTGACGGCCAAGGCATCTAGGGACATTTTGAAATTTAGAGTCTCAGAAATGGCATTTCCAGGGGTTTTCAAGAGGTATTTACCACAACGGATGCTATGTTGTTTCATCAGAATACTCGTAACACTGGGAACAATACCATCGAAATATCACAGGCATTCCATGACATCACAGGGTTCAAACATTTCACAGATCTAAACCTGTTTAAATATGCATTCAATGTCATTCAAAACTGGAACACGGATGCTTTACAATTTTATTTGATAATGCTTATTTTTGTTAGCGGTTATGGTAGGAGATGAAAGTAGCCAGCTAAGGATGGCTAACTAGCCGGCGGTTTTGGCCACCTACCGCCCCTTATTAACAGCCCTGAACAAGTTGTTAGAAGTGATCAGGATTTCACCTATACTATTAATTTTACATCCACGACTGTTGAAGCATATTTTTCCAACACTATAGTGAGATGCACTATTGAGCAAACAGTTTTGTAAGTTAGCCAAAATACATACCTGTGCATCTGTTGTCTTTCCAGGTATACCAACTGGTGCACTTTGGCTTGATTCTGAAAAAAAAAAAAGAAATGAGATACACTCTATCAGTGCCCAGTGGTCTCCTATTTTTATTTTTGGGTAGTTTACAAAGAAATTTTAGTTTTTTCACATTTTACACAGGTTCAGAGGGCAAAGCCTTTCAATCAGTCACACACTGTACAACAAGAACACTTGCTGAGCATTAAGTCAAGCTGACTACTTGTAAGGATTTGGAGTAAGCAAATTATTGTAATACATATCATTTTACACCTTTAATAAAAAAAAATGCTCTGACTCAAACAATTAGCCTGTAATCCCCAAATCGAGTTATAATAAGTGTACAGCCATTTTCTCCTGGCCTTTTACGTCTCTTCTTTTTTCTGAATGCCTTTTGTGCTTGATAATAGAAGTCACAGAAAAAAATAAACAATAACTTGTATCAGATGAGGTCTTTGCGATATCCAGAATAATCAAGGTTGAGGTAAAGTGTTATCAGCTGAGCTGAAAACTGACTAAGGCTGATAACACTTATTGATACCTTAACTATTTAGGATATCACAAAAACCAAATCTAATCATATTGCTTTACTATACATTGTTAAGGACAAACTTGTGCAGTATTGTATGGAACACAGTTTGACATTACTCTTGAAAATCATGCATTGTGTGCGCAACCTACAGATTGATCACTAATCTGCTACATGTAGCAGATAACTAACTAATCTGTAGGTTGCACTGATTTCCAAATTAACTGTAGGCTCCTAGTCAATGAGAAGACAGATAGTGAGTACAATGTATAATAATAAAAGTAATGTGGAAAATATCGGCTGCCATGATTTAATCTTGCCCCCCAGCCCAGCTATCTGCATGTTTCTGGCCTTGTATCCTGAGAAACCCTACCAGTCAGCCAACAGGCTCTGTTAGGGTAAATTTTCAACAAGCAACATAACCTTGAAACAGCAACAAAGGGCAGCAGAGATGGCAAAAAACAAACGACACAAACTTGGTTTGATACTGCAGCAGCGACAGAGAAAAGCGCAAATACAATAGTAAAATAATTACAGCAACAGGGCTTCCTCCACCTAAGAAGGCCACCATTTTAAAAAGAAACACTTCTCACACAGTTGAAATACATATAGCACAGCAGCTGGGATAATTGTCTTAAAAAAATAAATGGCAATGTAAACCTCTGGGATTCTAAAAACAATTTGACTGAATACTGTAGGTTTTTAAACACAGTGTACTTGTTATTCAAATTTTCTCTGTAGAAGACAGTCTGTAGAGTATGATAATACTTCTGTAAAATTATTATTGGCCATAATCATGCAAAAAAAATCCTGCATAAGTTTAGACTCTACCTCTCAACTAATACTGGGGGACATTATGGAAAGTTTAAAAGTTAATGTACATGTAAGTTACACCAACCAGTGTCAGCTGTCTTAGCTTCTGATGCTGATGATTGTCTGTCACCACCACAAGGGCCATTTCCACCTGTTATAAAACCACACAGTTATGATTTGACAAAGTGCCATAAATGCAATCTATAAGCTCTTTGTTTATAATTCTACTCACACTTTTGTTGAGTGCATTTTTTCATGTATTTTTCTGCATACTTTTTTTCCTATAAATATTTATTGCATTGAATGTGGCAGATTTACACATCTACAACATCGCACGTACAGTGTAATACAGAAACAACCTGCAGCCTGTACTGTAGTGTGAAAAATAAATGAAAATATTGACAAGTGATGGCAGTTACTATCACTTACGGTACATTTAAAAAACTACTAAAATGTTTGCTTGAAAATAAAATCAATCCAAGGACTTTTTAATAATGGTAGCTAATTTAATTTTTAGACAAAATTTGATGAATCTTGGTACAGTAAGGGCACTTTCCAAAAGTCAGAACTGGCCAGTCGGACCATAGCTGGACCAGTCATTTTGACAATGAAAAGTGTTTTTGCAAGAGCTGTTGTCGGAACACCATTTCCTTCGTGTATGCTATTTGGGATCTGACTGATCTGGCTGGATAGTTTTGATTAAAAGTGAAATTCTTATCATGACTGGAATGGTCTGGCCAGTCAGTTCTGACAAATGGAAAGCACCCTAAGAGTCAAAAAAAGACATCAAACAAAATTCTACAGAAGCTTTTCAATTAAACCATTGACAAACTTGATAATAATACATGACAAAATCAACTCAGATTTAAATACTTGCACATCTCATTGTTAATAAACCAAACATGGGAAGAGTAAATTTTACCTGTGGCAGCCAAGGATGTGAGTTGTGTTGATTGCTTTATAAGTGACACTCTGTAAAAGTAATTCCTCCAAAATCTGTCCTCTTTAATTCTGCAAATTAATTAGAGTTATTGTAGTAGGGGTGACGAATGGTCTTTGCGAGCATTTGTGAGCATGCCGAGCACTGCGATTTTTTGCGAGCAAGAGCAGAAATAAAAAATTTGCTTTGTGAGCTTGCGAGCAATGCAAAAATTTGGGGAGCACGAGCAAGCGAGCACTCGTTTAAATTTTGCAAGCAAATCGAGCAAAGGTAAAATTTTGCAAGCAGTTAAAAATTTTAATGGACCATTCATCACCCCTTATAGTGAATTGGATGGGATTAAATCTAATAGTGACCTTCGAGGCTGTACCATAGCAGTGCGTATTGGCCCATGACACTTAATCTGAGATTTTTCATATGAATCATATGTTGGGTGCCCTGAATTTCACAGGCTGAGAGCACGATGGAGTCCTTCGATTTTTCTTAGAGCACAGCCTTATCCTTGGATAATGAACAGATCTTATCAAAACAAGAAATCAATCATGTGTTAGAACTTGAGATGTGGCACGTAGCTCTAAACATTGGGACGTGATTGCCTGGCAGCCATTTTGGTTCTTTAAACGTCTCATGCAATATTGCACCAAGTCGTTTTTGGTGACCAATATTTAATGTCTGGTAACCATTTTATGATAACTAATATTTTTAGGTTGCCAAAAGGAGACTTTGAAAATGAGTTGGGAACATAAAATACTTTTGCTAAAAGTATCAAGACATTTTAAAAATAAAAAGTGCATAATATATATAATTCTATCTTATGAAACCATAGATTATAATACAGTCAAATCTCCACTAACGACCACCTCTCTACAATGGCCATTTTTTTTGGCGGACAATCCATCAGGCCATCTGATATTACGTGACGGTGTGATTTTGTACAATTAACCTCAAATCGCATCCGATCACAAAATTTGAGGAAAAGCGCATAGTTCATAAAAAAAATGCTAAATTTAAGGAACGTAAACAATGAATTCTAACTTTAATTAAACATTTTCCCAATCTTAATGTTAGTTAAGGTGATTTACCACTAAAGAAAGCCTTGCAAGGCATCTGAAACCTTCGATCATGGTATCTGGGCAGCCATTTTGATTTCAGAGACAAGCAGTGTGGTCAGCGGTGTAATATGTTTGCCGACGACACCACCGTGTATTACATTGGGAAGGAGGTTGAAGAAATAGTAGATGCGTTAAACCAAATATTAATTGATTTTAAAAGCTGGTGCAGCCAAAATTGCTTGCCTGTTCACACTGGTAAGACGGAAGCAATGCTAATCTGCAAACACGCATTTGTCGACCCTATGAGACCACTGATATTTGGCAACTCATACATATATTTCACCTCCAAATCTACCTGCTTGGGTGTAGTAATCGACCACAACTTGAACTGGAAACCTCAAATTAAAATGCTCCACTCCAAATTTGGAGGAAAACTTAAATTCCTAAGTCTATGAAAGGACTGCCTACCTGTGTTCTTGAAGAAATATATTACAAAGGCATTGTTCCAAGCATAACTTACTGCATTGCCGTATGGGGATCCTGTTCATTGTCTTTATTCAATGACCTAGAGCATTTACACATAAAAGCTGCAAAACATATCCATAAACTCCCCAGTGGGACTCCTGATTGTGACGCCCTTAAAAGGGCTAAATGGAAGCCACTGAGTTACATCTACAAGCGGAAGCTCGCATCGATAATGTATCAGGTGCATAATGATATTCTACTGGTTCAGCCTACGGCCCTACTTGGAACTTGCTCAAATGAGACTAGTTACAAATTAAGGCGCTCGAACGACTTTTCGCTAGTACGTTATCATAGTGAACTCGGAAGAAATAGCATAAGGTATAGAGGCCCAATAGTGTGGAATTCCATCCCAAAATTCATAAGGAACGTTATTTCTCTTCAGCTTTTTAAAGAAAAACTTAAACTAGCCTCAAAAACATTGGACCAAATACAGTTCGAGAAAGAGGCATGCCTTATTAAATCTAAGGATAGTGCATTTTTATATTTTTAAAACACTCTTTTTTATACTTAATTTTAATAGAAATGTAAATTTTAAGTCATCTTAGATTATCTTTTAGTAGTTCTCGAATCCTAAGGATGCATTTCTGATAATTTTAGATTTCAGTTTTAGGTATATATTTTATGGCAGGTCCACACCAGCCCTTTGGGTTACCAGACTCTGACCTGCCTCATCAAAAATATATGTATGTATGTATGTATGTATGTATGTATGGCATCATGTAATATTAAGCAAGTGTCCTTTTTCTTTTCCAGGTCAAATTAATCGGACAAATTTAACTATTTTGTTTTAAAACAGATGTTTTATTATTCCTTTACGTTCAAATTGCCTGTTAAACAACATTAAAGTGGTTTTCTTCCTTTGAAACCTGGGAAAACAATGTAAATTAGCCCCGAAAAAATCGCATAATTTATTGCATAATAGTCCTATCTTATCGCACAATCTACCCTGAAAATATAGCACAATTTCTGATTTTTTATCGCACCCTATCAGATGGCCTGAATTCCATATATTCACTCTTGTTTCAACCTCTCTACAATGGCCACTTTCTTCTGTCCCCAAGGTGGCCGTTGTAGAGAGGTTCCACTGTAATACAAAAAACTTATCAGATTAATTTTGTTCATAGCTTACTTCTTAGGAACAAGTTGGAATCTCATTTTAGTTAGGTTCTTATCTTCCTGAAGGGTTGCCAAGGCAACAGGGTACATGGAATCACTATCAAAATGGAATGGAACACCAGCAGGAGGATCGCGCAAGAAGTTTCTTTCATCTGTTGAAAGTGCTAATATTTGATTCTTCATGGTTTCTTCTTCATTATATCCTACCCATGGTGGTACAGCCACCTCTGTAGACAAGAAAATGTTTTTCATGGTCAAAAGTTATTTTGGTATTTATGTTATATATTTGTTCTACAGAAAAGAGAGCCAGCTATATACTCAGTGGAGTAGTTAGGGAAAGACTTATTTATGTTCTGTTTAGAGTTGAAAAAAAGTACCGTAAAATCCCGAAAATAAGCCCCTCCATGTATAAGCCCCTCCAAATATAAGCCCCCCAAACTTGTAATGCAAGAAACCCTCCATTAAATCGCCCCTCCAAAATTAATATAAGCCCCCAGCTGGGGGGCTTGTACTTGGAAATTGCCCTCAAATATGAAGTAAAACAAAGCAAAAACAGTAAATTTCCTTCCAACTATAAGGCTAGCCCAATCAATTTTGAAATGCAAATTTCCCTCCATAGATAAGCCCCTCCAAATATAGGCCCCTCAAAAAGGGCCCTTGAAAAATATAAGCCCTGGGGCTTATTTTCGGAATTTTGCGGTAATTAAATCATAGGCCAGACTGGGCGGGGGGGGGGGGGGGGGGGGGCACTCTGGATTCCAACTGATGGAGATGATTGAATGGGAGCAAAAATCAAAACACACAAAAATTCCTGGGCCAAAAATTAACCCCCAAAAATCCTATGCCAAATTTCTGAGCCTTATAAATTTATGATGATAAGTTGTACTTTAATTAGTTTTACTTTACTTGCAGAACTTCGTGGCTGGGATACGTGGGCACCAAAGGGAGTATTCAGAATCTGTAATGATCTTCTTAGTATTTAATTTATTTCTTCATTCCACAGTTCCAGTTGTATGAAATTAATTCCCATCATTACAATAAAGAAAGCTTGTCATGATCACAAATCACTAAGGTGTGGGATTGCAGAAAAGTAAATGTTGCCAGTGCTCTTTTGCATCTCAATAAATAACAAAAGAATAAAAAACAGCACATTCATTATATGCCTTGTTCTTTTAAGCGATGAATTAATTCCTCCCCCCGCCCCCACCGCTCTTCTTCACTCAAACAAATTCAGCTCATGGTCAGGACAAGACTTGAACCAAGGGCCTCCAGATTACAAGTTCAACGCTCTTTGGCTTGGCCACAGTGTCTTGTCTTGATACAAAATGAAAGTAAAATTCACACCAAGCACACAAACTGAACAAACAACACCTATAAACTAAGCAACACTCCAATTACAGGTTATTCGTATGAGCTCTGATCCTTACCTTTCCTTTTATGCTTCTCTTTGACAAATTCTTCTTGCTTCTTGTTAAAATCCTCAATAATGGACTGTAGGGTTGAAAAGTTACAAGTCAACAGTTTTTCAATTATTGTAAAGCATTTGTTAGATTTAATTAGTCTCACTCTGCTTAAAAGAAAACACATGTCGCTTGAAGCAGTTTCAAATCTCACCAATGTCTTACAACTGTGACCATGTCATACAGTATAAACATTTAATGTGATAAAACTTGAATCTTTTAGTTTTCCAGTAACAAAATCATGTTTAAACACAAACCTGCTTTTCAACAGTTTCCTTCACTGTGTCTTTCATTTTATAAGCAGTGTTTGTTGCTACACTGGCAAAGTTGAAAAGGAAGCCTGAAAGGGAAAGCATCAAGCACAGAGTTACTGGTACACTTAAACAAGTTTGTTGGCTAATCATTACAACTATAATAGTTTACCCTCAAGAGGCTGCTGATGCTGAAGATTGTTTCTGAGAGCTGGGGCTGATCTGCACTGGTTGAAGAGCTTTTTTATAAAAATTTCTGTCATCACCAACACTCAACAAATGTAGATGGTTTGTCATGTACAGTATTTTAAAACAAATTTTGTTTGAAAAGAGGCCATCTTCAAAGGCAGGGTTTTCATTAAGAATTCTAGTAACAGGAGAAAGGTGTAACATTTACAGGAGAATATTTTGAAAAAGGCTCCATGTCTGAATCAAAAATAGTCATAAGCTACCGCACGTTAGTCAGAGAATTCTGTGTAGTAAGTTATGAAGAATTCTCCGATCTCTGATGCCTAATGAACACTCTGCAAAGGTGCCAGTAACCAAATCTACCCAAAGTAAAAACCAGACAAAATATACTTGATATTAATTGATACTGAATCAAGAGTGAATTGATCTGACGAAGGGCTAGCACTTAATTCAATCCTTGGAAAGAGGGAGGCTACTCATCAAAGTTTTATATGAGAGGCCTCCACCTCAAGGTCCAACTCCTTATCATTTTGGCAGAAAAGGTACCCTTTTGTACACCTTCCATTGAAAAATGATGCACCTTTCAGATATCTACAAGCAGTAAGTCTTCTTGTCTTTTTTTGTAGTACTTTGCAAATTACATTGATACAATCATATTGTTCATTTTTTAGTTGTAAAGGCCCTTTTAAATGCCATCAATTACAAATTTTCCTACCCTTTCTTATACTGTACAAAATCCCTACCCTTTAATATGTCTTAAGCCTGAAAAAGGCACCCCTTCTGAAGGGAGCCTTCTAAATAGACCATCACAAGGGGGATCCCCCCGGGAGTTCAATGACCCAAAGTATAAAATAAAAATTTCCAGAGTAGAGATATTTAAAATTTATAAGCTGTTAAAACGACCATTATTACAGTGAAACCTTGATATAACAAACCTCTGTATAACAAAGTCCTTGGTATAATGAGCTATTTTCTTTACTCCAGTTATATCAAAATATATGAAAAATAAACCTTGACATAACTAAACCTTGTTATAGCGAACACGTTTGGCAAGTCCCTTGGCCCTTTGTTACATCAAGTTTGACCACTGTACTGTACATACTGTACAATGCAATTTTTGCATCTGATTTTTCAAAGAAAATTTTGCTCGCAGCGATAAGCCTATGGACCCATACGGTGAGTTGACTGCAGGGCAGATGTGATGCAAAATAAATGGGATTGTTCAATTAACAAATACATGTAGACAATACATGTAATATTCTTTTACAATATTTACCAAGATGATAGAAGATGGTTTTCCATTTTCTGTATCAAAATAACAAGTGATAGAGGCCTACTAACATAGATTCAGCTGCAGCAGATGCAGAAGCTAGAGGCTACAAGCTTATTGTAACTTTTGTGGTCATTCACTCGACGTATAATTATGCAAAACAAACAAGATGTTTGCAATATCAACAGGATCAAACTTTCAACTGTCAGACACATGTATAAATTAGATCCAACTAGATTAGAAGCCTAATATCAAATTTGAGAAAATGAATTTTGGTAGGTGATAATTTCGTTTAAGCAAACCTGAAAGAACCGCAACTTAACACATCTAAATGACTAAGGCAAAATAAAATCGACTGTCGACGTTCTAACGTTCTTTAGCTGAGAAAAGTAATTACTTTTGTCTGCAAAGCACAACATAGAAAGAGCAAAACCACTTACTTCCTACATTCTTGGCCATGTCTCTCGCATAATCAAGCTCGGATGTCTTGCCGCTGGCCGATTCTTGCTGCTTTTCCTTCTCATTTTCGGCAGCCCTTGCATCGTCACTTGTTGAAACATCTCCTTCGGTTTTATGCTCTCCTTCCGCGTTTTTTTCCTCACTCTTTTCATCGCTTTGGCTTTTCACAGGTCCTAGCGAGGACCACCAGTTAAACATCTTCTTCTAAAAGAGGATTTTACCCTAAAAATACGCTGTTCTAGAGCCCTGAAGATTGAACTATGTAGTACGATTTCGTCGCCATACTGTTTTGGTGACGAAACACTTTTCATCAAAATTAATGATGAATGTGAGGTACTTTGTATTAGCGGTTTTCTTTGAAAAGTCATGCGCAAATTTCTTGTCAAAATGGCGGATTTTGTTGCATTTTCTTCAAAGGGCAAAATGATGAGGTTCGAGGATTTATATCTGACATCAATACTTACCAGTTTGACGGTCTTAGAAGTCATGTCGTTTCTGTTGATATACTTTGGTTAAGCTGATAAAGGATGTTTCAAACAGAACAGGTCATGTCCAAACTTGTTTTGGTCTGCGATCTTGTAAATGCCTTAAACGACTCTTAGAAAGTGAAAATCAGAACTATGCCTTCTCTTGTACCTCGTCGAATTCTTTATCACGTAAGCTGTCGGCAGAAGATCGTGAAACTGGGACGAGAGCAAGGAAAGAGAGTGAATCAAACCACCAGCCAGCAAAAGAAATGCACCCGGCCGTGTACCTGCCTACGTTTGTCAACATAAATGATTTAATTGCTTTGTCATCCATGGGCTGATTCTTTTTCGAATGCCTCCCCGAAAGCGATCGTCGATTATCGGAACGAAAATATGGGAAATGGGCCTTGTTTCTTGACAAGAGCTTGCCTGGTGATAGCGGCGACCTTGAGTGTGTTTTGGACGGAATCAAGTGGTCGACCGCAAATTAACCCGAGCTGGAACAACACGAGAGATTGGAAGAGAGAACTGGCCGACAAAGAGGGCTACTTTACGAATACATGGGCAGTAGAAATTGACCCAGCCGAAGAACACGTGGTCGCGAAAATTGCCAAAAGACATGGTTTTTCCATCATAGGCCAGGTTAGCGGTAAAAAGAAAAAATTACAGCGTTTTCAAAAATAGAGTTTGTAGAGTTATTAGTGGTAACAATTACTATGTGGATTTATGTGGTTGAAGGCAGTCAATATCATAAATTATCCAAACAACCCATGGTGGTCACCATGCTTGACTTAAAATCTCAATTCTTGTGCATGTGTTTGCTTTTGAATTACCCTTACCATGAAAAAGGCTCTCTCAAGAACAAATTTACATCTCTTTAAGAGCTGTATGTTTGTGGAGCTTTTAGACTTCATTGACATGAAAAGAAAAAACGAAGAAAAATGGGATAGCTTATGTCTGCTGTTATTTGTTTCACCAATTTAAGCTTAACTCTTTGTTTACTGCACATTGAAACACTAAATCACTTCTCTGAAACAGAATATTGTAAATTATCTGAAATGAAACATTGAATACATATGACTCCAAAAAGAATACAATAAGGATAACAACTCAAGTTCCTTTCTTTGTATAAACATGAAATTTTGAAACAGGTAAATTTCAACTGCCCCTGGAATCTCTGAAGTGTCAATTTTCATGTAAAAGATGTTAAAGGGACAGAGTCAGCTATGTGACTGCGCTGACCTGGACACTACTTTTGTCAGTTTTGAAAAGAGTTTACCTCAACCCGAAATCAAATGAACGCGTCGGCTACATCTAGAAATCTGCTTCAATCCTTCCTCGTGTTTCATTTGATCCTCGATCTTTTACAGAAAACCTCTTTTTGAGCAAACTTTAACTCATCCTATGACATTATATTTATTATATTTAGCATATTTGGTTAAAAACAGTATCCAAAGGAACATGAACAGAAGAGGTGAGAAACGCGTATGCTCCGGGCAGGAGAAATCGCTTTTGTTTACCAAAATAACAAAAGAAATGAATCAATAACATTGGCGAGCAAATAATCATTATATGTATTTGGAAAATCGATGGAAAAGGTTACATATGTTTGGAAAATCAAACTTTCTCGACCTTGAACCTTCAACAATGATTCATGCCAACTCCATGTCATTCCTCACCTCTACTGATGATTGAGTTCAGAAGTATTCGTCGATGTTTGGCTTTTTCTGGACAAATTCATCGATGAATTCTCAATGGTATATAAAACATGTGTGCTCTGATGTGGCTTAAGGTCTATAATCACGATTTGGGCTTGTAAATTGTTCAACTCTACAAGGTTTGTTTTGAGTATTCCAGATACGCTTCTTGCTCTCTGTTTCACGCTCGTGTCTTGTGACATGCAAATCAGCTGCGAAATGGTATCTAATGCGCATGTGCATCAGCTGACTGTGTCCCTTTAAGCAGTACGTTCCTGTGGTCCTGTTAATTTTGCTGTCTGGGCAGTTGTAATGTTGATTGTTTAGGTAAAATTTTTGAAGTCTCAGTGTTTAAATGAAAGGTACTGAATAGTATTTTCATAGTTTGTTCTAGTTGTTTATTTGTTTGTGTGGTCATTTAGAGAAAAGCTACATGAATAAAGCAATGTACAGTTATTCTCCTTTGGTATCATTAGTTTCTTTTGGAGTCTTATAACATTACAGTCAACCTCATTGTATATGTATCAAGTATGTGTTATTTTCTGAGTTATTCCCAGGCAAGGCTGAGTGGAAATTCTTTGACCCCCCTCCCCCCCCCCCTACAGTGTTGTCCTTATCAAAAAATATACAAGTTGTGATCCGATCAGCATATTCTCACAAGGAAATGAATGAATATATAGAAAAGTACTTAAGTATACACAGCTTTCCTTTTTTGGGGACGAGCATTTAAAAAAGAGAACATTAAAGACAGAGTAAAATTATTGGAATTAAACGTTTTAAATTGTTGTCTAAAGATGACAACGGCTGATTTTCGTAAAGTAGATCTAAAAATGGGTCAATGACTTTTCTGAGAACTTAGCTCCTAAATTTCACAGCAAGAGCGGGCCATGTCCCTCACTCCACTACCCCCTTCCCACCCCCCAGGAAAATAAGTGTTCCTCTGGCACATATTTTTTGCCTTAGCAGCCATAAATGGTCCTCTACCTGCTGAGCTAAAATTTAAAGGAGAACACTGCCCCCCATTTTTATTCTCATGCAAATGACACTGATTTCCTCATAAAAGGTTTTAAAATGCATCATGAGTTCATTTTGAAAATACAAGTCTTTTGAGAGCTTAGAAATGCCCCATTGATTGACTGATTACTTAATTAGTTTTTGTATTTTGTATTTTTTTCAGATTGGGGATCTACCTGGCCATTATCATCTCAGACATGATGATGTAGATGAACTTAACAAGGAGCACAATAGAGACAAAACTGATAGGCTGCTACTGGAAAAGGAGGTTGGTTTGTTACACTGAAAAAAAAAATACAAAATTTTAAATTCCTCTTTGTAGTCCTGAGAAATGAATAGCACCATGTAAAAGTTTTGCCGAAGCGGTTTCAATTGAATGGTAACACCATCAGATTTTGCCCATAAATTTAGGAGTAAGAGTGCTGCATTCCCCTCATACATTACTTAAGCTAGTTGGAAAAGGTTATTTAACTCACTTGCAACATGACTGACATTAGTGCCATAACTACATGTATGTTACGTGACATTGACAGATTATATTTATGCAAACATATAGGTAAAATGGGCAGAGCAACAAAAAATTCTTCACAGAGTCAAACGTGATGGAATACCAACTGATCCAAAGTTCAGAGAAATGTGGTATTTGGTAAGCAATCTCATCGGAAAGGTATTCTAAATGTAAATAATTCAAGAGAGAGCTCGCAGAAAGGCAACTAGCCTACCAGGTTGCTTTTCTAGCCCCAGGTGATGGATTCGTCAAGCTCTAGGTTGCGTTCGATTTCCAGATTTGCCAATTGAATGCACCCCTGGTAGTAGTAAGTATTGGAGCTATATGTTCCTTACAAAAGTGAATGCAACTGTTTAAGACATTGCCTATTTTGCTCTTGCAAGAAAAATTTTCTTTGTTGAACACATAAGTCTTTTTGACTGTGCTTGTGTCATCATGGTAGCTTTGTTTTGGCCTCGTTCTTGTTCTGATGTTATGTGGACCTCAACATATCAATCGTAAAGATTAAAATTGGTGAAAATCAAGCCATCATTACCAAACCTGATTGAAAATGTGTGGCATCCTTTTGTTTTACAGCTTAATGAAGGCCAAACTGGAGGCCCAGTTGGAGTTGATATTAATGTTTTGCCAGTCTGGAGGAAGGGCATCTCTGGCAAAGGAGTTGTAGTCTCTATACTGGATGATGGTAGGTAACCATTACCTGCTTAACATGCCAATAATTCTTCTCCCCAGTATCATTCACAGATACAATCCAGATGTCAAAATAATAGTGGAGACACAAATGTCATCATAGTCTTTTCTCATGTTTTCCCAACAATACATGTACAGTGTAGCTACTTCAAAAAGAAAACAAAGCCATTCCCTTCCCTACCAGCTTTAACAATGTTGTGCCACTCTTCAAGTTGCCTGTTTTAAGAGACAACACTTGCACATAATGCTAACATTGGCTGGGGGGTTGTGGGGAGGGGTCCAGATTGTTTTTTCTCCAAAATGTATGTATACTCCATTTTTGAAGGTCTGTCAACCATCTTGTCACTGTTTGTGGAGTCTGGTCATTTGGCCATTGAGGCAGCAATTCAGTGATTGATTTCTATATCATAAAAGAGGCACAATGCTTTAATAGAAATCAAATTAAGGTCTTAAAACTACATTTATTACCCTTCTTCAAAGTAGGCAAGGTGAACTTCCAAAAAACGAAAAATAGTCTTCAAATATTTAAGTTCACATATTTTTAATTTTTCCTTGAAGGTGTGGACCACACCCATCCAGATTTAGAGGGAAATTATGTAAGTATTATTATTTTTTACCAAATAATTATTAATTTCAATATAACAGACCCTTCTATGATTTTTTTCAACTTTTAACAAGGCATAGTTAGCAAAATCAATTGACAGCCTTGAATAGAGCGTCTCATATTGGCAAACTTGTCATTTTTGAAAGTGATGTCAGATATGAGCAAAGATTATAGCTTCACTGAGTTGTGAAAGACACTGTTGTTTGTGTAGAAGTGGTGGTTGGGGGGAGCAAACTTGCCTCCCAGCATCCAAAATGTAAAATCTCAGGACTTTGTTGATCCATATCTTTGTTACATTTTTCAACATATCACTCTCAGACTTGAAATGCAGTTTTTTGTACAGTATTGATGCATGACCTCTTACTATCATGGTCTAAGTAGCACACACTCCTTCTGCAGCAAGATGTATTATTAAGTATTATTAGAATTTTTTCAAGAGCAAAGAGTTTGGCTTTTTACTTTGATTAGCTTTCCAAAGGACTTCCCAGGGAGTAGCTAGCTGTGGATAGTTTGCATCACCTCTTTTCCTACCTGAATCATTATTTATTTATTGCAGGATCCAAAAGCTAGTCATGATTTTAATGATAATGATGATGATCCCAGTCCTCGTGATGTGGATCCTGATAACTGGTAATTTTCAATACAGTTGTAAATTATATAGAGTGAGACATTGGGGGTTACCCTAGCACACTGCTGTAAAATTAATCAGTACAAACAGATGTGCTTGTGCTGGTGCTAGACTGCAAACCAGATAGACCCATGTCCAGTAAGCAATTTTGGCAATCTGGGCCCAGGTGTTCGAACACCGGTTAGCGTTAACCCAGGGTTAAATTTTAACACGGGTTTCTTTTTATCAAAAGCACTCTTTCGGATAATTTTCTATATTATTTTTAGAGTATCCAATCATCAAATTGTAGGCAAAGAGAATTAAACTGAATTTGTTTTTTAAGCTCTCATATCTGAGGTTAAATTTCCCACTAACCATGGGTTACCTTAATTAACCCAGCTTCGAACAACCCAGCCCTGTATGGAAAATATTTAGTCGGAGGAACTAATATTATCAGATTTTGCTCCATACCATTATTAATTAGTTCAGGCATTATATTTTTCTTTAAAATTATTATACTCTGAATAGAAATATCAAAAAAAAAACAGAGTATTATAAAGATGTATTACTGATCTACAGTACATGTATTTTTTTCTTGGTCTGTAGCCATGGCACACGCTGTGCAGGAGAAGTTGCTGCTATAGCAAATAACACCATCTGTGGTACAGGAGTAGCTTATTCAGCTCATGTTGGAGGTAAACAGTAGTGTATGTAATATAGATTTAGCCAGGGCCAACATGGAAGCTCCCATAGGATCATTTTAGAGATTTCTTTCTGAAGTAATTCAGCTTTCTTTATAAATAAGAGGCAAACTGATTTGGTTCTTAAAAAGTGGACCTGAACCTGCGATTGTTTGAAAACCATTACAGTCAAACCAAGTCAAGCGTACCCCCCAAGAAGCCAAAATCTTATGGATGCATAAATATGAACCAAATTTTATTACCCGTGGTTCTCTGCTCCGCTACAATAGGCCCTTTGCAGCTCGGGGTCATGTGACGTTTCTCATGCCAAAATTATGAGAAAAAACAACAAAAATACCAAAATATTAAAAGAGCATAAAACAAGTTGTCATTCTGCCAACTTTAAGCTTTAAGGTTTTAACTTTTAACGGTGTGATTTAATGGTGGTTTGAGTGACAGGCTCAGCCAACTTAAAGCTTTTAACTTTAAACAGTGTGATTTAATGCGGTAGAAAATACTATATGTTTCAATAGAAAAGGTTTTCAGCTCTGTAAAGGGTCATGGGAATCTGTTGAAGCCCGCAAAAAAATGTGCTCTTCGTTAGGAAGAAAGAGTTTCTCCTAAGTCCAAAAGTGTTATCCAGCTTGAACCTCAGAACGAATTGACAAGTACTTGCTTGCTTGCTTTTCTCGTAGACCAAATTGTGGTGAAATTATTCCACTCATTCAAATGCCTCTCTTGGTTCCACGGCTAGGATAGTCACGTCCTTCAAGATTGATTTCCACTGACGCGTTTTTGGCTACTCATGTTAACGCATGTAAATTTTAATCATGTAAATAAAATAGAGGCAAGATATAAAGTGTTGAGATTAAACGTGAAGTTGAGCGAGGTTCTATTTTACGCTTACATGCGACCTTTCCTACATTGCCTCTATTTTATTTGCTAACACAATTTTAGGCACGTACACACGTAAAAATTGCGCGACACTGGAAATCAACCCTCAGGGGATAGGAAAAGTAGACCTTTCCTGATTGAGCTGGGAAAATTCTTTACAACTCTTCACAGTCCTTTAAAAATGTCTAAAAAGTGCGTTAAACTTTAAAATAGTGCATAAAAATTGTTAAAAAAGATAAAGTAAAATGTTTCACCGCGAGGTTTGCAAATTTTACTGAAGTATTAGCGGAATCTTACGATCTTTCGCGTTACGTTCAGTCAAAGAGCTGAATCAGAAACCCCACACTTTCCAACAGAAAAGCCCATGTGCTTTTCCATGCCAACCGTTGTACAAAATACGAACTAGCAAAGGCACGAAAAATCCGGCCGCGTGAAATTTTTGTTATGTTATGCGATAGTTAACCCCTCTACTATGGTTTCCCTGAGAACTCTGTGGAACTGCAGGTGGCGTAAACTCCAGCCTGCGCAGCTGGCGGTATTGTCTCGGTGCGCGATTAAAGTCTTGGCGGCGGAGCCGTGTCACTCGACTACTACGCAATACCTCCAGCTACGCAGGGTAAATTTGATCAAAATGTGAAATATTGTCGCCTGCCCTGGTATTTATTGTTAAAAAGAGTTCGATTGTGCTCAAAATCCAAGGTCCAAAAATTACTTAAAAGTTTTTTTCCACAATTGTTGTAGGCGTTCGGATGTTGGACGGTAAAGCTACAGACGCATTAGAGGCCAGCTCACTTGGATTCCAGCTTCAATATGTTGATATCTTTAGCAACTGTTGGGGACCAAAAGACGATGGAAAGACGTTTGGAAAGCCAGGTCCTTTAGCAGCTAAAGCACTCAAACGAGGAGCTGAAATGGTAAATAGTATAACAAATTACAAAAAGGTTTCTTTCAAAAAGACTTCACTTCTACTCTACACTGTGAGTTGCATAGAACCTTTCGTCAGACTTAGACTGCAAAGCAGTCGGTTTTTTTCTCAAAATCAGCAAAGAAATCGGTAAAGCGTGGCGTAAGAGCCTTACGCGCGCGTAGCACGCGAGCTCACACGCCCGTATAGCTTCCGTACGGCTTTTTTAGCGTCTCTCCCCAGTCTCGCTCTCTGTTTTCAGCCTCGTTCCAGACCTTTTGTTTGACTGCTCGCGCGTACTTGAATACGCAAAAGTACGGACTGTTTTGCAGTCTACGTCAGATTTAGTGCTAGTGTGTGGCTTAAAATAAACTAAGAGTTTTATGTAAGTGACCTGGCCAATACAGGTGCAAAGAAAGTCATTTTTACAGCTTGCCATTCGGGTAAGCTGAGGCTAACATTTACTAGCCCAAACAATATTTTAACTAGCCCTAAAATCGTTTTGATGAGCAGATTGATTTCACAGTTCTTCGGTAATTTAAATTCCTCAAAAAACTTCAGTTGCCCGTCGGACAAGTTAATAACAGAATTCACAAGCCCGATAGCAAAATCCACCAGCCCCGGGCTATCGGACACTAATCTCTTTGTACGCTGCTGAATATTTACCGACTTGCATGTGTTCCGTAGAGTTTTCCTTGGTTTCGAGTAGTTTTTAAATCTGACTCGTCTTTCTATACAATGGCAGTTTCGCCGACGTTTTTTCTTTTCTTCGCTCACACTTCTGTACGCGCATTTGATCATATTCACATGTATTTTGCGCAATGTAAATGTTAAATTATTATTATTATTATTACGAAGGTTAACTCTGCTGGCCTCATTCTTAAGTTCAACTTAACAAAATAGACTAAACAGCCGTTATGATGTCCCTTTTAAACTCTTATATCTTGTTTAATGGCAAGTTTACTGTGATATTCTGCTGTCCTTTTTGTCACCATCCGTTTGAGACAAAAGCACAAACCCTCAGAGATACATCAACGTCTTGCGTACCTATTATGTCTTATTTAGGGTCGCGGAGGTAAAGGTAACATTTATGTGTGGGCGACTGGCAATGGAGGACTAACAGATGACGACTGTAACTGCGATGGATACACTACCAGTATATACACAGTATCTGTTGGCTGTATTGGTGATCATGGTCTGTCGGCTTACTACACTGAGCTGTGCTCGTCTACTCTGGCTGTGACTTTCAATGGCGGTGCCCATCGAGAAAAAGAAGAAAACAAAATGGTACGTAACACTTAAACTATTGAAACATTTTTCCACATTTGTTTATCGAGACCAAAACATGATTTTCTCCTTCCCTATATTTTAGACATGAAGTAGTGTCCTCAAGAGGCAAAAAACGTGCCCTATTCCGTATTTTGGTTCAAGAGAGCACAAACCACAACCTATTTCAGACCAGAAAGGTTTAAGTCTTCATCCAATTTCAGACCCAAAAAGGTCCAAACCATGCGTTCGGCGCTACGCATACCTGTACAGCCTGTGTAAGGGAGCACCCCTCCCCCCAGGAGGAAAAGTAATCGTTATTTTTTTAAAACAGTTAATAATGGCGCCAGCACCGTTCTTAATAATAATTAGTGAGCTTAAGCAAAGACGTTTTTGAGCGACGCACGACAACCGGAAGTAGCCCTTTTTCATTTTTGGACGGTGGTTTCGTCTCTATAATAGTAAAGACACTAGAAATACAAATTTGGTAGCGTCAAGGTGTTTTAAAATGAAAATGACGTCACTTCCGGTTGACATACGTCGCTCAAAAGAGACTAAGAAAACTGATTTTGCTTTGTCATTTCAATGTGGAAAGCCAAGTGAGAAATGGAGTGAGTACAAAGTACAGAGACACATCGTGCGTTCAATGTGATGACATTTCATTGCAGATTACAACTGATCTTCATCATCAATGTACAGAACAGTTTAAAGGTACCTCATCTGCAGCTCCACTAGCAGCAGGAATGATAGCCCTCATGTTAGAAGCAAAGTAAGCATTTCTTTTCTCAGTCTAATTTGAAGGTGTTTAGTTCGGACTTACAAGACTAGAGTGCGACGCCCTCTCTCCCAAGTTTATCGCATATAACCCGTATTGTTTGTTTGCTCGCGTTTTTATTGCACGCTGCACGTGTTCGTAGCGTTTTAGCGGATTTAGTTGTTGAGACATGTAAGGTGTGTCTGTGGATGAAATCCTATGGTGTGACCATTCAACTGAATCTTCAGCAGTGCTTGAAGATGGTACCCGGCTGATCATTATCACTACTGTATAAATAGGTTCAAGTTTTTGATACTATGGATGAATGGGCCATTTGCACGATGACGTCATTTTACTGCTAAGCGTAGAATACTTCAGGGTTTTCTTTCTTGTGCAAATTAGCGCTTTTGTTATTTGACCCTCGCTGGGATTAACAAATTTAAATAAGAAAGGAAAAACGAAAAGGATTCGGTAGTAGTGAAATGACGCCATCGTGCAAATGTTCGATTTCTATGTCGTGACCATTAAAATGAAACCTGGTAAATTAAATACTACGTAAAAGAGAATGCATAAAACCTTCAAAAATTGGTCTGATTTTAGGGTGGGCAAGTGTTCTTTTCATTGAACCCTTCAAATTGTTTTTTCAGTAACCGTCTGACTTGGCGAGATGTACAGCACATTGTTGTCAGAACAGCCAAGCTGACTAGTCCTGTGGATGATGGCTGGAGAACCAACGGAGCTGGTTTTCATTTTAATCACAAGTTCGGCTTCGGTCGCCTGGATGCTGATGCTATGGTGGAAATGGCCAAAACCTGGACGACTGTTCCACCTCAAAGAATCTGTACAGGAGCCGCAAGTTTGGAAGAACGGTGAGATAGTTTACGTCCTATAGCCTACATTAGCATGTGATGTGGAGAATTATGGAGATCTGGGAGGCTGTTATCCGTGGTCCGTCGAGTTGTATTCTTGTTGGTCTTGCTATGTTTGAGGCAGTAGTTCGGCTATTTCTTCTTCGCGAAACATGTGAAATGTTCCACCATATAGTGCCGCCCCACCAAAAAAACGCAACTTCATCTCCAGGGCTTCTCGGTTGCCTGTTTTTTCTTTAGCGATTATTCTGTGCTTTTGTAATTGACGTCATTTACGTCCTCCAAATTTGGTAAACGCTAGCGGGTTGTGAAGAATTAGCCGTGGAATTTGAGCTAACCAGAAATGGAGAAATATTTTGAACGAATAAAAGGGACAGACACAACTAAGAATACTAACTGGCCGGAGGCAAACCAGTTGACTACTTGCAAGTATGGCCGAGGAGTTGAACTCGCGACTATCGATAATAAGTCCATACTCATCCCACGTAGACCCACAGTACCTCAACAAATTACCCCTCTATCTCCTGGGAAATCAAGGCGGGGGAAAGGAAATCCTGTCTTGTCTTCTGATGAAAATACTAACGCCTTCATTTCTGTCAGTCCATGTAATCGTGCATGATTGGTCTCGTAAATTTCCCAGGGACATTCCTTCGGGAGGCGCGCTGGAGTTATCCATTCCTACCAAAGCATGCGCGGGAACTGTGGCCGAGATAAACAAACTTGAACATGTAGTGCTGACCATCAGCTTCATTCACCGGCGGCGCGGTGACGTCAGCGTTCTTTTGATGTCACCGTCAGGAACAAAGAACGAAATGCTGTCTACACGTCACTATGACGACTCCAAGGAGGGACTTGATAACTGGGGCTTTATGACCGTGCACACTTGGGGTAAGTGATGTGTTTTGAGAGGACTGTGGACTCCGTTGATACTGAACCAAGTGTCTGTATTCAAGACAGACACCCCAGCACTCTCTATAAGGCTTTCCTGCATTACAGAGTCAAAGAATAATAAATAATATTAAGAATCAAAGAACATTGAGGAGCCAGTTTTTTTAGCCAGTTTAAGGTGTCTGTTTTAGAAATGTGTCCATACACAAAGAGCTGACAGTGTGGAAAGTTGTCTTTAAACATGGGCACCGTTGGAACTTAGAGTCAATCTTAGAGGGATGACCTCCTTATGGAAAATTACTTACGAACGACAGGGACCTACTCTAGCTGTCCGTTTTAGAGGGTGTCCGTACGCAAAGCGATGTTTTTATGGTGAACTCTTTCCAAACAGGAACACCACTGAGAATGGCATTAAGTGTCCGCTTAAGGGAGTCTTCACTGCGTCTTGCCTTGATATCTAAAGGCGAATTCTACTGGAGTCTAAGAATCTGCACACCTACCCCTCCCCTAAACCAACGTTGAAACTAACTTTTCACTTAGGGCAAAATTGTTGGGTTGGGGGAGGGGTAGGTGCGTGGCAGGTTCTAAAAAACCTTATATTGATCCAGTTTAATTTGTCGCTCCATGAAGGTGAGAATCCACGCGGCTTCTGGCAGCTTAAGATAATCGATAATCCGCTAAATGAGATTGGTGACCGAGTACTCAATGGCTACGGGACTTTACATCTGGACACTAGCAAACAAGACACAGATGTGGAAGACTTAGAGGAACAAGTAATAGATGACCAGACCAAGCAGCAACAAGCTAGAGTACAGCAGATGAAGCTCCAGGTACTATGAATATCTTTTGCTCTTATCACTTACCATGTAAGCAGCAACAAGAAAACAGAAAGCTGCAAATAACAGTCCGGGGGGGGACTCGTATGCCTTTCACAGGTAAATGGTAACCCTTTCACATATTTTCATCGCTTTGCTGTGTGTTTAAAAGAAGCTTTTAAGGGAGTAAACCCTTAATAAGTCTAGTCTAGGGTCTGGCAAGTTGTATTTCGTCGTAAACACACCGTGAATATGTCTTGTTGAAGTGGAAAACCTACCTTTTATTTATCCATTTTATTATATAGACACGGGTGTTTTACTGGAAAATATACCACTCATAAAATTCATAAAAACTACATCCGGGACCCGAGTGGTTTATTTTCCATAATCTCACACGTGAGTTTATCGATGACGTAATTTTGGTAATTTCCCTGTATTATTTTATCGACGTCTTTTAGTCTATATAATAAAAAGAACATTATACGGCGGCTTGAAGATATGAATTTTATTTTCTCGTGGCAAAAACAATATTTTACGAACGAGCGCAGCGAGTGAGTAAAATATTGTTTTACCACTCGAAAATAAAATTCATGTCTTCGCGCCACCGTGTAATATCCTCTATTTATTTACTCATTTTACAGAATGACCATGTGGATTTCCCGTATCCACCGGGCGTCAGGAGAGATCATGTTCATCATCACAATAGTTCAGAAATGAGCGAACAAAGTGTGATCGATGATCTATATAACCTCACAGAAAGCGATGTTGCGAGCACTACAGAATACGTATATGACAGAAGTAGAATCGCTTATCCCGAGGTATCGAGAAGTGAACAATTGTCTGGGAGTGGCGAAGGATACCCGAGGGATAGGTTATATGCCGATGGGTCTGCTAGTGGAGACAATATTGAAGACCTTGACGATGGCTCCCAAGGCGAAGAACGGGACAGCACTTCATATCCCGAGGGATCAGGCAGTGGTGGGACACCCCGCGAGGAAGAGCCTGGCGTCAAGGAGGATCTCATCACTGATAGTAACAACGATTTCCAAAGTGCGTTCGTGAAGACGTTTAAGAAAAAGAAATTTAAATCCACAAGTAAAGAAACACCATCTGTAGGAAAGAAAAGTGTTTTAGTCGATAATAATTCAAATAACATCAAGAAAAAAGTACAAGTAGCCGCTGAAGAGACTGCCACTCAACGTGTTCAAGTTAATGCTGGTTATGAAAATCCCGAGATCCCATGTTTGGCGAGTGGGTGCTCGGGCGTTCTTTTAAAATGGGTGTTGACATTTTATGGAACTGAAAATTAACTGGAGAACCTTTAGTGTAGAGATTTTTATCAATTTATCGATTTTATAATTGAAATTCTCAAATTAGTAAGACGTGTCTTCAATTGAGATCCTAATACCTATGGCAAATGTCTTGCCATAAATCTTTGCTTTCAAGTATGTGGGTCAGACTTCACAGTATTTTGGCGTCAAACGGAAAACACTTGGCTACAAGTAAACAAATGAAAAAAAAAGACACAAAACGATGCTCCCTTGCGTTAAGAGCTGAAAAATGCTCATTAAGTAGCTTTTATAAAGCGCGAAACAAAAACAATTTTGCAATTGATTCTGTTTACCCTAGCTAAACCTAAATACTGACTTAAAATCGCTCACTTCGTTGTAGCCAATAAGGAATAAAAGCATGCTTGCTTGAGTTTCCCGCGCGTGGAAACCACTCTAGACCAAGTCCCGCGTGAATCGACTCGCATCACGTAACAAATTTCGATGTCGAAGAAAACTTGCGAGCACTAAGCATTTTTTTCATAGACTTTGCAATAAGATCTTTTGGAAAATGATGAATTTCAAGGATTCGTTCCAATGGCTAAACACTCCGTTTTCCCTCACAAATCCAAACACAAATCTTTTGTTGCTTCGTGTGTTATCGCTATGTACAGCATAAATGATTCGTTCCGATCATTGTTGTCATTCACTTGTTGTTGTCCTAAATAGTATTGCTCCTTTTTCACCACTTTACTAAATAAAAGTTGAATTTTTCTTGAAGTTTGATGTTGCTTGTAGGTGTGACTAGATAGAGAGTATTTAGAAAACGTTGGAAGCAAGTCCACTTAAATATAATAAACTGTAAACTTTGTCATAGTCAATGGTTGCTCATCTGATGTTTCTGGAGCGGCAAAATGAAAAGTAGTTGTCATATATGACCAGGAATCCATAACCAGGAGCGAGCAAACCCTTCAGTTATGAACATAGCCTGTTTTAGGCGTTAAGGTGGCTCGATACAGTTTTTCAGGGTCAGTAGCTCCCAAGTTTGATCATAAACTACGTCGCCATAAACAAAGATTTGGAAAAATTGCCACCACAGTTGTATTAGATAAAGGTGAAAATTTGTTATGATCAGGGTTTCAGTGACATCGGAGTTGTCATCACGAAATGACGCCATTGCCAATTTTACTTGCAGCAGTATCACTCGGCACTGGGAACTGTTCTTCCAAAATCGTTTACGAGAGCTTTTTCCTCCAATAGTCGCCTCGAGTCAGTAGTGTAGCAGCTGCTCGTAATACGTAATTTCACGAGTGAAATTTGAGACAATTTTGAAATATCACGATTGGTATCTATGCCAAATATCACGTACAAATCATGCTATTTATTGTTTATACTACTACCCGCAAAAGGTTTGTAATTTTCACATGTAGGTATTTCAAATTAAGCTGAAATACGACTGCTCTAGGCCAATCATATTGCAGAAATTTCTCACGTAGTAGTATAATGGGATGAAATGCAGTACAAAATAATCAATCTTGATGTTTGGCCGTTATCTGTAGAATAAAATAAAGCACTTTTGACATGCAATTTCACCTCAGTAGTTTCACTGATCTTTTTAAAAACGTGTGTGAAAGATCATGGAGATAGCTCCAGCCGATTACTAGAAAAAAGGATTTGATTAGTATGTATCGAGGCGCTTTTGTTCGCGGTTTTGTAAACATTTTTGTGTACTTTAACAAATTAGAATAATTTTGAAACCGCTCAAAGTTTCTCTAGATTAAGCGTTGTTTTAGAAGACCTTCGAGTCTCATGATTATTGATATATTGTAAGTATTTAGTCCGAGGTCGGGTCTACAATTCCGAGGGTTTTGGTCTAGAACAGGGTCTCATTTATGAGAGAGAATAATAATGAATAGCTTTGGATAAGGTGGAGTCTAATTTGGTTGCAAATGCAGCTGAACATAGTTTGGTGAAGGGTGAGGGTATCATCTTCACAATGGGACGCATCCACCCTAATAACATGAATGTAAACCGTTATCAAAGGACCACACAGCACTAAAAGTGGCAATTTCGAAGGGAATTAGGTCAGTTTTCAGCTTTTTCAAGCGGTCCAGACGACTTACTTTACATTTTCCTTGAACTGAAATTCATGGCAAGAGAACTTATTCCATGTCCACCAACTATGTCTCCTTTCCTGCTGGATTTAATCTCAGGGATTTTCTCTGGGTCACCATTGTGTTAACAACTGACTCTTCCCCAGTTCTTTCTGACCACTCCGTAGTGCCGCGCAGGGTTAGATGGGAAGGAGGAAATGCTGGGAGAGTAAATCTTCTCTTCTCGCTTTCCATCATCCTCTGTTCCCGCCATCGTGTGCGTAAAGAAGACGACGGTGGAAGAGACCTTCGGTATCTAACTATTTCGAATTCCTCTCCAAGTCAACCAATCACATCATGTCTCTTCCCAAGCTCTTTTTTTCATACATGTCAAATTTAAGAAGGGTTTATCATGAAAATGTTTCTTTTATCAGTTTTCCCTTGGGAAATCACTAGCTCGCGTACAGACGTCTCCTATTTCCATTGTTTCACTTGGAGAAGGGACATAGGAAATAGGAGACGTCTGCTCGCATGCTCAGAAATTTCGCTGCAAGTGCTGAATTTCTCTGCAAATCAACCAGTCATGTCTCTTGTCGTGTGCTTTTTTCCAAGAGTTTTACCCACTGCAAAGAGATCCACTTGGAGTTGAGCCTGTGATCAGTTGAAAACTAGTAACCTGTCAGCAGAAAACTTCAAAAGAAAAAGTAACCTCGATGGATGGACACTTGATCCCTCGATATGGTCATGTGATACTGGTCAGTGACTACCCTGTTTTGACAACTGTCAACACAACATCGATGTGTAATATCATGTTGCACGCCCCACACACTAACTAGAAAATGTGACATTCACCTTGGTTTCCCCGTGTTGTGGACGGGTGAGCGGGCGTAAGGTCATGTGACTACCAAAATTTCTCGAATAGATAGATAACCAAATTTTCTTAGCTATGGAGCCCCACAAAAGCGCGCGCGTGGGGCTCCGCTATCAAAATGCCCTCCTAGGTACTGCATGAATTTCCCTCCAACTTAGCCATTCATATTTCGCGAACAATTCTTGTAAGGACCACTGGACAAACAGCAGAGAGGAAAAGACGGTTTTTGTTGTAGATCAGGATCAGCAATTAATACAAAGTAACACTTAAAATTGAAGGCAAGCTGATCGGACAGCTAAGGGTTACAAACTTATTTGCCCAACTGATTTCGACTACACAAAACTAGTCTTCATTAGGGGCTAGAAAGCTTTTCTAGCCCCCGAACCAGTTTTGTTTAGTCGAAATATTGGGCAAATAAATTTGTAACCTTTAGCTGTGCGATCAGTCTTGCCTTCAATTTTCAGAATCATATTTCGTGCTGTTAAACGCAATTTTTACGCAGATTTAATTTCAGAGTTTATTTCACTTTGGAATCGCTCCCAATGGATCATGAGCTCCTCTCCAAATGGACCAATCATTTCTTTTCTCGTCGTTTTCTCTCCAGGCGTCTTTCGTGCTTGTTTAATTTTAGCTTTCGGTTCTCTTAACTGTTCTTTTATCCCAAAAGTTTCATCAACTGTTTCTTCTTGGCTTGACCCGTCAGAACTTTCAACGTTAAGGGCATTTTTTATGCAGATTTAGTATATATTTTTTTAGTTCTACGTAAGAAACATATTCTGTGTGATATACCTTGCGAATGTATCAGCACGCATGGCTAACTAAACAAGACGAAGTTTAGCGAAGCGTTTGCAGCAAGACAACCCACAACCTGCCACCACCATGATTTATTATGTGCATCAGACTGGTTAAGTAGATGGCCAATCCAATAATTTTTCAACAAAATTAGCTTCATTTTCTAGAACTATTTCCCTTAAAAAAAACTATAAAATGAAACCATTGCGATGGCGAGCTTACATCACGCTTCTCTTTCTCCTCTCTGAAACTGTCATTGTCCTTGGAAAACCCGCTAGGAAATCACGAAAACGTGGAAAGAGGACGCTAGAGTCGACACCAAAGCTTACAAGAAGAGAATGGGAACAACTCCATAAGTTCGAAGATGCACTCAAAAGCGAATCTGGAGAGCTAATGTTCACAAATTCCTGGGCGGTCAAACTCGACCCAGCGGAGATTAAAGTAGCGGATAGAATTGCTGAGAAACATGGATTTATAAACTATGGTCAGGTAGGAAACGTTTACTCTTTATGTTATTGTGCGGGTGTTCTGGCCGGCTGATATTGAAAAGTCAATAATTACACCTGGTGGTAGATGCATTGAAGAAGTGCAACTTTTCATTGTTTTACCAAACGCTTTCTTTCTGGGAAGAATTAAAGAGAAATAAGTGCTCCGTAATGTTAACCAGGCTGGTAGATGATCCCGGCGTTTCTTGACTCGTAAGCGATCTTACATCGTTACGCAAAATGCGCCATGCCACTAACAACAAATACCTGACTGTTATTACTAGCTACCAGTGATCTTAATTTTTTGGAGAATTGCCTCTTTGATTCTCCCTTTTGTTTAGCTTATACACTTGTTCATTTCATGCACGTTGAGGGGTTATTCATACTTTCTTATTCAGCTTTATCATGCAATATCAGCGTAAAACTCAACTCTTTCCTCTGAGAGTTTTGTAGATACACCCTCTTTAAACAGTTGTTTAAAACATAAAGGTAAACACGATTCTTTTATGAGGTTGTTTTTATTACTTTCATTGGAATTAACAAACCGATTAGTTGGAACTTCAATGATTGTTTATATTAATCACAAGTGGTATTTACCACAAGTGGTTTTTAAAAACAAATTAAGCATCGACATTATACGTTACGTTCAATTTATTAGCAGTTAACTTTGATAGTAAGGCCAAGAAACTTGACACAAATGAAACTAACTGGATGTTCATCATATATACTCGCTAACAATTAAGTATGTTATCACGACATCGAAAGGAGAAAGTGGAACTGGTTGATCAGATGTAAGTTGTTCCATATGTCAGAAGCAAAAGTTCTTCGAAATTCTGACCACACTCGCTTTTATGAAATGAGTAAAGCAGAACCGTATTTCGCGTGGGGGGGGGGGGGGGGGGGCGCTCAGGTTGTCATTCGCCCTTGTTGGAAAAGAGATGGATATAACTAACAACTGACTATGATTTAACATACGGGCTTCATATTTGAAATTTTGTAAATGTAAAGAGTTATTTCCCAAAAATGTACCATCATAGTTTAAAAAGTGCTGCTTGTTACTATGCTACTATTCCCGTCAAATAACTCACTTATCGGCCAGAACATAATTTGAGTTTCGGGAGTTTTAGTCACTAGGACTGCGTCAAGTTGGCTGTAATTTGCTGTTTTTGATGTAGATAGCTCTCTGAATCTGCTATATTCCTCCATTTTTTGTCCACCAAACTTCGAATCCCGCCGTAAAATTTTGGTTTAACGATATTTTTTGCACTCGCTCACTTTTACACTATAAGGACAAACGTAGGCACAGGTAATAATTATTGGATTAGACGTTCGTATGATCTGAAGAATAGCAGATCTAGGAAGTGTTTGGCCTCGGCGGATAACACACTCCAAGATTTGCATAATTCTTCAATTCATACGAATGCCGAATCCAATAACTGTTTTATTACTCATTCAAAATAATTAATCTTTCAAGAACGTGCTTACTGCTTTAACAGTTCCCCTCTTCATTTGCCTGTTACTTGGCAAATTCAAGATTTTAAGAGATGATTAGTCTGTAGACGGTTGCGTTCTTGCGATTTTCTTTAAGCGTACAGTTGTTTCTTCTTTGAAAAGATTGTGAATTTTCCACCATTTTTCCAGTTCGGACCAACACTCTGGGTTTAAAGAAAACTTAGTAGCAGAGGAGAAAGTGCTGCCTTTTGTAAAAACATCTGCAAACAGTTAGACTTTCTAGTCTTTTCGGATAAGGACGATAAACTGCAGGCCCCGTTTCACAACCTTTGCAAATATAACTTCTGTGGGACGTGAAAGAACCCACCGACACACTGTTCGTAAAGAGCAGGGGATCGTTGTACCCGGTATATGGTGGTCTATCTCTCGCGGACGAGGAAGGCACTGTTACGGGCCCGCAGTAATTGGTGCCACGCGCTGTTGCAGTGACCCTTCAAAGAACTGGCCAACCTAAGTAAACAGCTGAGCTGAGCAGTACCCAGTTAGCCTGCTGGCTCAATTGGTTACCACGTTCCTCCGTAAGGCAGTGATGGTCAGAGGTCAGGGCTCGGGTCTCAGCTGTTTTCTTCTCGATCTTCCCTGCATTTATTTCTTCATCCCGCAGTTTAAATACAGTCAACCCCCTTTACAGCGGACATTGTAGGGGCCTCCAGCTAGTGTCCACATTAGCGAGAATCCGTAATAACGGAAGTTTATTTCAGTCACACGCCTGCAATTTATTTTTGCCTGGGATTCTGCTGCTGTCCGTCTGATTATCAGATCTATCAGGGTGTCCGTTATAACGGGGTGTCTGCAAAGCGAGAGTTGACTGTATATGAAATTGATATATTCATCATTCCAGTTCAGGATTAGCTCAGTCGGTAGAGCGTGTTGATTACTGCAGAGCGGGAGGTTCCGGCTTCGATTCCCGGGGTCGGACCAATACTCAGGGTCTTAAAATAACCGAGAAATGAAGGTACCACGTTTGCCCTGCAAATGGCTCGACCTTCGCGTGGCTCGGATGACCACGTAAAATGGAGGTGCCGTCTCCAGTAGGAGACGTTAATATAGTGTCCCCAATTAGCACTTTCGTGCTAAATACATTGACACTCAAATAAAAGTGCTTTTTTTTTCTAGAGTAGTCGATTGTAATCACAAACAGTAGTATTGCTTTAATACGGAAGACGAATTAGAGTTGACGTCTTGTGCAATGATATTATGACCATTTTTGTTTGTATTCAGGTTGGATCACTAAAAGGTTATTATCACTTTAAACATGAAGGCAAAGGATTGCGGCACAAGCGACATCTACACGAAAAAACCAGATTGTTGCTATCTGAAGATGAAGTAAGATAAACCTCCATTAATTTTACGCTACGGATTAGTGGTCATTGAAAATAATAAGAAAGTTTGGCTGAGCTTTCGGAGCACACCTTTCCACAGTCTCAGAATTGAGTCAGCACATCAATTGATCGATCATTCAAACCATCTAACTGGCCAAAGATCCTAAGCTAAAATGTGTCACATGTATAATTTTATAACAACAGACAACTTAGGACGCATTCGCAAATAAGGAGCCACAAGCTGGATGGCTCCAAAAGCTCTGCACTTATAACGGAACAAAATAATCTTCCGAGTTAGTCACTGTCAGTACTAAGGCTATGATTTTGCAGATTGGAAAAGCCCGTAGGCCTCGCAACAAGTTTATGCCGAGAAATTCTGTTTCACGTAGACTAGGTGATCTGTGACGTCATTGCGGGGGCCTGGGGAAAGAAATTTTAATGCCGTATCCCATAAACCAACGAGCGCACCAATTCAATTCAATTCAATCTGTTCCCGTCAGCTTTGGTTTATGGGATACGGCATTAAAATTTCTTTCCCCAGGCCCCCGCAATGACGTCACAGATCACCTGGGAAGGGTCACCCTCCCAGCCAAGTAAACTTTAGCCTTCATATGAGAAAAAAGTTGACTCCTTTGCCTGAGCAAACAGCGCTTGCGCATGCTCTAATTGTCTCAACCAGTCTTGGCGTAATTCTCTCACCTTGACCGAGTTGACCCAGTTGGGCGAGCCAAAGTGTTTATATGGAAAAAAAGTTAGCCTGGCTGGGACGGTGACCCTACCATCACAAAAGGGTGACCCGCCTAGTTGAGGCAACGTTTTGTTTCTCATGTGAACGGTTCGCCATGTTTTGTGATGAGGAAATGTATGAAAAGTTGGCTCGTCAAGGGTACTTCGAGTAGGTGGGTGTTCCTTCTTCCCGCGGCTAACGGGACCTTAGTGAACCATTGGTAAAAGAAAACTATACGCAGACTAAATTACAATAAAAAATTATTCACTCACTTAAAAGCCTTCCCAACTGATGAAAACGTGTTTTCAGTGTAGTTTATGGAATTTTGCAACAGCGCATTTAAGTGTTTGAAGAAACTGTAATAGTCGGTGAAGTTAAAAAACACGGAGGAGCTTTACCTGTGGCCGAGACCGTGTATTCTTGCAAGAGGAGTTGATGTATCAGAGACTACGGAAAACGAGCTAAGTAATAAGCCAGTGATAATATATAAAATGCAAGATTTATTTATTGTTAACTGCAGGTTGTATGGGCTGAACATCAACATGTTTTAGAGAGAACAAGAAAGGATGGTATACCTACGGATCCAAAATTTAATGATCAGTGGTATCTTGTAAGTCTATTGTACTTTGCTGAGTAACCAGGCTAGGTTTATTGTGCATTTTATACCCCTGCGCAACTGAAAGTTTTAATGAGCTTAGGGTGAGGTAGCTCCTTTTAAGGTTTATGTGGCGTTTAGCGCTACCGACGCGCCTTGGGGTCCAAAAGCGTCCTTCTTCGGGGTTTTTAAAATTCGCCGTTTGGTGAATTTTGCAACTGATTTGCGCAATGAAAATATTGTCAACATATTTAAATTTTAGGGCCAAACCACACACCTTTTCTTATCGAAGTTCGGCAGCTTCTTTTTAATAATTTGGTCCGTTAAAAAATCTTCTTTCCGCTCTCCGCTTCCTAAGTAAGTTAACATAAACTCTAGAAAAAGAGTAAAACGTGCTTCCGTTCCAGTTGCAAGACATACAGTAACAAGCTGTTGCTTCCACATTTTCGTAGGCTCAATTTCCGCCTCTTTCTAGGGTTCTCGAGGGGGGAGGCTGCGGGATAATTTCCCGAACAGCCTAACGCTTTCAAGGCTGTTTGAAAAAGGCGGAAACCAAGTTTCTTAGTTTTGATTTTTTTTCTAGCTTAATTACTAAAGCGAATTTGGTTGATTGGTCCTTCGTGCACCCATCGCCTTTAATGTAGAAGTGAACGAATGTACTCCACCTTTCTTCACAGTTAAATCAAGGCCAGTCCACAGGTCCAGCTGGCGTCGACCTCGATGTGATGCCAGTTTGGCGACAGGGAATCACGGGAAGAGGGGTAGTCGTTAGTATTCTTGATGACGGAGTGGATCACACGCATCCAGATCTTAGAGATAACTTTGTAAGTTCACTATGTTCATTAACTACGATTCATTATCGGCGGATAAATGTCTGGCTACGATGTTTTATATGTGATGAAACACTATGTCTTCTGTGCGATATATTACTTGAAAATACAACAAAAGGCTTTCAAGATATTTTCTTTGATTTCTTTTGCAGTTAATCTGTTTTTCAGAAATCTCAATGTGATAAGGAAACAAGCAATTGCTCTTAAACATTTTTCATTTACTAACAGTTAGTTCTTTTAGCAGTCATTATTGGTATTGTCACATACTGAAACTGCGAAAAACAGAATAAAAAGTGATTGGCTCCGACCATTAACAAAAGTATTTTCAAATACTAACTTTAATTTCTGTGCCAGTGAACTGCTGAAGATTCTTTTTTTCTCTTTTTAAATAGAACAAATTGCAAATGTTTGGAGTCAGTTGATATTTTGTTTTTGTTTTCCCTAAGGATCAAAAAGCGAGTTATGATTTTAACGACATGGATGCTGATCCAAAGCCAAGAGACAGTGATCCTGATAACTGGTTTGTTATTCACTTATTTGTGGATTTTAAACTAGTTTCCAGGCCTTTAACAAAGAGAGATTGGGACTGGGCGATTTCTGAGGGAAACCCTTTAAAACCAAGCTCAATATACTCGTGTGTGTTGACTTAAGACTCAATAATCTCTCTTGACCACTTAGCAAGTGAATTACTTGGACACTCTGTCCAAATTATGGTGGCTGTTTATCAAAGACATTTCGGCGTCGGTGAAAGAAACAATTCGGCTGTTGTTTGTAAACCAGATGAAAAATTCCATCTTGCAATTGTTTGTGATATCTCATATGTCAACTCGTATTTGTTCAGCAATTTGTTCATGAGTAAAGCAGGATTGTATAGGCTATACAAAATCCGCCCCAGCTTTGTATTTTCTAGCGCAAAACTGTTGAATGCCCTGTTAACAACGTGAAAGGTTAAAAAAACCGGAAGTATTCAGTGAAAGATAACACATCCGTGACATTTCGCTAATTTTTAAGGTTAATTAGTTGATTTCCAAAACGATTCAAGGAACTTTGCACATCTTCGTGTACAGCCATCTTTTGGCTTGAAGGAGCATCTAGCCCTTATACATTCAGTTATAACACTTTATACCACTACATGAGAAATTTCTGCAATTCGATTGGCTTAGAGCAGTGGTATTTCAGCTTAATTTGAAATACCTACATGTGAAGATTACAAACCTTTTGTGGGTAGTAGTATAAACAAATAATAGCATGATTTGTACGTGAACTTTGGCAAAATATCACTCGTGCAAAGCATGCTATCACCTATACAAATGGAGCCGCTGCGTACCTACTGTTCTAATGCGTGCAAAAAAAACAAAGTATATTCAAAAGCTTCCATGACATTCCTGAGGCTCTGTCAGAGTAAAATTCCAACAAGCGACACGCCCTTGAAACAGCGACCTTGGACAGCAGAAATAGGGACAAACGACATGGTTTGAAACTGCGACAGCGACAGAGAAAAGCGCAAATAGTAAAATTCCGACAGCGACAGCGCTTCTTCCTCATTATACGCGAAACAACAGGTTTTGAAATTCAGACTAAGAACATACGTAACCCCAATAAGAGGGCTTCTTTCCTTTTTTTCTATTTTCTAGCCATGGTACGCGGTGCGCTGGAGAAGTGGCAGCAGTTGCCAACAATAGCATCTGCGGTGTAGGAGTGGCTTATGATGCCAATATAGGAGGTATGGGAATACCATAATGATGTCAATATAAGAAGTAGGAAATCTTTTTAATCTGGAATTAAGCTTTTAGCTTCAGGAAACATAAAAGGACCGAAAGTTAACAGTAGTAGAAACCCCGGTGGTGATCAAGAAAATTTGGCAGGGATGGCACAAAGGAATTTTTTTGTTACTAGCCCTTCCAATACTTTGATCCCAGTTACCTATACACCTTCAAACTTATTAAGCAGCAGTCTGAGTACGTCTCTTTTCACGGTCGTGTAAAACCGTAAAGCCTTTAAAAGGCGTCTACCATGGCAGGCTACTTGAGTACGAGATATTGCATAACATTTCTCTTACGCATTTACCATCCTCGGAGACCCAGGGGCAGATAGTGGGGACGAGGAAAAGTCTAAACGGGCGGAAAAATATATGGCACGAAGAAAAGTAAAGAACGGCGAGAGGAGCCCCTGGGGACAATGTCTTACCAGACCAGTTCCAAACGGTCGCCGCCGTTCTGGCTTCTGATTGGTGCCAGAAAAACACAAATTTTCTGGCACCAATCAGAAGCCAGAACGGCGGCGACCGTTTGGAACTGGTCTGGTAAGACATTGTCCCCAGGGGCTCTTCTCACCGTTCTTTACTTTTCTTCGTGCCATATATTTTTCCGCCCGTTTAGACTTTTCCTCGTCCCCACTATCTGCCCCTGGGTCTCCGAGGATGCGCATTTACCAGACTGTCACCAACTCTGTCAAAGGAAACGATTCGAAGACACAGATTGATCGCAGGTTACGCAACTCCAAAACCTTTTTTATCCCCAATGTAGGAGTGAGAATGTTAGATGGTCAAGCAACTGATGTGTTGGAAGGGAGTTCACTAAGCTTTCAATCCGAGTATATTGATATCTACAGCAATTGCTGGGGACCTAAAGATGACGGGAAGACATTCGGAAAACCAGGAAAACTTGCACAAGAAGCGCTAATGCAGGGCGCTCTTAAGGTAATTTACGTGAAATACAAAGACACGTTTGATTTGTTGTTTATTTAACTAAGTTTGAAAGTATTTCACAAAATAAATCTTCCAAAGTTTTGGAATATTACATCACTCAACCTTTTTCCAATATATTACAGTCCAGTTATTAGTAACAGTCCTTTGTATATTCCAAGCGCTGTCTGAAGCATTTAATTCATTTTGCCCCTTGCTTTATCTAAACATCCACAGGGCCGTGGAGGTAAAGGTAACATTTATGTGTGGGCGACCGGAAATGGAGGATTAACAGATGACGACTGTAACTGCGATGGATACACTACCAGTATATACACCATATCAGTGGGCTGTATAGGCGACCATGGCCTGTCAGCTTATTACACCGAGCTATGCTCGTCCACTCTAGGAGTTACATTTAATGGAGGGTCACACCGGGAGAAAGAAGAAAACAAAATGGTAGTATAATTTAAAGCCTTTCAAGTTTAACTGATTATTAAAATAGTTAAAATGGCAAATGGTTAGTCATCACCCTGCGACAAGAGAGAATGAGCTGCGAGCAAAGCTTGATAGAGGAGAAGAAAAGAAGCCTCTGCCTGAACGGCGTTAAGCCTTTGAATTCCGGTGCCGAAGCCCAAACTTCTGGACCAGTCAATCTTGTTTCCTCTCTTGTTCATTGATAAACTGATGGTCATAACTGAGCCTGCCGTACCAAGCACACGGCGATTAGGCCTGTTTTCGAAACTGTATCCTAGCAACATGTAGGCTTGCTCAACAAAGATTTTACTTGATTCATGCTAAGCGAAAGAAAGCCAGAGAATCGCGATTTTTCCAATGTACGTTGTTAATTGGTAGCCCTTCTCAACTGAACGAAGTACCAGCAAAGATGCCGTTTATTCAGAGCTGGTATTACTATATAAAAAAGTGTAAAAAATGTCCCCCGCTTGGAAATGAGGTTGCTTACTCGACAGAGGAGCTTTTTAAAAACATGTTGAATGTTATTTTGTATTCAATAAAATAAATAATATAAACAAACAAATAAAAGTATAAACCGTGGATGAGGTCTGTGTTATTCCAGATATTTTCTGGACGGACCTGTAGAGAAAGGGTGAAGATTTCACGTGACGTCGCACGTCCGCCATGTTGGATTTTCCCAAAACAATAAAACAGCAGCCATATTGGTGTCCTAAAATTAAAACGGCGGCCATGTTGGTGTTCCGAACCAGCCCTGTGGGAGTTGAACTCTTTTCTTATGTAATCGATTCCATTGTCGCAGCAACTCAATTTGCAAAGCTGTTAGCCACGTGAGTGAAAACGCTTTTTAAGTTATGTGTGACACTGTTTTTTTCAAGGTGACCACAGACCTGCATCATAAGTGCACCGAAGAGTTCAAAGGAACATCTTCTGCTGCCCCATTGGCGGCTGGAATGTTCGCTCTAGTTCTTCAAGCCAAGTGAGTTGATGTTTCGTAGCCCAATGACCTTTAATCTTCCATATCATTTTTCCATATGATGAGAGAAAAGAAACGGCGTTCAGTTGTCTTATCCAGTTTCCTGCAAACAAAAAGGAAACCGAATGACCAAAATCTGTACCTGCGCAACATACCTCTCATAAATCCTGATTGCTCTGGGTTTTTGGATTGTCCAATTACACTTAAATTGCTGACTGGGAACCAAACACACTTACTGAACTCTTGCCTAATTATTTTAACAGTGTGGGCTCACAATAAGTCATTTTCTAAACGAGCAAGAGACTGGGTGCGAATGCCGAACTTCGTTTCGATTCTGTTGGACTAAAACGTGGACACGGAAAAGTAAGCGTTATCGTAAAAGAAAAGAATTTAATTGTTGGGTTTTAAAATCACTCAGACAAGAGAGCGATGCGAGATTAGAGGAAAGCCATAGCTTTCCCTCAAATCACACAACGCTCTTTACAGATTTTCAAACAAGTGCTTTGTCTTTTTCCGTACATTGTCTTTGCTGTTTTCCACCAAGAAACAGCCCGTTCTTTAACTGTATGTATGTCATTCGCTGTGCTATTGCAAACCCAGCTGAAACACAGTAAGCAGTTTTGACTTGCAAAAAATGATCATTTTCATGGTTACAAACATTATATTTTGGGCATATACCGCCTCATCATTGCTTTGCTGTTGTTGTTTCGTGTTTTAGCCCTAACCTTACATGGCGGGATGTCCAGCACCTTGTAGTAGAAACCGCTCAAGTAACAAGTCCCGTGGATGAAGGATGGATGAAGAACGGAGCTGGTTATCATTTTAATCACAAGTTTGGTTTTGGGAGACTTGATGCCTCAGCAATGGTAAAAAGAGCGAAGACTTGGAAGAATGTGGCTCCACAAAGGACCTGCCACGGACCCTCCAGTCAAACGCAACAGTGAGTCATATACAACAATCTGCAAAGTCAGCCTTCAATTGTTCGTTGATAGTACTTTAACTGTTTCGTTCACCGAAGTTTTATACGGGAAGGCTCCAACCCGAGGTCCAACCCCATACCCATTTATATGCCATTTTTAACTGAAAAGGTACCCCTTTCGTACACCTTCTATTGACCACAAATGGCACCACTTTCACATACCTAGTTTAAAACACTGCATCCCTTTAAATTATGTAAATTCACCGTCTTTTTAATAGGAATAAATCACTAAATCCGGAAGTCTTCATGTCTCTTTTACATCCTTAAAAATACATGAAGTGCTAGCCCCTTGGATCCATTTAGAGACCGGAATGACAGATTTCCCGACCCTTTCATATACCCCTGTTACGAAATTCCTATCCTTTCATTCAACAGTTGCCTGAGAAGGGTTTCCCTTTAGGGCGGAGCCTCCCAGTATAGGCCGTTATAGGGAGTACCCCCCTCCCCCCTCCCGGGGGCGTTTGCTTTAGCTTATAAAGTTGAGAAATGATTATCCTCTGATAACCTAGCAATCTCTTAAGTTTACCAGTTTACAGCACTTTTTTCCCGGGCGCAGTTAATATCTGGTGATTATCTGCACTTCTTAACAGAAGCAAAAAGAAGTATCGGGTATAAATAAACGATAAACCTACAGCATAAGTGGCATAGTGAGAACTCTTGTTATATTCCGGCTAACATTTTGAATCTGTAAAAATTGCTTAATTTTTATTGTACTGCTAACTCATGGATAACTCATGGTGACTAAAAGGCGTCTTTTTCAGGGAAATCCCCGCTGGTGGAACTCTGTCTATTACTATTGATACCATTGCATGCGATGGCACTGACAAGGAAATCACCAAGGTAGAGCACGCGACCTTGACAGTTAGCTTCCAACATCGGCGACGTGGTGACGTCAGTGTAGACTTGTTTTCTCCGAGTGGGACTAGGAACGAGATGCTATCTACCCGGCGTTATGACGATTCAAAGAATGGACTTCATGACTGGACATTCATGACCGTGCATAACTGGGGAGAGAATCCCAAGGGGGTGTGGGTGATGAATGTTACGGATAACATTGCTACGTTGAACAAAGGGGTGGATGTGAATGGATATCTGCAACATGACACCAGTAAACAGGAAGCAGATGTAGAGGACTTGGAAGAGGAGGTCAGTTTCTTGGTTCTTAATAATAGCTTTACAAGGGTTTACACTTGTAACAGTTCTGCTTTCGATGACATCTGTATAAGAATGTGATTCGCCACTTTAGAAAAGAGATGAAACTGTCCCGAGTTATCCTTTGCAAAGCCTTCTGGGACTTGGAAGAGGAGGTCTATGAACATTTAATTGACCAGCTCCCAACATCAGTGGCTTCATAGCTCAGTTAGAGCATCGCACCAGTGTCACGGGTTCAAACGCCGTTGAAGTCCCGAATTTTTTTCAAGCTTTTTACGCATTTTCATACATTGAGTTCACAACTGCATGCGAAGATTATTCTTCAATTGACTTCTGGGATTGTTACTAGGGATAGCGGAAAAATTGGCCAATAACTGACCGGCGCGTCCCCAGAAACGATCCCAGAAACAATTAAGGGACACATTTCGGCTCCAGTTCCCTTTTTGTTTAAAAGTGGCGAATGAAAGCAGCAACAAGGAGAGCAGCCTCGTCCCCAGGGTCTTCTCTCCTGCGGCCGCCATATTGGAAAACGAGAAAATCCTGGGGACGAGGTTGCAAGAACAGCGACGACAAAAACATCAGGAGATGTGCAGTAAACACATATACATGTTTTGCCCACAAAATGATAACGGGAATTAAGACTTCTTCGAGGTTAGCTTAAGAATGGTGAAGCAATAGCAGTAGTAAGAAACCATCAATTTTTTTGAACAGACAATTCATATTTGGATGTAAAATGCTTAACTTATGTTGAAAATTGAATAATATGTCTATGATTAGTTTGCGTGCCACCAAATTGTTTTAGTCACCATATGTTCAAAGTATTTCACAGAAAACTCTTATGGACTATTAAACTCTCGACCAATCAACGCGCGGAAATCACTCAGGTATCGTAAAACACGTTTTTGAATCAATGTAATTTGACTGTAATTTTCTACTTTTTTTTTTCGTTTATCGGAGTTAAGGTAATTGATGACGAGAAGAAAACCCAAGAATTAGAAGCCAAAAAAGCTGGCATGGATGGCGCAAAAGGTCCATTAGTAGATGCTCCGTACCCTGAGGGCGTGAAAAAGCATAAGATTCGCGCTCCTGAAGCTCCGAAAGAGAAAGCGGAAAGTGAAGAGGATGAATTGGAAACAGGAAATGGTAAGACAAACGCCTTTTACCTTATGACAATTTTAAAGCAGTTTTGTGATCGGAGCAGAAGCAGCTTGCTATCGCCAGGCTCCAGTTGCTCAAAACAGTTGATGGCGCTATGCAATGTATAAGTTACAATCCAACGTATAACGCTATAGTTTTTCCTAATACTTATCAGCTGGATAGTGATTTATCCGGTGGATAGTGTTATCCAGCTTTTGAACATCTGGGGCCAGAACAAAAAAGTTTATTTATCAAATCAGGAGTGGTAGAAGGGAGTTCCTCACCTTTAGCAGATTCAAAATTTGAAGTTTCGATCACTAGCCCTTTTCATTCTCTAGCTCAGTTCCTTTCGGGAACAGGTCTTGTGCTATGATTTTTTCATTTATGCTCATAACAACACGGCGCCTGGTTATTCCGAGTGTAAAAATACCATAGTTTTATCCCTTACACAAAAAGACTTAGAGATTCTCTCTTAAGTGACAATGACTGTTCCATCAACTATGTTTGGGTATCTTAATGATTGTCTTTCTTTGTGATCGGTTGAGTAACCTGTCAACCAATTACGTGTTAGAATGTGTAGTGAATTCAGTACTTCTATGGGGTGGGGGGAATAACGTAATTTTAGTATTTGCCACTTTTTGAACTTTTTTTAGTGTTGTCTGGCTATAGCTGACCCCTTGTAAAAATACTCTTCAATCACAGTTCCTAGTAACACAGAGGCAGAGGAATGGGGTGACTATGACCCAGGAACATTCGACACCTTTCTCCCTGAAGAATATCAAAACGGGATAGGAATGAATCAGAATCCTGGAGCGTTTTTGACATCGTATGAAACGCCGGACATAACGGAGCAAGACAATAACTACCAAATAGCAGCAGCAGCTAAAAAGACGTTTATTGACGAGGATACGGGCGACGATGAAAGTAACAAGGTTTACGGATACGATCGTTACATTTACACCACTGAACCCGATGACCCCACGAAGTTGTCCGAGAGCAAACGAACGGATACCGACTTTCAGGGACAGAGAGTTCAGGTTACAACCGAAGAGACGGGTTCTCAGCGGGTGCAAGTAAATAATGGCTTCCAGGAGGAGTTTGTTCCTGGGTTGAATCCCGAGTCCGGGAGGATTAGTTCTGGGGTTTTGTTGGAATGGAAGCTGACATTTTACGGGACGGGTCCCGAGGACAGCATGTCAGGGTATGGGGACGACGACGATGATGGCACGTCTGACATAGATCTAGATTTATAGTCTTAGTGCGTGTTAAATACTCGTCTTTTTTATTGCAGTAGACCTTATTCAAGATACCTACCGTAAGGAATGATGAAAACACTATAACGTGATCTCTGAAGGACTAATGAGCCAATTTACAATTTTATGCTGGGTGGCCTGGCCTTTTAGTGGAAACGAGGCGGGTTCGGGTGACTTTTTGAAAAGCAGTGAAGAACGTTCACCAGGAGCCTCGCTTCCACTAAGGCCAAGATACCAAGATAGCTTCGTTTGCTTCGTCATTACTAGGTCTTCATTTTTTTATTGTCTAGAATTAGCAAACTCGACCTTTATCCTTGCAGTCCTCGCTGGCTAACAAAGTTAGCAGGCTTCGTAAAACAAATAGATAGCCTCTCATTTTTCAGAGTTTGCATGTTATTGCCGACAACCATCGTCTATGGTATCCATCGTGAGCTTTTCGCTAGCAATTGATCCAAAGACCCGGTCACTAATAAAAGCTAAAGCTTTAACTCGCCAGTGGAGGACCGTATATTCAATCATCTCAGTACGTTACGACCAAACTTTTTACTTTTCCCATAATCATATCGCGGATAGACCTACCAGTATTGACCAATTTTGAACCCGCTCTTAGACTGGTCCCTGATTGATGACCATGGCTACATGGTGTAGATGCTAAAGCTTAAGCTAGTCCATGTTATGAATTGTCTGTTGGGTGTTGGTTTTTCAGCAAAGTTTTTTGCTGTTTGAAACAAAAATTTATAACTAGAATTATAATATTACTTCGTTGAGAATGTGGAGAGGAAAGACGGTGGATAGGATTGAGCTAAAAGGCTAGTTCACCGGCAATGCTGGTTCAAAATAGTTATGTTTTTGCATGACATCATAATTTACATAATGATTTTGGGCTTAAGTCTAGCTACTCTCTTGTCGTAAAAAAAAACTCCAGTACTCATCGATAACTTAAAAGTGCACATTATATCAAGAGAAATCATTTTACTCGTATAAATGTTCAAAAAAGGAAGTGATCTCGCAAAAAAAAAAAAAGAGTGAACAGTTCTTAGTAAATAGTTAAATCTAAGACAGTTACAACCAAGTGATATATTGAATTTTTTAAACTAAATATCACAGAAACACTTGTGCAGGGTTTGCCCAAAACGCAGCACAAACTTCTTTCACTTGCTCAGAGCTTCGTGAAAGACTTCCAAGAAAAGAAATAGATCAAATTTTATTTTGTAAAATACTATAAACCAAAAAGAGCTTTATGAGAGTACTACCGAAGATAGTATTAGGTATTAGGATTTTAGGTTCACAGATTCAAAAAAGGAAGACTGACACATTTTGCTTCCATAATTGATTTAGGGAGTGAAAACCATCCAAACGCAGTCTTGCTGTAATCAATGATCGCCGCAAAAGGTTTAAATAGTACACTGCGTGTATATTCACATACGTCATATTATCACTTTGTTTTACTAGGCCAAGATTTTGTTTTGATTTTACATGGACAATTTCTCTCTTCGCTTTGGTTATTACTAGTTTGCTTCTTAGCGTGCGTGAAAGGCATCGAAAGGGCTGGGGTGGGGAAGGTGGGGGTGCAAGGAAAAAGTGAAGGTTTTTGACGTTTTTCTCCCCCTCCCTTCTCTTCGCGCTTGTCATGCATGCTCTGAGCTTATAGATTCGTCTAACCTCGCTTCTCTTGTGAATATTATGTACAATACCTCGGCTGGCTGATGATATTTGAATGAACGCAATTTCAGTCAATAAAAGTTTATAATTTTGTATTTGGTCTTCTCTGTCGACCACGATACCACGAAAGCGGAGTATAGAAAGCAGGGACCTTTTACGGCGGGGATGGGGAATTTTCGAGAGGCATGAATTATTTTTCGTTAACATTCCCCTCATTTCTTTAGCTAATTTTCCCTTCCAGGGAAATTACTCACCTACCCCTCCCCTATGCTAACTCCTAAGCTAACATTAACACTTACTTCTCACTTAGGGCAAAATGATGGCTTAGGGGAGGGGTAGGTGAGCAGTTTCCTAGACACCTAAATTGATCCTATATGTTTTTGTACTTCACAAGCCCTTCTCTGCTAGCAGAGGCCTCTTTTCCCCTGGTATTTGGCGGGAAAAGAGGCCTCTGCTACCAGGGAACACACGCCCCCCCCCGTCACGACCAATTGGCATGAAACTTGTTTCTTCGGGGTATTTAGAGTGATATGCAACTTAAAGTAACTGCTTTGAGCTGTCTAGTGAAAGGTTAGAGTTAATAAAAGAGTCCACATTGTTAATTAGGTGCCTTTAAGAATGCACAATTTATTACTTAATTATGCAATCAAGAAAAGGCAGAAGTTAAAAAATGATCACAATGTGTTCTCTGTCACCTTATGTTACCTTTGTGATAGTTGGCTTGCCTGTACATTACCAATAAAAGGTTTAAAAGGCTATAATTACGGAGCACAAAAAGCATGTCTACTCACCATGTTGGCCTGATCCAGAAGTAACGTCGTGTATGATACACGAAAATACTTATGCCCATTTTGTTGATTCTTTTTTAAAAAGAAAGCTAACAAAGTATGCAAGACTAAATAGTATGGAAATGTCCTAAAAAAAGCTTATTATAGTTTGATTGGGCCAAGAATTTATGAGAAAACTTGAAATACAAAAAAAATTACTCCTTCAAAACACATGACTTCATTGCAACATTCCTTCGACGCCTTTAAGTCTATTGTACCACCGCACGGTGGAAATATATTTCAGGTCTTTACCTATTGACAGGTACAAGAAGAATCTTTAATTTTTGAAACGGGGCTTATTAACACTCTCCTAAAGTTAATAACCAAAAAAGCACTTTTGTGGGGTGATTTGCCTACATTTTTCAACTTTGAACACCTTTCACGCTAAAATTAGGAAAGGTAATCAATAAAAAACTACATCCTCACTCTGGTTAAGTGATATTCTCTTTGTAGAACTTTGGACGGCTCAAAATAATAAAAGGAACGGTGTGAAATTGTTAAGTAAATCCTATGTTGTTTTGCCTACGTGCAAAAAAAGGAGTTTTCTTCAACTAAAATAGTCATAAATTCAAAACGAAAGCACATAGAAAGTTGAAATTTCACGTGCAATTAGTCCATTATCATACTCTTTTGAAGAATTTTTTCACATGTTAACCTTGTAACCTGTGGTCGTACGGAGCAATATAAACAAGTCAGTACTTAAAAAAAAGATGAATCCTCCTTTTTGAGCTTCGTGTCTAGTACCAGACATGCAAGTATTAGTGAGAATTTTAAAAACTCTAAAACAGGCTTCAAAAATTACGAGGTTAATCCCAGGTATTGTCAGACCATTTTCCACTCTTAATCCAACTATCATTTGTGATATTTCGGGTTTTTAACTATTTTATGTGTCCAATTAGAGTTTTTTGGGTGATTTGCCTACACAAAAAACTAAAAGTTAAAAAAAAAAACACAAAGCGGACATTTTGCAAAAATCTGTTTAAGGGGAGCATAGAAGAGGTCAAGTTGAAACATATCGTGCAACAACTACTTGTAGAAAAACACATGTGATCATTTTTTAAGGGTTCAAAAATCACAGGTAAGTGTGTAGGCGAATCACCCATCGATGTCCCCAATTAGGGTTTGTCCCTTACGTCAACTTTAAATATAACCCGCTTAAATTAAAGAAAGGCATGTTTTTACCCGGGGTGAGGAGGGGGGGGGGGGGGGGGGGGCGGTACTTGGGTTAGTTTTTTCTGGGTATGTGCCGCTGGACTCTCAGAGCCTTTACCCCATTATAGTCTACGTCGATTCTGTGACTAATTATAGACCCCATATTAGTCACATTTGGGCAAATATGTAATTTTCGCAATCCCAACTTAGTAACTTTCTATTCATGTATCTACATTATCAATCCTTTAAATAGGTCATCATAAAAGGAATTGACACATTCAGTTTTAAATTGAAAGAAGGACACTTTACTTTTCACCTACAGTACAAACATTCTGGTACGTTTGTTAACCGTAAATATGAAGAACTTTCATACCCCCAAAATCCGAAAAACTGCGACCCCAGTCTAGTAAAATGCTGCAACCCTATTTTAAAGTCAATCCACTCGTGAAAATGCGACCCCATCCAGCGGTACATCCGCATTTATAGTTTCATTTAAGGAAGTACACCCCCCCCCCCCCCCCGGTGTTGTAATAGCATCTGCCATTACTGGTCATACTGATGTAAATGCGGGCGAGTAGAGGAGCAAGAGGCGTAAGAGCGTAAGGCTCCGTTCATATGGAGAAAACCTGTCTCGAGTAAAAGGGTCACCCTCCCAGCCAAGTCAACTTTAGCGAGCTTTTGTATGGAAGCCAACAGCGCCTACAGCGTTCGCACATGCTTTGATTGTCTCGCTTTGACCTAGTTGGTCCTGTTGGGCGAGCCAAAGTGTTTATATGGACAAAAGTTGGCCCGGATAGACGGGTGACCCAACCATCATAGAAGGGTGACCGGTTTAGCCGAGCCATTTTGTTGTTGTTTTTTATGTTAACGGTTCGCCATGTTTTGTAAGGAAATGTAGGAAAAGTTGTCTCGCCCAGGGTAGCTCAGGTCGGCAGGTGATCCTTCTACCCCGGACGAATCTTCTCCAGATAATCGGGGGTTCAGTCTACAAGTGAACTTCAACCTACACTTTTTCAATGATATGAATTCGCACTAGACACATGTACGCAGAGCGGACCTATTTTTTCATTAAGTGGTGGAAAGGGATCTGAATCAACGCAGATCTAAGTCGGTCTTACTTGTACAAACGTGTGTAATTTTTTTCGGTCAATTCAATGGACCGAAATTTAGCCCTCCTGACCTTCCCCCCTTCCCTTGTTCGCTTTATACCCCTCCCCCCCCCCCCCTCCGATATTTCCTGATATTAGCCGCTTTTTAAAATTTTCACAAATTTCCGGTTTTAAAAGGAGATGTGACGTAAATTGTTTTTATGTTGACACATTAAATTCTGCAAGCAGAATAGTGCAATGCTGATCGTACTACGTGAAAATTAACTCTGCAAGACATCACCCATAGACAGCTGTTTCAGCCTTTTTGGGGCTTGTCAGTATGGTTCAACAACCAGAGAAAGCTCTGATGAAAAATATCCGCGCACTCTGATTTTAAGCCCTGCTGCCTGACCCAGAACTCTCACCACCCACAGAATCACGCCATACCACGTGTCTTCTGAGGGGCAAGAGTCCAAGTGTAGAAGTTGATGTCTCGCAGAAAAATAAAAAATTGGCCAAAACCAATCTTAGGCGAAGATAAGAGCAAAATAATATATTACTCTTGTGAAGCAAAACAAAGCTTTTCAAGCTTCTAATTGGCAACACCTTTAGACTTATGAAGGATAGCTTGTGGCCGATACGCAAAATATTGAAAACTTTACTCAATCCCACCTTCCACCCTTACTTACCTTTTAACAAAGATTTACACTATTTATATGAAAGCTTTCGCGGCAAAAAAAATCATCGAATTTTAATCTCCTAAATCGTGCGTACCTAAAGAAAGCACTCAAATTGGAACTTTTTCTTCTCGAAGATTCTACCTTTTGCAGGCTTCTCTGTAAATTTGAGGTCTAAAAATGGGTGATGTACGTATTGATTCACTCTATTTACCAAATACACAGCATATATATATTTCTGTTCCTTAACTTTTAGGTTGATATGGTTTCAAAAATAAGAAATAGACTTTTTTAATTTAGTTCCCAGGGTTCCGTCGTCTTTTCTCGTCCATCTCTCTCGATCGGTCCGTGACGATAATAGAGACCCTCGAAAATTTGAAGTCCTCTGGAAATGTTTAAACTTCAAAGTTCCTGGGTGGGGCCCCTGGGTGGGGTCCCTGGGTGGCTGAAATCTGGCGTAAAGTAAGAGAGTTGGGGCTGTTGTAAGAGTAGCCTGTTCCAGTCTCCGCGCGAGATAGTGGGGGCCGAAGAATTGAGAAAGAGAAATTATCTCACAGGAGCCAAAAGTGAGCGGAAGAGGGTCGTACGCGTAAAAGAAATGATTACAGGCTCTCTCTCTCTCCCTTCCTTTTTCCTTTTCCCCGCCCCGCCCCCATTCGCGCCCTACAATTTCCCGTCTTCCCCACTCTTTCGCGCCTGAATTCCCTTCTATCTGAGAGCCTGGAACAGGCTATTGTTACAGCTAAATACTTCTCAGGACATTTCATGGGGTCATACATGAACTACTGACCTGTCTAGAGGTAGACGAATTTAGGGTAGAGTCTGGAAAATTCCACACCACCAGCCCCACCCATCTCCTAGACTGCAAAACAATCGGTTTTTTCTCAAAATCAGTAAGGAAATCGGTAAAGCGTGGCTTAAGAGTCTTACACGCGCGAAGCGCTCGAGCCGCGTGTGAGGCGAGAGGAAAAAAACCGACTGTCCGTTTTCCATACTACGAGTTCGTTCTGACCAGGGGGTTCAAAAATGTCGTCGAGCTGTCAAAAATCTGTTCACAACTCCACCCTCTTTGTGAATTCGATACACTCGCTGATTGATTTCGCGGGAGAATAGCGCGAGTTATTGTCGGCACTTGAGCTGTATCGTCTGTATCCAGTAATCTAAAGCAGATTTTAGTGTTGTTTCTCTGTGAAATATAGTGTCTATAGTGAAATGTAGTATATATAGTGGAGGATCGAAAATGAGTGGAAGAGGCACTACGCCAACAAAGCCTGTGGCTTCTCGAAGAGGGAGAAAACCAAAAGAGACGAGTGCCTCGGATAATTGCCGAATGTGCGGCTGTTGCTTCAAAACACAGTTCGGCAATTTTAAGAGTGGATGGATAAGCTCGGAAAATATGTTTTGTTGCGCCCACCAGGAAAGGAGAAAAGTTAAGAAAGCTGGCCGATCTACTAAAAACCGAACTTTTCGTTGTCGTCAAGGAAGGAGAATCTTTCTTCTCAAGAGTTTGCTCTTCGTGCCGGACAAATGTCAGAAACTGTGCTGCGATGCTTTCGCAAATTAGAGAAAAACTGAACACGCCGACTGATAATAATCAATTACTGCGATTGAAAAGAATGAGCAAATCCCCTGTTAGAATAAGTGTTGACAGGTCAAACACGACTCATAAGCTCGCGGCAATGTGAAAGGTGACCTTGAGTGTAAGCTTGAACAGAAGTTTTTTTTTTCCTTTTTCTCTCTCGGGCGAAGGTTACTAGCACTTCACAGTGCATGTACCATTCCAAACTTCAGTTGACTGAGTAAATCTTGTTTTTGCCACACCACGCAGGCTTTCCGCTTACATTACTAGTAATTAAGAGGTCATGAAGCTGCAAACTGAGTAATCATTTCCTTTCACGGTTTATGCTTCTGTACGTGTCCCTGATAGGATTTGATCTAAGATGCATTTGTAAAGTGTTTTAATTTTCTTTGACCTCTGTTTCTTACGGCTTAACAAAGATTTTAGATCTTTGACTCTGAAGATGACTACCGCACAGGTTGTCGAAACGTCAGTTACTGTCAACAACAACAGTCCTATTCAGGACTACGTTCACCCGGACGATCAAACTCAACCTACTTTTGAAAGATTTTAGTTTCTTTGATTTTCTCCGTAATGCCTGGATCTGAATAACTACATGCATGCATGTGAGATTATTTGTCCGTAAATGTGGTTATTTCCCGCGGCCCAGCTCTTAAAGTGCTGTTTGCAGGATGGCGAATTTTCACGGATAGTAAGATCTTCAGATATGAGTTGTACACTGTAGCTGTGAGTAGTACACAAAACACATCATTTCCCCTGACCAGCCACTGCAAAGCTTCCCTCTGCTCCGATTTTAAAGCAAATCCAAGTTCTTGGGCGAGCAAATCCGGGGGATCTTGCCTAGTCCCTAGGCCTCATTATTCCGCGCGGCCAAAGCGTTTTGGGTCACGTGGTCCGATCGAAAATGTGAAAATGTGACCGTTCGCCTTGGATACGTCACCAAAATGAATTGACCGAGAGGGACTGGGAAAACGCCGTACAGGGACTAGGCAACGGGGGATCAACATCAACCATTATACAGCGAAAGCTTCAGGAATTCATCACGCGAAATGACTTGTTGAAAACATTACTTGACAGCTTGCATTGAATTTAGCCAATGGGAAAATTGCCCGTGGCTGGGGAAGCGGTACCCTGGGTGCCAGAGACTTTTCTAGCGCGGTTTCCGGTTTCTCTAAGTCTTTCTAGTGACCCGTGAATTCGGCCTATGGCCGAAGATGTGTCCGCCTTCAGCCAACACCGAAAATTCCCGCTGCAAGCGAGCAAAACCTCTGGTACCCAGGGTAGGGAAGCAGGTAATTCGAACGAATATAACGTATGCAAAACGGACAGTCCGTATTTTTAGCGTCTCTCCCCAGTCTCCCTCTCCGTTTTCAGCCTCGTTCCAGGCCTTTTGTTTGACTGCTCGCGCTTACTTGAATACGCAAAAATACGGACTGTTTTGCAGTCTACCCATCTCCCTGATTTAATCGCTACACACACAGTCTATACTCTGTAATTAGCGAAAGCGGTATTTTAAGGCTCTTTTGTCTTTGACACTTGTCAGTCAAAATGCCGGTTCAGATACCTAATATATAGGTACGAGTTTCATTTCATAGTTCAAGGTCCCACAAAATTAATTCAAATTCAAAAAGTTCCTGTTACATAACGCAAGAATTCCGTCAGTGAATTTTGCTATGTTTTTGTTCTTTCTGGAGTTTCAAGCAAGTAGCGGTTTAGTGCACTTGCAGGGTAATCTGCCCCTATAAATATTTGTTCACTGAAGAGAAAATAGAGGGCCTATGAACAGGCTAGTTATCTGCATGTGAGTCGGACGAAACATGATGCATTCGAATAGTCTGGATTATCTTCCATGTGTTTGCCTCAACAGTGACCTTAATTTCCGGTTGCTAGAGTACAAATCAACTCTTGCAAAAATTTAAAGTACAATTCAGCATCGTGCCAAGGGCGAATATTTGTCTCTCTCCATTGCACAGTAGGTAAGTTTATTTTGAATCTCCACGATATCGAAATTAGTTTTATACCTTTCTCTGGCTTTGATAGCTAAAAAGGGCACTTCCAATCTGAAAGGCAGAATAGGTGGTTTTCATGCAATCTCGGGAGACACAAATAACAATGGTGAATTGAACAAATGCTGGTGGACAAACAAAACGAGCTCATGAACGATCTTTTGTTTACCGTCCACCAGCATGGCGGCGATGCTACGGCGATGAAAACCACCTACTCAGATCTGAAAACAACAGTGAAGATTCAGCCATGCTAATGCAGGAAATTTCAGAGATGTCTATCACCACTAGACTGGGGTTTTTATAATAAAAAGATTGTTGAAGAACTGTAACCGTATTAATGGTGGACAACTGTAGCCAGGAGCCAAAAAAATAATAAATAAAATTCATGCCCAATATAATCTACGAGAGGCGAGGGAGGTTATCATGTAGACCGGGGGGACGGTACTCTTTTATATAAACTATATGGGTATGTACCACCCAAAAGGGTATGGTTTTCCCCCGTTTGGTCTGTAATGCATGCCACCCCCTCCCGCCCGTTTTCGATGGAGACCACTGTTGTCAATGTCACCAATATGATTGCCTGTTTCAGAAGAAAGACCATTTTTGAAATACCCCCTATGTTTTTTCACTCTTGATGCTGAAGTACTGGCGAAATATTACATCATGTCTTATCAAACGTCTCGAATATACTGTTACAGTCAAGCCAGGTCAAGCGTACTGCAGTGTATGCCGAGATATGTAAAGACGATTATGGGATAGTCGAGGAGTTTAGAAAAGCGATGCCTTCGGACTTATTCGGTTGTTTCGAGGTTGTTGTAATCCGGATCAATCCGTTCCTTGAATGCGTATATTTGGACTCTACACGTACGCGCCAAGATTGCATTAATGAAATTATTATTCTAAAGTTCAATCCATTGGTAGTCGTAGATTTCAGATCGGTCAGTGTAAAATGAAGATTGCGGACTGCGGATTGCGGACCAGGGGTAAAATGCAGACTGTGTGTAAACTGCAGACTGTAGACTGAGAGTAAAACGCAAGCCGGGGTAAAATGCAGACCGAGCATGAACTGTAGTCGTGGAAGGGCTTAAGAGCGGATGTCAGTAAATATCGACCAGAGGTCTGCAAAAGTGAAAAATCGAAAATTCTCAAAATAATTTACAAAGTAGCACTAGTTAAGCTATTAACATAAATGTAATTTTTACTTCGATCCGATAGTTATTTTCCACGTACGGGGGGGTTATTGGTTTCTTGGCTCTGGGACCGGGTTTTCCAGGCCCGAGACCATGTGTCACAAAAAAATCGTTTTAAAATTCAAATCCATTGTAATGCGGACAACAAATAACTTATTCGAAAGAGAAATTAATTGCACACATTTTAAGTGGTGATTTACTCAGTTTGAACGAAAGTGTAATATTTTGGAGATTTTTTATTATTTTCAACATTTTGAACGTTTTCGTTCAATGAAAAAATGGCAAATTTCAAAGCCCAAAATTGTCGACTGGTACCTCGATTTCAGTAACAAGTCTTATACCACGTTAAAGAGCGTTATCTCTTCTTTCAAAATCTATTTTCAAAACTATGGGCAACTTAAAAGAAAATTTCTGAGGTCAAACAATACTAGTAGTACTTTTCTGAAATTTGAGCTTTCCAGACTCAGCGGGTCGATGCTAAAAACTCAGAAAAATGCAATAAGAAATCAGTTTGAGCAACAGTGATTTAACGTTATCAGCTATCAGAAACCAACACATGTTTCTCGAGCGATCTGATAAACTTTAAAGCCGTTTTCTAACAAGAAAAGCAGAGTTTAGCCATCTTCTGGGACCAAACGCACGAGTCACGTAAGGTTGTCAAAGGGCAAAGCACAATAATAAACTTCAAAAAGCACAACGTTTCTGCGTCGAGGACTTAGACTCTAGCGGACAGAACAATGCCTACGAATGTATGTCTCATACCTTAGCATGGGTTTCCTAGATACTGAAAATAAAAAACATCAAGGACAGCATCGGCAAGAGCATCTTCGGCTGCTCTCAAACGACGGAGATTGCGTTATTTTTCACAGATTGACCGCTTACCACCTGTTTTTGGGCTCGCATTTCGCCGGAACGCCTCGAGAGGCGCGCGGCACGGATCTGAACTCTTCTTCACGAGACATTGAACTGAATTTATCGGAAATATGCCACCACCACCAACAACACGAGCTTTTTTCGGGTATTTGTCGTTTTTTATACGGACAGTTCGGGTAAGCAGATTCGCGCAGAAACCATTTGGCTTAAAAAATGTGTTTAAAAGCCCACCCTGGATTTGAAGCAAAAAGTATTTCCTCGAAATAAGCTAAAATACCCAATTCACGCGGTGAAAAAATAGATGATTATGGAAGGATTATCGAATTCTTGCCTAACCTGAGGGATTTCCCAATTTCCTGTGATGTAGGATTAGGGCTAGGCAAAAAGCCCATAACCTGCTCCTGTCGTTGTGAATTTCCTCAAGATCAAAAATTTCAGTAAGAACCGAAAACAACAGCTTAAAGGAGGTGCACACACCTTAAACTAGCCAGGAAAAAGGGGCTTCTGATTGAGCTAAACTGTCATTGATGCACGGTGCAATTAGGTAGACCTGTTACTATCCCCCGCGCAACCACAGGAGCAAGTCCAGCCATTTGGGCCCGTGGGTGGGGAGTACTTTGAAGCGATCCTGTCGGGGACTTTCGGGGGTAGGGGGCGGGGCAAATCGAAAATAACTCCCCTTTGTTTTTGTGAGGCACATCATTTCTCGCACGGTTGACAAGGTGACGGCGGACTCCGTACCTGTGGAAAGGCCCTTTTGAAACATGTCCTGGCAACATGCAGGGCATCACGAAATTAACGTCAACACCTTGAATCAACTCCATGAACAGGGAGAGGCGATAAGTCCTATCTTAAAAGATGCGTGATGTCTGGACGTGAATAGTCTGTCCACAGTCATTTTTCATTTTGTATTTAGGGACCATTTGACAGCGCACGAGTGAACCGGAGCGCAGTAACGAGCCCTAACCCCACCCCATTGCCCTTGCGGTCAATAAATCATCTCGTTTTTAATTTTTTTTAATGCGCGTTCGAGAACCTCCAAAGGGAACATTGAGGGTCTTTGTACAGTTTCAGTATATTTTACCGACAAAAAAGAACAAAACAAAGCAAACGACAAGTATACAGAAATACGCAGAAGCAATGTGGTGAGGAAGCCTAAAAAGAAAACATAAGGCTTAGGTCATCCCCTTTTCGTTCGTTTAGCGTCGAATAGGTTTCCTGGTTTTGGGTGGGTCGGTCGGTGGGGTAAAAAAAAAAATCACACGAAATCTGAGAACAGGAGGCCTGAAGCACCAGCACCATTGCCGTGGAGCCTGAAAACAACAAGACATGGTCACCAAATCGACACAAACTCAATATGGCGGAAAATGTGATGGTCAATTTCATAAAAAAGGCCCAAAAAGAGTAAAAAGCAAAAAGGATACACCACCGAACGTTCTATGCCTCGAAATGCTGCTATAATGCTAATTTTTTAGATTAAAAGAATTAATCTAAGTCCAAAAAAAATAAACCTTGTCGTTTCTTTTTCTTGCTTTTTTAAAAAATGCCAAAAAACTGGGTCTGTTGGACGACACTAAACAAAGAAAAAATTAATATAGGTATTAAGCTCCCTTAAAGTATAAAAGTATAAGTTTACAAGGACAGGATCGAACGTATACTGAGTAACTAAATTATAAAAATTTGATCAAAATTAAATGAAAGGCTAAGAGTCTAAGCGCTGTCTGATAACGAAACGGTAAATAAGAAGTGCTGCCTCTCATTTAAAGAGACGTGATCGATGAAATACTGGGTGGACCACATCCTGAACTCCCGCGAAAACCGCAAGAGAGGAACGCTCAGGGCTAAGGAGACTAAACAGGGGCGTAGCTACTTGTACGCACGGTTCGCACGTGCGTACCCGAAAACGTTGAGGAAAAAAAATAGAATGAAATAAACATAGCTAAAAAAATCGGTTTCCAGAGAAGCGACGACATTAATTGGAGAACCGAATCTTGGATGATTTATTTATATAGCAAGCTTGATGATGTAAGGCGTGAACGCGTAAACGAAGTAGGGCACAATTACGTCAACGTGTGGTGCTTTTGTCGGTCAAAAAAAATGTGACAAAAAGGGGTAAAAAGAGTCATTTGTAAACTAAAGTCGGAGATACTACAAGCTTGATTTTTAATGGCTGAATTAATGATAAACGGTTGACGTCAATGAACATAACAAACCAACAGAATTAAAGAATTTTAGAGGTTGTGTCATTTCATAAATAGCAAAAATGCTTTTGCTTACAACCGTTAACCCCACCTTTAATAAAGGCACCTTAAAAAAATGTTGAGATTTGGGGTGGTGGGGAGGGGGGAAGACGATGTAGAAAAAGTTAGGTGTACCTCCGGAAAAATCCTGACTACGCACCTGCTAAATCCTGAAACTGAACAACTGGAGTCTTGACGAAACGTCCTCAGTTATCATCTGTCCGGGGCCGTACTTTCAAGGAGACGCTGATCAAGAATCACTCATGACGGAATGAAAACTCCTCGTAGCTTCCAGCGAAAAAGGGAGTGACAACAGTGATAAGCGGTCGTTCTGTGAAATGTAACGCAATCTTTGCTGTTTACGATCTTTCGGCGCTTGGATTTAAAACGTTGTTGTTTGATATGTTCTCCCGTGTGGATACTTGACATTTCCAATATATGGAAACACCATGCTAAGGTACGAACAACAGACATTCACAACATTGTTTTGTACGCTAAAATCTGATTTCATGGACGTAAAACGTTTTGAATTTTAAGACTTTTTAATATTAGTGCTTTGCCCTTCCTTTGACAACTTCACGTGACTGGTGCACTTGGCAGGAGTTGACAGCTTAAATCTGCCTTTCTTCACTCAAACGGCATTAATTTATATCAGATCGCTGTATAAACACGTCTTGGTTTCTGAAAGCTGATAACATGAAACCACTGTTGCTCAAACTGATATCTTACTGTATTTTTCCAAGTTTTTAGCATCGGCCCGCCGAGTCTAGGAAGCTCAAATTTCAGAAAAGTACTACTTATATTTTTTTTTCTCAAAAATTTTCTTTTAAGTTGCCCATAGTTTTGAAAACAGATTTTGAAAGAAGAGATAACGCTCTTTAACGTGGTATAAGACTCGTTACTGAAATCGAGGTACCAGTCGACGATTTTGGGCTTTGAAATTTGCCATTTTTTCATTGAACGAAAACGTTCAAAATGTTGAAAATAATAAAAAATCTCCAAAATATTACACTTTCGTTCAAACTGAGTAAATCACCACTTAAAATGTGTGCAATTAAGTACTCTTCTCAATAAGTCATTTGTTGTCCGCATTACAATGGATTTGAATTTTAAAACGATTTTTTTGTGACACATGGTCTCGGGCCTGGAAAACCCGGTCCGAGAGCCAAGAAACCAATAACCCCCCCGTACGTGGAAAATAATTATCGAATCGAAGTAAAAATTACATTTATGTTAATAGCTTACCTAGTGCTACTTTGTGAATTTTTTTGAGAATTTTCGATTTTTCACTTTTGTAGACCTCTGGTCGATATTTACTGACATCCGCTCTTAAGGGCAAAAAAATCCCGCAAACACATGTAAACGAACACTACCTTGACGACACCTGCTTTCACAAATCCATTCCTTTCTTCTCTGGAACGTCGTCGATGACCCGAAAACACAATCGCAATCTTGAATGCTTTTCTTCCGTCCGAGAGACATCACGCTTCAACTTTCGATACACGTGACCGTGAATTGGTACAACACGACGATGTTTAAGCTTAAATAAAAGCTGCTGACCCAAAATACTGTACAGAAAGAATTATGGCGATAAAATCGGGGGTAAATCATTCCAACAACAAAGAAATATGTTCTGCAGGAAATTTGGATGACCTTCTATGAAAGTATTGCAGACTTAAGCTGTTCCGATGTTCTTTTGAAACTTCTGGCGAATGTGCAATGTACTTCGACTAGGAAGCGAGGTGTGTAACTGATACCAGCTAGCTATCGATAGCTATTTCACCTATTTGGAGAAGAAGGAGCACAAATGTTTAAAAAATCTACAGTCTTCATTGGGCTATCTTTAAAATAAGGAACGGGGAATCGGGGAATGGGAATGGGAATGGGAATGGGAATGGGGAACAGGGAATCTTTAAAACGGGGAATCTTTAAAAGCGGGAATCTTTATAACGGGGAATCTTTAAAATGGGAATCTTTACAACGGGGAATCTTTAAAATGGGGAATCTTTAAAAGCGGGAATCTTTAAAACGGGGAATCTTTAAAAGCGGGAATCTTAAAAAGCGGGAATCTTTAAAACGGGGAATCTTTAAAGCGAGAATCTTTAAAATAAGGAATCTTTAAAAGCGGGAATCTTTAAATATTTAGAACAAAAGGACACTGTTTGTTAAGTTCAGCTTTATTAATCATTCGAAGCCAAACATTTCAGCTGTTCACTTTTAGCACACTTTCTTGAATTCGAGAAGACCCATTTTATTCCTCCGGGAATTTTAAAACCACGACATCATGAAAGAAAGTGAGTTACAAATTTGAAACAGCGACGACATAAATATTATTTCAAATATCATCTATAACATGTAAAAAATATAACAATATAATAATGACGTACCCTAAGATATGTTTCGGGCCACCTTCAATAACAGCAACAGCAACAGTAACAGTAACAACAGCGATATATGTTTTCCTTTTTCTACATTAAATTGTCCCAAAGATAAATCCAGTTTTAGGTGTTTTAACCACCATTATCAAAAACCATATTTACACACATTGTGCTCACGGTCAACCGGAACAAGAACAAGAGGAACGCAACTGTAAAACAAAACGTGACTCTAAACTATATACTTTTGCGTGTGTTTCTGTCTACATCAATGTAAATATCCTTTGTTTGCTTAATGAATTAAATCTAACGAGAACCACTACGTGGAACTTACCGGGGCCCGGTGGGACACGTGATTGCACAGATATAGGTAACCTCTCGCACCCCTCCCCCCTCCTCTGTGGAGGCTAATACTTACTCTGAATTAACTCGTGCAGAAGAAAAGTAACAAAATGCACGAGAAGGAGGATGTTGTCATAAGTTTGTTCAGTGTTATCACAGCTAACGGTCTGTGTTATAGTGGTGTGTTTACACTGTGATGTCAATAAGTGTGACCTGTGTAAGGTTTTTATTTGTTTTTAAGTTTGAGTGAATAAGCAAAAATCACTGACAGTTGTGGGTTGAATAGTAGTGACAAAGTTTGCAAAGAGGTTTGCTACATGATTATCACAATTACACATTTTGTCAAGTACGTTATCGTCGGGTTTATCGTGGAGATTTATTATCACATTTATCTATTTTTGCGAAAACATTGTGAATTTGAAATGATAACATACATAAGACATTGCACATTGAAATGGAGGCATTTGATTGTAAGGCAGTGGTTGATACATAGTGACATTCATCAATATACCCTATAGTAATTGTAGGGGAAGTATTTCTTTCCTGAACTCGGTAAACAGTAGTAAGTGGTGCAAAGCCTTGATTAGATTCTACTATTTGTATAGTAACATTTAATGCATCTGCAACTGCTTGAATGATAAGTGCATCAGCTCATGTACCTTGAATACACATATTATTCAGATATCTTAGCCATGAATTTTCGGTATTGCTGTCAATATCCGACTGTCAATAAATCTCTCTGGGTTGTCTCTCATAAATTGAACCCCAGCAGTACGTATACGCATATGATGGTTGCTATTGCCATATAATAATATTGATGTGATACAGATCTAAAGAAACAATCACCTGCACAGCCAACATTTATTGATTGTAAACCAAGTTCACCTAACCTTGACTGCATCAAATTCTCAGAGGAAATAGGAGAGGTCAACTGCATTGTTGAGCTGTGAATGTGATTTTGCATAAAAGGTCTAATTATTACTTCATGATGATCAGTGTTGTATTGAATAGGTCCTGGATTCTTCTCAACATCTTAACTTAGTTTGAAATTCACATATGACTCACAATTCCAAGAAAATAATGATAAATATCGATGTGCTTTATATTTTAGTTTCATTATCCTGTGATAAATGCATGCATGCTAAAGAAAGACAACAAATAAGCTTTCTTGGGTATAGCCATTTTATTTAATTACCTTTGGATCGCGTTTGTTATTACATTTATATCGTGCATGATAAAGTTTTCTCACCCTATTAACATAGCGATGGAGCTTTGAAGACTTTGGTATCTCAATCGCCGGCTGAAATCTTTTTGAAGACAAATTTCTTCAACATGCTATTCTTCTAATTCTTGTTGAGACCTCTTAGAAATAGATATGGAATTCTGCTTGCTTCACGAGCACGTCTAGATCGCCTTGTAGCACGTTTTTTAAGATGACATAAAGTTAGCTTTGATAAGTGTTCGCTTTGATTCTCGATAAATTTCACGATGGAAGGTTCACTCAATGTAGATAGCTTTGATAAGTCGCTCTCACTCTCGATAAGTTTCACGATGGAGGTTCACTCTTAAGTGATCGCTCGTAAATTTGTCTCTCCAAATATTCACTCTTAAATTTTCGCTCATAAACTAGTGCATCGTAAAGGTTGGGGAACAAAAAGCTACAATCTTTCTCTTGACTGTCATCCATGCCTCGTGCTTTCAAAATGACGGATAAGATTTCAATGAGCGAGCCAAAGTAAAGAGTCAGCGATATATCTCAGTCAGCGATATATCCCTAACAATGTAACGTTGAAAAAAAGACAGAAATCGTCTGCATTTTAAGACCGGTGCCCGCCTTCGGCTGGGCCCCGGTAAATAGTAAGAGATCGGCTGGTGCTGACTACCGCGATGATTTACAACAGTCGTCTCTGTTTTCCTTTGATATAAACGCGCATTATGTATTAAGGTATTAAAAACCACGTAATAAAGATTCCCCGTTTTAAAGATTCCCGCTTTTCTAGAAGCCCGCGCTGAGAAGAACCAAACAGTACCCAAAGCTGCGGCATGAGATGCAGAAATGCAGATGCGTAGTATGAATACAAATTAAAAAAGTTTACCATCAGCCTTTCTGAACTCGAAATTTTACCGTCCTTAGATTCTTTTTAAGTGGAGTTTCTCCAAACTGTCACTCATTGAGCTTGTGTAAGGTAAAATGCTGCGTAAACGGACCCAGTATTGTTTCTACAAATGATCGCGTGTCAGGCAATTGTACCTTTGATAAAAGTGAGTAGTGTACAATGTACTACAAAAGCAAGTGCCCTCTAATGATTAGTTGCATTGGTTATGTTCTTACTCGATTTAAATAGTTTTCGTGTGAGCAAGATTAAAGATTGTCGGGGTGTGTTCGAGCAACTCGCTCGCCTCACGAGAAAGTACCGAGAATCTACTTTTTACATCTTGGTCTAGTTTGCTTTTTTATCGGTATGTTCTTCTTTGTCTTCTTTTAAGATTTAAAATTCCTTTACTTACCAACTCCTAACTTGCTAAATCTTCTCCTCTTCTCTTACTAAAGTTGATGTTACGCGAGGTTGTTGCGACATTGTGTCGAATGGCTGCAACATCGTTCCAGTATTGCAACGCTGTTTTGCGCTAAGAATCGTCGTTGCGAATCGTTCCGTGTAACGTCACCTTAACAAGTCAGATACTGTATACGAAAGCGGCAAGTGTTGGGGTGGGTAATGTTTTGGTATTACTGAAGTCTGACCGACATGGTTACGATCGGTAAGAAACTGCAAACCAATGAAAAACTAAAATCGCTTAATTTGGCCCACTTATGAAACAAAAACGAAACTCAAAAGATCACACAGACCTTAAAAATAACTTTCAAAGTACATCAACACAAAAGATTTTATGCTGGTTCGGGAAGTCTGGAGTATTTGCTGCTCTTAGCCGCAGTTAGTGAGATCCTGTTTGCTAAAGCTGTGATGAGCCTTGTTCTCGCTGCAAGCGTAGTCGCTCAGAGAGTTAGTTTCCCCGAAGTGTCCAGTTCGTCCGTGTTCGTTCCCGTACGCGCTTATTAGCTAGAAACTTCCCGTCACATTGGCAAGCATCCACAATGTATTCATTGATTGATGGATAGATGGATGGATGGATGGACTCATTCATTCTTTCATTCATTCATTCATTCATTTTCGTTTTGATCTCATGGCAATGGTAACGTTCATTTTTATTTTGTTTCAAAACTCAAAAAAATTCTAATGACCTCCGGAAGTCGGTAGAATTTTTCTATTTTTTCTACAACTTCGTTAGTTGAAATTGATTTTCTGTGGGATGAAAAAGTTTTAAAAATTGACTAATAATGGAAATAAAAACCTCTAACAACTAACAGGATTAGTTTTCTCGCACTTCAGGGGTCTTTCACGAGCAAAGATGGAGTTTCAACAAGAACAATATCATCCAGTGACACAGGAAACCCAACATCAACAGTGTCGCTTGAAATGGTGGGCGCTGAAGAACTTAAGCCCCAAGGGACAACAGGACGGACCATACGCTTACTTTGTCTGCCTCTGTGGTTTTATTTGCATTCTACTACCGACGGGTTGTGCATATTCCTATGGTATTCTCTTTCCAGTGCTTTTAGCCGAGTTTAAAGAAGGAAAGGCCAAGACAGGTACGTTGTTAATTCGTTTTAGTATAATTACATTAATGACTATCGAAAATAGAGCGTTGTGATTGGCTAGGAGTAGACTGCAAAACAGTCGGTTTTTTTCTCAAAATCAGTAAAGAAATCGGTAAAGCGTGGCGTATGTGTCTTACTCGCGCGAAGCTCGCGAGCCTCACACGCCCTTCGGGCGTGTGAGGCGGAAGGAAAAAAACCGAATGTCCGTTTTCCAGCTTGCATTGAAATTTAGCCAATGGGTATTGCCCGTGGCTGGGGAAGCGGGTAATTCGAACGAATATAACGTATGCAAAACGGGCAGTCCGTATTTTTAGCGTCTCTCCCCAGTCTCACTCTCTGTTTTCAACCTCGTTCCAGACCTTTCGTTTGACTGCTCTCGCGTACTTGTATAAGCAAAATACGGACTGTTTGCAGTCTAGGCTAGCAGCTTCGCTTTATCCCGGCGCGGTGATTATAGCATTGAACGCTAGCAGTTTTCAAAATGGCAGCCAGATTTTTTGATGTTACGGAGTCGGAAATTGATCAATAATTTTATTTTCTCGAATAATCATCAATGTAGTTATACTAAAACAATTAATCGCCTTCGGCGACTAATTGTTAAATAAGCCAAGAAACTTGAGCACTCGCAGTACTGTGTACTGTGTATTACTAATAATAACCTAGGATTTCGTTTTAGTGCCCCCCGCATGAACACACTAGTTGAGAAACCTACTCAAGATAGCCGACCACAGTTTTTGAGTTTTTAGCACTGACAATTTTAATAGCGATAAAGATGAATTGGAAATAGTGAACTTCAGGGTTTTTACCCAATACACCTGGTAACGGAACGGCAACAAATTATGGTGTTCAATTTGAATTTTCACACCATAAGCACCTTCAATTCACGTGATCAACCCCCTAAAAGATATAGCCAAAGAACCTCCCTCATGCATTGTTATATTACCCTCGGAAATAAATAATTAAATAAATAAATATTCACTCCTTGTCAACTGCAGCTGGTTTTTGAGGATCGACACCTGTTTGATATTTTCGCCACGAGTTTTTGAAGTTTGCAGGACGAATACATACTTAATCTTCAATCGATATTGCATGGACCTATCACATTCCTCGTGTATAGTTGAAAAAGCTTATTAAACCAGCAGCATCAAAAAAAATCACGACAACTTATCCATTCATCTTTATTCTTTATTTTCTGTTTTTATCTCTGTAGCTTGGGTAGGTTCTCTGGCGTATGCATCCGGTAGCCTCTTTGGCCCGCTTGTCGGACTTCTTTGTGATCGATTCAGCCATCGCAAAGTTGCAATAAGTGGAGGTATTTTATCATCCTTGAGTCTCCTTGTGACGTCCCAAGTGCCTAATTTGACGCTGATGTACTTCACGTTTGGTCTAGCATTTGGTTTCGGTAGTTGCTGTTTATATTTCGTTTCCATTACAATACTACCCAAGTACTTCCTCAAGAGACGCGCCTTAGCGACGGGATTTGCTATGATGGGACCTGGTGCAGGCTTATTCATTATGAGCCCCATCATTCAAACTTTGTTAAACGCTACCACGTCTTGGCGAATGACCCTGACCGCCATGGCGGGAATAACGTTTGTTACATGCTTACTGCCCTGTTCATTTGGTGAAAACATTGTAAACGATAAGAGTCAGATTAATACATCAGCAGATAAAAACTGTGAAGTCAGGTCATCCCTAGTAGCTTTGGCGACTGCTGGGCGGGTTAGTTCATCTCAACTGTGTTCAACGTTAACTTTTTCCTACTTGAAAAATAAGGAATTTGTTATATACTTGATCGCCAGCGTCATTTGTTTCTGTGGTATGACAGTTCCCAATGTTCATATGGTAAGTACTCGCATGGTCATATTTTCTTTTTCGGGGGGAAGGGGAATCTTGCCCACTTACCGCTCATCCAAGTAAGGAATTAGTGTCAACGTGTGGGTAAGGATAGGGCTAGGTGGGCATTTTACCCATATTCCAAGTTTAAAAACAAGCTAAACCATGCTTGCCTCCGTGGATCGATGTTAAGTTCATATCGATAGTGCATCTTTATCGGGAAGTTTAGGAGATAAAGGGCTGTTCAGGTCTGCAAATATACGCTAAATAGCAGATGTCGTCCGTCGCGTTGTCTTTTTCCCGTTCTTGTTATGTTTTTAGACAAAAGTCCGCCTTGAAACCAGTAAAATATTTCGCCATTACTCACCTCGAAAACAACTCAAACTCGTCCCCAGGTCTTCTTAGTTCAGTAACGGTTGAATAATCCGCAACTTTGCTGTACTTTTGACGTCATCGGTTCAATATGGCAAAATTCCTCCAAATTTGGTCAACGGTAGCTGGTTATGATGAATTATGTATGTGATTTTAGCCAATCAGAAACGAGAAATATTTTAATGAATAATAAGAAGTGTTATCTCCAAATCAAAAATTGTACAATAAAAAAACAGATATAATGAACGAATAAATAAATAAAGTTAGTATAAATAAAGTATTTTCTGGTAATATAACTTTACAATTTCAAAGTCAAACTCCTGGGTTAAAATGTTCATCATTGTTTATTAACTGTAACCCACACTGAACAGAACCTGCTTGATCTTGCTTGACTAAACAGGTTCTTATTTTTGGGGGGTATTAAAACGGCTAATCTCATCCAGTAGGTTCTTACAAGCGAGTTTTTACTGTATTTTGTTGCTTGTTTCATTGCTTTGTTCGATTTTCTTGCGTTCTTTCTTATTCAGGCTCGTTATTGTCAAGAACGAGGACTAGACGCAAACCAACCGTTTGTGATGTACTTATTCAATGGGGTAGCATCAGCAGTATCCAGGGTTCTGACAGGTTATGTGTGTGATACAACAAGAATTCAGCCGAGATGGATCTTTCAGATATCTCTGTTTTTTGCGGGTCTCATCGCAGTACTTATGACACTGTTTCACTCCTATTACGAGTTGCTTGTGTGTTTTATTCTCTTTGGGATGGTGGATGGTGCTGCCACTTCTTCTGTCTGCATCTTGGCCCTATTTACAGTCTCACCAGAAGAGAGGTCTCAAGGTTTTGGCTTCTTCCAATTTTGTGTGGGACTTTCACTGGCCAGCGGGCCGCCTTTTGGAGGTACAGTGTATTTATGGTTTACAATTTTAAAAGCGGAACTACGCGTACACGACTAAAACATAAATCCAGCTAGGCGTAAAGGCGGAGCTCCCACATGAAACAGACTGTTTAGAAATTAGGGATTACTATTACTAAACGAACCAAGCAATTAGATGTGAAAATACGAAGTTCTTCCAAAGAAGCGACAGCGAGCTAGAGTCTCCTAGAACCGAGTGAGAAAAACAAACGACCAAGAGCCATAATGGGACCATCAGTGGCTCTTGAAACGACCGATTTGTAAGCTATATTTAGGCCTGAATCAAAACTAAATGCAAACCAGACTATTCCGTTAAACAGACATTTTGTTAAGAACACGATTCTACAAGCAGCGTTATTTCGCTGGAACGCAGAAGAGGCTTCCACAAAATACAAAGCTAAGTTTTACCTGGATTGTCGAGAGCAAACACGACTTTCCCCTTTAAAGCTAGCAAATGATATCAGGGTAGTGATAAAGTTACTTTCTTGTCTTCTTTGTATCATAATCCTCGGAGACCCTGGCGGTGGGAAAGAAGAGGGCAACTAATAGGACAAAATATTAACTAGTAGAGAAGTATTTGAATTTCCCCAAATCAGAAATTGGGAATTCGAAAATGTCTGAAACTGGCTCGGGGAGGATCTAGGCCAAGGAACTCTCTCGTTCTTGTCGTAAATTTTCCTTACGGCGATATAAATATCTAGTACCTATTAGCTGAACCTGGGTCTCCGAGAATGGGTTATCTTCGGCTATCTATTTTTCTGCAGTGCAGGCGATTCCTTCGGGCGCGCGAATGTTTTTGCTCGCGCAAATCCCTCTTAAAAGTAACGGGACTGCATCACGTTTACGTTAAACGGCAAACGCGAATTTGTACCACGTGACCAAGTTTCCCCTTTACTTGTCGTTTACTGTTCATTATTTCTAGAAATAAATTAGTGATTTCACGCAATTTTTTTATCCATATCCAATTTTTTTATCTGCTTATTTTCTATGTTGAGAAATTCTCAACTTGAATCTGACGTTTGCCGTTTGCCGTTTGCCGTATGCGTGAAGCTCAAACTCTCTATTCTGTCAGTGCTCCCCAATTTTTCAGCAGTGTCAACCTAAGATCGCTACTGGAAGATAAAAAATGGCTGTTTGATCATGAGACAAGACAGTGTTAAAAGTTTTATCGCTGCCGGTTCATGCCGCCTAGTTCAGGACTTAGTCCTTTGTACAAGTTGTTTCAAGGAGAATAATTTGAAGTCTTTGTTTTTCTCCTCTAGGATTTCTTGCCGACTTATCTGGTACATACAATCTGACGTTCTACGTCGCAGCATCGTTTCTCGTCCTAGCTGGCTGTATTTTGTTTTTGTCGTGTTGTGTTCAAGAGACAAAAAATAGTCGAGAGGCTTTAAGGGACATGATGTCGCTAGAGAATGTTGTTATTGTTGAAAAGGAAACGGTTTTGTAACTGAAAAAGGAACTTATCTTTTTCAAACGACTTATGCTTAAAAAGGAAAATGACAACATGGCACTCAACAAAGTCAACTTCTCTATAACAAACAGCTTGTCAAGCCTGAGGGCAGCGTGAGCGGTTAACAAATCAAGCTTTGGATGTGGAGGTCTGGGTTCCAGCTTTGCACTTGCGAGTCGCGTTGTTGTTCGTCGGACGGCCCGATGGGTCACTTGGCTTACATGCAAACTTTTTTTAAAACAATTTTATTCCCCTCCAAGTTTGAAACCCCGTTAAAGGGGAAACCTTGAGGTAGTGCCTTCAGTTCTTCAGCTATTTCCTTCACTCTGTATAAGGCGGATATCGGATACCTATCTGAGGCATTAGGGAGCTTAAGAAACAGCGTTTCGTTTTTCTTGAGCGACGGACGTCAACCGGAAGTGGACTTTTTGCATCATTTGGCAGTGGTTTGTTTGAAACTCTCGGGTTAAACGTCCTTATAAGGGAAAAGAAACTTACGAATACAAATTTAGTAGCATCAAGGCATATAAAAAGGGAGAAGACCTCCCTTCCGGTTGACGTGCGTCGCTCGAAAACGTCTTAAGCTTTCTAATAGCTGGTCTCAGTGGTGTTAGCCTGCGAACTGCAGACGTATTTCCGGTCTTGCTTCTCTTCCTCCAATTTTAAGGGAGAGAAGCGACGACCGGAAATACGTCTGCAGTTCGCAGGCTACAGTGGTGTCACTTTAACTCATAATGACTTATAAATTGTAAATAACTGATCACAACAAAGCTTTACGGATAATTGATATCTCTCGCCTTAAGCGGCTTTCCTGATTACCTAGATGAAATGAACCAAAAAGTCGTGTTCCATTTACTTTCCAAACGGATTTTCCGGAAACTTTTTGTAAACGGTAAACAGCCCCTTACTTTGCCATTACTTTGATCTATTCCATGTCGGGCCAGGAAACAGTGCTCTTTTCTTTGCCTATCCTTTCTTACGGTCCTTACGGAACCAACTAACCCAGTCTATTTTATCTTCTCAAACTATTTACCTTTCCGTTTAAACCACAATTTCATTTCCATTTCTTTTCAATGGATAATTGATAAATTATTGAGTAGTTTATAATTCATATGGCTTTTGGATATTTTACAACGGATAGGGACTTTAATTTAGGCATTTTGTAAGAATTTCATGACATTCAGTGCATTTCGTTTTAAGCTATGGTTCATCCTAGTTGACCTTAGCTTTCCGTTCTTCTGTTAACGTCCTTTAAATGTCACCATACCCGTAATAATTACAGAAGACAATAACATCGCTGGTGTACGTATTGAGCAGTTTAAACTAGCTCCTTTGTTGAAAAACATTCTTTCGTTATCTATTTTTGTTTGATTTTGGCCCGCAAAAAAAATAAGAAAACAAGCGTGCTGGATAACATTAAAGTGAAGTGCACTTGAACGATTAATTCATGTTTTATACCAACATTGTAACAGACACACGACCGATTCTAAGTAAGAAGCTTCGTTGTCCAGGATGCTGCATTAATGCTCTTTTATTTTTTCATTAAAATTTATGGATTTACCCTAGGAACCCATCACCAAGCAGCCGTTTTTACCGCATAAGGTTTTTGTTTTGATATTTTAGTGAGTTATGAATAAATAAGTCGCTTGTGTAAACAAGATGTGACGACTTTACAAAGCCTTCCGCAGCACGGCCTCACTGTTAGCGACGATGTAAATGTTCATACACCGAAATTACCGGTCCAATTGCTAACATCCTACTTTTTTTTTCCCAGAAGCTATACAAGGTGCAAGGTGGGTGCAAATAATTATTTAAAGTACTTATGTTTTAAAGAAAATACATAGCAAAAGATTTGACCAGTTATCCCGCAAAAAAAAATAGACGTACGAACGACTGCAGATAGGTGTTTTTTCTTTCTAATACTGATTTGAAATCTTGATTTTGCATCGGACGTCGCTGAAATGAACCATTCAATGCTTTGTGGCTTGAAGAAATAATGGAAAAGGTGATTAGCTGGGCGGTTACCCGAATCGTTCATTTACAAGGCTTTTACTTAGAAACCGCTCGTTGAAAACGAGAAATGTAGGTTCTTATGTTTGCAACCTGTTATAAAAAATTATTATACTGTAGATTCCTTGCATAGCAACCCTACCTTGAAATGCGTTTTTGAATGCTTTTATCAATAGAACTGCTGGTTATTATGGTATATCGGAAAAATCCCAGCCACCGGGGATATTACTGTTTGTCGACCATCCGATGTGTGTCGAGAAACTTCTCGTCTTGAATGGTGTGTCAGACGCCATTTTGATTTATATAATAAGAGGATTGGTACTGAGCTAACACTCAATGACCAGTCGCTTTTTAAAATCTCTCCTGGCGATTTGCTTGTCGACTGCTCTGTCTTAAACTGTACTGAATAACATTGTGGCAATTTATAACTACTCTACATCATAATTTCTAATAAACCAAGCTGACGCATTTTCCAATAACAACACAGGAAGAGCCGGCGGAAATAGCGCTTGTCATTAATTCAAAGTTGCATTCACGTGAGTTTTAGTGGTCCATTATTTAGATAAATATAAAGGGAACTATCCTGGGACCAGGTTCCACCACTCGGCTCCCTTCGCGTACCGTTTTTTTTTTTTTTCGCTGTTCACTCCGTTTTTTGCTTTTTCTCCCACTATTGAGCCTGCTCGCAGGCGAAAGGGAAAAGTTATTACACATTAAAAAGCTTTTATTATGACTAATTCTATCATATTCCATTAGTCGTTTGTGACCTCGGGTGCTCGCCATTCTACAAACATCCGGCCCCCGGTTGCTCGAAAGATGGTTAACTTAACCACATGTTAGTTGGTAACGGTTGGTTAAATTTGCTAACTGTGGGTTAAATAACCCTTGGTTAACTTCTCGTTGCTCGAAGGTCTGTTTAAGCTGATGCTAATCCCTGGTTACCTAACCAATGGTAGGCTTGGATAAATTCTGCAGGCAGAATTTCGAGCAGAATAAGCGATTTTTGAGGCGAGCATTCTGCCGGCAGAATAAGGCATTTTCGAGCAGAATTTGAACAGAACAATGGAAAATCAGCGGCACTAATGATATGCGTGGCAGTTGTAAGGAAAATTTTAAAACTAAATGAAAAACAAATTGAAAATGCCTTGTGATTAATTTAATCATTTAATAGCTTAAACGCACTCACATTAAAAGTAAGATGAATTACAATTTTGCTACGCATAATGAATATCTAATTAGTTTTTAGGGGTTAGGCCCAAGCTCCCTTCAAAATTTGCGAAAATAAATACGGCCCGTCAAGGGCGGAAAATTTTTCCGGCACCGCGCATTATTTTGAGCAGATGTGCGATTTTTACGAGCTCTGCCGGCAGGCAGAATAAGCCGTTTCGTCGACTTTCTTTCCATCGAGTACTTTTATAGTGTTCAGTACTCGATGGAAAGAAAGTCGACGAAACGGCGTTTAAACCGGCTGTGGGACACAGAGTGGCTATTAACTTAAGGTAAAGGAGCTTTTTTGAATCAATATTTCGCGTGATCATGATTTTTTTTTCTTAGCGTTGTAGATTCGAATACATGTGATAAGACTCGAACAGTAAGGGGCCGAATCACATGTAATAATGCAAGAAATATCGACCTTTGTTATCTTAAAGGCTATTAGTACAAACAGACAAACAAGAAGACTTCATATCTTTAAGATTTTTACATTTATTTAGCATCAGATAATACAGTAATAATTCTAGTATATTCCGACCAAATTCGACCAAATGACCTCTGAAGCCCGAACCCACACATAGTGCGCTTGGGCTGCCTGTGCGGTAAGAGAACGTCAAAAACGCAATACCAAGGTTTAGGTTGGCAATACAACAACTTTGCACGTACATCACGCTTTTTGCACATTTCTTTGCCGTGACTGCCGATGACTACGACGTGAAAATGCCTAATTTCATTTTGTATGGCATGGAGGACGTTAACAAGCGAGGACGAACTTTTCTTTCTCTTTCTAAACTTCAGTGCGGTCTCCAGGAAATCAACTCCAGGGAAATACTCCTACATTTGACATTTTCAGCCAATTGAAATAAACGGCGACAAAGTTTGAAAAAGCGCGAATTCATTTTAGGGTGACGTTTTCGCTCCCGTAGCCATCGACGATGCTAAAACTCCCTTTTAACTCTCTTTGGTCTTCTTTGAGCAGTAAAATGGCTGCCGAAAATTCTTTGCTTGAGCTTGAAGCTGTTGAAGTCCCTGCTGTCAATAAAACCGCCTCCAGGAAACACGATATCCCCCAAATGAGCTCAAATGGAGAGCTTGCTCGCAGGCTAGGAAACGAAAACCAAATTTTTCAGCGCAAGAAATTTCTTAGTGGTTCGTCACGTGTTCCTGCCCCACAAGAACGTCTGCGTGCGTGACGAACCGTGGGAGACTAAAGGAAAAACCATGCGGACGAAGTTGGGGTTAACTGAATATTACTGAATTAGCTTGAATTCCAGCTAGTTTTACGACCAGTACCGGCGCTTCATTCACATCACTCTCAACTGTCGACATCCCCGGTCGATATCACGTCGCTGAGTGGTTCCAACTGCAAACACACTGATTGGCTACGGTTTATAACCTAACAATTTTTAACAAGAAGGACTCCCAGGGCACAGGGTTATGTAATAATTGACCCTGACTTCCGATCGAATTGGCGTAACAATTTGTCCCTGTCATATCGCTTTACGCTGGCGAAAATTTTCTCTTCATCGATAGACCAGGTAAGTTCTATGAAACAGTGATTTATGTGGTGTGTAATCTATGCAAAGGGCCCATACTCAACGCACTCAATACCCGAAAAGGCATTTCAGATTACTGATAGCGCCATATGTGAAAATCAGTTGCAAAGAAAATTTTGAAAACATTTTTGGACAATCTCGTTGACGTTTCGAAGAGAGGTTTTTAATCTTTAAAGGAAGACTGAACACGCTGAGCTAAGACCTAAAACGAACCTGACGACAACTGTGTACTGGGGCAAAAGTGTAGCTTTTAAAGGGGTCGGTCAAGCCATAGGTTTTCTAATATGTTCTAAGGTTGAAATGCGAGTGACCGTTCCTGAATGTGTCACACAAAAGTCTAAATAATATATCAAAGGACTTCAAAGGAGAAGTCGACATAAAGAATAGCTTTCCGTGGTTCAGTTCAATGTATCCCAGCTTCCTGTAACTATTTCGTGCAAGTCTGTCCTAATCATAAATACTAATAGGGTATTTGGTAATTGCCAATAAATACCTTTAAAACAAGACGGCATCAATGTTATTACCCTGTTTAGGACAAAGGTACCAATTTCAGCACTCCCGGGGGGGGAGTTACTCCCTTATATAAGCCATATAGGTATGTGCCGCTCCACAGGGTATGGTTTTCACGTTTTGGGCTGTAAACGGGTATAGACTTTGTCCATTTTGGTTTGGAATCGGGCGTGGGTCCGAGGAAACTAGAAGAATGTATGAACATATCTGTCGGAAAAAAGGGTCAGGATTTGGAGGGCCGGGCGATACACCCCAACCGCACATTCTTAGGAGTACCCCCCGGGCAGCAGTGAAGCACACGTACTAACTCCGCGGTTTGGTCAGTTGAGGACAACGTATGTATTTTAGGATTTTTTGTCCTATACAGGGTCAGGGTTTCAAACCCTCAGCGGATCACCTTAGTCACCTATACCCCCCCCCCCCCCCTTCCCGGGGGTATTAAAATACGTAGGTAGGACAGGTATAACGTATCCTCTTCAGAGGTCTTCTTGCCGGTATCGGCCGGATATTGAAAACGTATGTCAGGTGGAAAAATAGGGACAAAACAGTGGATTACAAACCACTTTAATTAAATGTCCGAAATCATCGGAAAACCACACAGAAAGCAAAGCAGGGATTCATTAAGGTAGGCGTATAGCCACAGCCGGTAGCCAGTCTACAGACGCCCCCTCCCCTAAAAAAAATATTATCCAATGTTCGGCGACTCTACAGTAAACAAAGGCAAATCGTGCGATCTGTATCAACTGTAAAATTTTAAAACTACAATCAAGGTCACAAATAATTCCTTTGCTCGTTGTGGTTTAGCCGTCTCATCTGCCACTAGGAACATTTTTCTTAGTGTCTACTATGGGTATGTTCCCGGGGGGTACTCCCTTATATTTTACCTTATAGGTATGTACCCCCCCCCAAGGGTAGGGTTTTTGCGCCGTTTTCAGGGTCTGAAAACGGGTATAGACTTTGCCTATCTTGGTCTGAATTCGGGTATCGTTTTTGGAGGGAATGCATGAACGTATTTGTCGTTTCAGTTCCAAAGGAAGTCAGAGTAATATGCAAATTCGAGGTGGATTTTAAGAACTCTTTTTGTTGGCGTTCTAATCCAAGTAACGGTAACATAATTTCTGCCTATCCCAGGTCTGATAAAGGGTGTGGGAAATAACAATTTTTTGGACTGAAATAGGGTCAGGATTTGGAGAACCGGGGGGCACACCCCCACCAGGAATTCCCCCCGAGGGTATGTTGCTGAAAAATCGACCCAAACAAAGAAATTCAAGCTAGTTGACACTGTTTTTACCTCCTATAATACCTCTATGCACGCGATTGGAGCCAGACTTTGTAATGAAATACAGGTACTGATTCCGAAGAAAAAACGTTACTGAATTCAACAGCTTGCGTCAACATCTAAGGAATGAATAATGGAATTTCAACTCAATCCTGTAAAATATTTTTCGTAATGCTTTATGTCAACCTTTTCAAAAATAATTTCATTTCCGTTAAATGGGTTTTGTTGATGTTTTCTGTTTTGTTCCGAGTTGTAGAGGACAAAATATGTAACATGAATCCACTTTAAAATGTCAAAAATTGACAAGAAACTAGAAGAGATTAGATGCCGCATGCAAAACTGCACACCTAAATAAAAAAGATACGTAGAGCTAGCCTAGGTAAGCCTTTCTATGACAGTGATCGTGTAGGAATCTCCCATGAAATTCCTATATTTGAACTACTGCATGACATGGTCACAGCGCGCGACGCTCAGATTTTGAATTTGGGGGTGATTGAACTTGCAGGCGGAGAATATTGTTCCAGGGGCACCCAACCAAAATATAGTTCAAAACCACTTAAACATAGCATTGTTACAATTATTTTAGTATTTGAACAGTAGATACAGGCATATTTTCATTCCTTAAAAATTTTTCATCGGTTCGAATTTCCTAGCTAAAAGTCTAGTGACCCGAAAATTATAGGGATCAAAACTTACCTTTTCGAAAATTTCAGCCAGAAAAAAGGCTCCCGAAAATTCTAGGTGACCTTTTTAGGGTAAAAATCCGTTAAAAATGGGCAATTATACCATTTTTGGATGTTCGAAAATCCTAGGAGAGGCAAGCAAGCAAGAAATTTTACAACAAATACTCCGAAAATTCTAGATCTCAAATCGTCTTCCGAACAGATATTTTCCGAAAATTGACGTTGGGTGCCCCTGATTGTTCGTCATACCGGGGCTTTGTTTTGTCGAGGATTGTTAAATTAATGTTTTTCTGTAGACTCTCTGTTTACGTGATATGATGGCACAGGAGTTCAATTCCGGCAACCAAAATATAAATAGCACTTAACAGCCAAGAATTAAGGTCCTTGCGCATTTGCACGTCCGTTATTTACCAAGCGTTAGCCAGTCAAGATGGCTGGATATTTAAAACCAAGTTCTTTTTTGCGTCTTATAAACCGAGACGAGGTCGAGGTAAACAAAAAAGAAAAAAAAGTAAATAAGAACGAGGACAGTCATCCTTGTCAATAAAGGATTTATTATGTTCTCAAGGGACCTCTTTTTTGAGAGACCAAAGCGTAAAATTCCGAGCTGGCAAGAAAGCCAATCAAAACACCGGATTCGTTTTATCTTGCTTGCTTGCGGAGCCAGCCATAAAATAACGCAAGGTATGGACTGGACACTGTTCTTGTTGGCATCCCTGTGCTTAAGCGTGATGATGTTGCGAGTTAGATCTTGATTTGGGCGATTTTTTAAAGTCAGTCAAGTTGAATTTGAGTATGCGTGTGTCCAGCGGTGTCTTCATAATTTTGATGCGCGTCATGCCTTCTTGTTTGCTTCCTCGCTTTAAGCATGTTTCCTTGGATGCAAACAAAGGACGCAATAGAACACGGCTTTAATGATAACGGAACGTTATGATGACCTCGCCTTTGAAAAGAAGCGTCCGGAACCCTGATTCGCGAATAGATACTTTGTTTTTAAGTAAAAGTATTCTCAATATTCACTTTTGACACATCAGGCAGGCTGTTTTTGAAGGGCGTTTTCAGTGGACAGAAGCTCGGAAGGGTTTCAGTGAGGAGGTAAACATGGCTTCTCTGTGAGTCCTTAAAGTTCCTTTCAAATCCTCCCTTAGGAAAATGTGATATGTATTTTGTTAAGCACTCCCGTTCATTCCCGTTTTGAAGTTTTAATCGGGGTACAAAAAAACATGACTTGCATTGTCAAGATTTTTATACATTGATGTTTTATTCTATCAAGTATCTGGCAGGGTCGGCGTAGTCAAGCATTTTTTCCGTTTAAACCCAGGAGCTCAACGATGAAAAGAATAATAATAACAATGACGAGGAATAAAACACAAACAGCGGTGATAAACACATCAAACTTACGCATTTTAATAACTTGACGTTTCGTATGTTACGCAACATACATTATTCCACTTTTGAAAATGTATGTTGCGTAGCATACGAAACGTCAAGTTATTAAAATGCGTAAGTTTGATATGTTTATCACCGCTGTTTGTGTTTTATTCCTCGTTAAACTACGATGGCCCAAGAACAAAAGCCTTTATAATAATAATGATGATAATGATGATGATGATTTTGATTATTATTTTTTTTTTTATTATCGTTATGGTTTTTTGAGACGTTTATATGGCACAGGCCGGAAGAAACAAGAAGAAACGCATTTCTAGAAAGAAAAGAGACTTTAACTTGACTTTTCGTACGTTCCAACATACATCTTCTTAAGTAATAAAAGGCTAAATAACAACAGAAATTTATATGTAGAATAAGTAACTAATTAAAGAAACAAAAGTCATGGTAGGAAAATTTTGCACCTAAAAGAAAAGCATGCTAACATTTTCTTCACTGTCTCCTTTATCTTGCAATGGGTGTCCGACCGTCCTCTTGCCAAAATATCGAAATGGTCCCATTTCATGTTATGACCAGTTGACGTGACATGGTCGGCAATACCAGATGAGTGATTTCTAGTCGTAATGGATTTGAAGTGCTCCGTTTTCCTGTCATGCAATCTACGTTTAGTTTTCAGTACCAATGTAGACCTCCTGGCTGTCCTAACAACTAGCCGTATAAGCAACCCTGGGCATTTGAGCACGGGTGAGCCTGTCTTTGTAGGGAAAAAGAGACGTAATACGATGCGGGCTCTGGAAAACAACTCGAAGGTCAAAGCAGCCGTAGAGTTGATGGAAGCCTTCACGTGTTTGGCAAGGATTCTGCTTTGTATCCATAAATAGGGTGCTGCCTGTTAAGAACATCATTAATGTTGTAATTCAACACACCGCTGGGATAACCGTTTTGTAATAACAGTTAATTCATTCAAAGAGAACTTCAAAGTGAGGGTGACAAGTAAATGCGGAAACAGCGAAAGGTGAGCGTACGGATAAGGTTTATCTTGTATTTTTGAGGTGTGAACGAGTCCAATTTATATTGCAAAGGCCAGTAAGGGCTTCTCTCGGCAAATTGACGTTGAAAAAGCATGATTGTTGCGTTTGATGCATGAGTTGTCTAAGAAAGAGATCGTGTTGTTCTCCTCAAATTCAAGACTGGTCGGGGGGGGGGGGTAGTGTTGGCGTATTAAGAAGCGCATATAGCTTGTCAAGGCAAATTTGTATTGTCTTATCAAGAGGAACGTTTGTAAATAAGGAACTGACGTCAAAGGAGCACATCACCTTGATTCTTATGTTTATACGTCTTGTCGCAATCTGCAGCAAAATTAAACGAGCTCTCCAGATGGGCTGGAGAATATGAACAAGATATCATGCCAAATTATAGTTGTAAGTGTTTGCAGAAGAAACAATAGGGCGAAAAGGGCAACCAGATTTATGAACCTTAGGAAGGCCGTAAAGAGCCGTAAAGGACACCATGAGAGGAACCGCGTGAGATTATCTTCTGTAGGGTGGCATCGTCGATGACTTTTTCCTTTTCAGACAGATTGTGAAGATAAGATGTTAAGCTGTCTTCTCTTATAGATTTCGTCGGGTTATGCGTAAGTTTCTTGAACTTTGTTTCATCGGAAATCAAGTGTTTCATTTTATTCAAGTAACAGGGTTCGCACACACCTTGAAAGTCCTTAAAAGTCTTTGAATTTTAAAATAAAAATTCAAGGCCTTGAAAGTCCTTGAAAATTGCGGTCGGTGCTGGAAAGTCCTTGAATTTCTTTGCTAACTGTATAATTTAAGTAGAACTCCAAAGGAAAAGGAGCAAACACAGAAAGACCTTCGAGATAAAATTACCTATGTTGTGGAAGAACTAAAAAAAGACATAGAATTAAGGCTCTTTTTGAATTGAATAGAGTCCTTGAAATATGGGAAATGTGTTCTTGAAAGTCCTGGAATTTTTTGCTCAAAAACGGGTACGAACCCTAAAGTAATCAAGCTCATTGATGATTACAATCCCGTCCTCTTTGTCAAGTTTTGTGATTATAATGCAATCGTCTTTTCGCAAATCACCCAGGGCTTTCCATTCATCTTTGTTGAGAATTTTGTTTTCTTTGAGAAATTAGTCTATCTTCGTTATCGTGCACTCGTTAAAGAAGGGGGTCCATATTTCTTGAGGTTACGGAAAAATAATTCCAACGAATATTTAATATCATATACCCATCAAGCCAATACGAATTTCTCGGAGTATGACAAGAAAGGTATTCGATGTTTTCTTTTTAACTTATTAAATTTTGCTTCAAGTTTATGTGAGAAGCTTTCCTTCGACTGCGATGCTTTTGTTTCACCCGTGCTAAAATGTCCAATGCTGTTTAAAAAATTAGACCCGCAATGCGTGCGTGTAGCTACTGCGTTCCTGTTAGCATTGGTATGTGAATACGGTGCTGTTTAGTATGTACAGCTATTTTAGAAAAGGTTGTCGTGAGGCCTAAGCGCCCATACCACTAGGTATTTGGGCATGTATGCTTGGGTACTCATAGAGCTGTATACAGCTACTTCATCTAAGGTTGTCGCGGCTCAAGTGTACACACCCAGACCGCAAAGGAGCATGTGAGGTTAAAATAAGTGGTTATTCGACAAATGACTGACATTCTGCAACATGGAAATTGGTCGGGGCTCGGCCCAAACAATAGGTTTGTACGACTCGACAATATCTTTTCGAAATTTTATTTTCAATGGATTTATCTCAGCGCGCTCAGATGCGGCCAACAATAACATAAACATGAGGCACTGTTTTCTCATCAAGAGATAAGTCCTTGGGTAAGTGGCGTCCGATTTGCTTTTTATGAGGTACAAATATAATCTGCCGTAGATGCGGATGACAATAACATTAACATGAGGCATTGTTTTCTCATCAAGAGATAAGTCCTTGTGTAAGTGGCGTCCGATTTGCTGTTCATGAGGTATGATGCATTGTTTCCTCATCAAGATATAACTCCTTGTGTAACTGTCGAAGATGCGGCTAACAATAACATAAACATGAGGCATTGTTTTCTCATCAAGATATGACTCTTGTGTAACTGGTGTCCGGTTTGTTTTTAATGAGATACAAAAGCAATCTCATACCACTCTCTGTAAAGGCAAGTTTATTGGTTCCCGGGAGGGAATTCATCGTTTCCCGAAGGAAAAAGCTAGTTCCAAAGATGGAATCAGGCGATTCTGATAACAGGTCATTGGTTGCCACAAGCAGCACATGCAGTATTTCGGGCTGTTTGGCTGCAGAAATCACTCGGCCGCCATGTTCGACAAAATCTTGGCGACTCACACTCAGCGATGTTTTTGAAGTCCAAACTTTGTTTGAACCTTCAACACCCCTGAAAAACACTTTACGAGAAAACACTGGACATAATACTTGAATGCTTTGCCTAATAATACGCTGAAAATATCACGAAAACATAGCAAATCTTACCTTTTGTCGACAAGACGTAGAGCATTCACCATTCACGGTAGGGAACAGAGGAGAAATGCGACGTTGCGAAACGTTTCACAGTCGATATTTTTACGGAAAGAGATTGCACTTTTAAGGTAAGTGGTCGATGAATCCGCTTGTTACACTAGTATTTATGTATTTGACACAAAAAGACGTACTACCAGATTCAAAGAAAGAAAAGCTCTAAACAATAAGTTCGTTTGTGTTTTTATAACCTGTAAAGTCTATCGAAATTGGATGCTTATCAAATTTACTACCGGCATTATCGTGCGCCGAGAAAATCGATCGGGGTCCGAAGGTCTCCGAAAGCCCTCGTAAAATCGACTCTATCCATCAAAACGATAACATTATAGCTACTCGCGCATGTGCAGTAGCTACAAAACCTAAACGTGGATTGCATGACAGGAAAGCGGAGCCCTTCAAATCCATTACGAGTAGCAATCACTCAAGGAGACCAAGGATGATTGTCGATATGTTGACATCGTCGAGAATCGCATGTACGTTTTTACCCTCCTCGGGGTACTTAATGATGATCTTGGATGGTCGCTTCGCAAGCTGTGGCTTCTCAAGCGTCTCTGTAAATTTCTCATAAAACTGCTAAGGCATGCAGAAAGGCAGAGGGCCCAAAGCACAGGATAAACGTCCTAAGCAAAGGGGCCTGGGAACTGATCATAGACGGCGAAACAGCGACGCAATGGAACAACGTTAGTTCAAAAATTTAGGTAGAATCGAGAATGGAAAATAAGTAACTTGCTCTCCGCGAATACCAGAAGATGTTGCCGACAGCAGACTCTTGCTTCTGGAACTGCCCACTTCAAGGACACATGATAACCTGCACTTATTTTCAAATTCCTGTTAAGAGCGGGCTTAATGGCTTAAAGGCAGCTAAGCCGACACTGTCAGGTATACTTTGAGTTTATTGTTAACAGTCATTTGAGGAGGAAAAAATACCCAAAATAGCCTGGACGGGTAACATAAAAGGTTAGGCTGTCCAAGCACTAAAACAAGTTTTTTGCATTTCAGACTTTGTAGTGAAAGGCGAATTCCAGTTGAGCGTGCACTCCAATTAATATGGAGTCTCAGCAAGAAAAATGCCTTCCAGTGACACAGGGAGCCCAAAGACAACGATGCTACTCGAAATGGTGGATATTTAAAAATGACTTTAAGCACACCAGTCGTTTGGACGGACCATATGCTTTCTTTGTTTGCCTCTGTGGTTTTATTTGCGTCTTAATCCCCATCGGTTGCGCATATTCTTATGGTCTTCTCTTTCCAGTACTTCTAGTCGAGTTTAAGGAGGGAAAAGCTAGGACAGGTAAGTTATTCGTTTGTTTTAGGGTATTTTTGTTCAAATCTAAGAGTAATAATACCCCCACAGTGAGGAGGGGGGAAGGCAAGGGGGAGGAGGCAAACCTCCCGTCTCTCCCTTACATTCCCTGTTCCCGCCCCCTTTTTTTTCTTACCTCCTCAATTTAGCCCTTTTTCAATTGCAAATTGCCTAGTTCTCCCGTTTGTACCCTTTAAGAACTCCAACCTCCCGCTCTTTCGTCCCCCGCCTCTCGTACCCATCGCCCCCTATTCTCTCGTGCTCTAAACCTCTGTTTAGTTTTGCTTGAGTCCGTCAATAAGTCGTTTGCACTGTGCCGGTAACTGTTGACTACGATTCAGTGGCGTTTGTTCTAGGTTAGTAAACCAGCTAGGTTTAATACCAGCAACTGACGTGATACAACTCACTTTGACTCTGAAGATGACTACCGCACAGGTTGTCGAAACGTCAGTCACTGTCAACTGTCAACAACAGTCCTATTCAGGAGTACTTTCACCAGGGCGATCTTGTTCAACCTATTTAGTGTTTCTATGATCTTAATGCATTTTATCTCGATCCGTAGCTTGGGTAGGTTCTCTGGCGTATGCATCCGGTAGTCTCTTTGGGCCTCTTGTCGGACTTCTCTGTGATCGATTCAGCCATCGCAAAGTTGCAGTGGGTGGGGGTATGTTGGCGTCCCTGAGTCTCTTTGCGACATCTCAAGCTCCCAGTTTAACAATGATGTACTTCACCTTTGGCTTGGCATTCGGCCTCGGTTGTTGCTGTTTATATTTCGTTTCCCTGACTATATTACCCAAGTACTTTCTCAAGAGACGTGCCTTAGCAACAGGACTGGTTCTTATGGGGCCTTGCGCAGGCTTAATAGTAATGAGCCCCATCATTCAGAGCCTGTTAAATGCTACCACATGGAGGGTCACATTGATAGTCATGGCGGGATTGACGCTGGTCACGTGCTTTCTATCATTTTCATTTGATTCGCACGTTCCATACGATGAGTGTCAAGTTACAAAGATAGTGGATGAAAGCTATGATGCCGGGTCTTCTTTAGTTGTATTGGCCTCTGCCAGGAAAGCTGAATCATCCCAATTATGTTCAACTTTAATCTTTTCCTACTTGAAGAAAAAGGAGTTTGTTATACACTTGATTGGCAGCGTCACTTGTTTTTGTGGTCTGACCATTCCTATTCTCCATATGGTAAGTAAGGGAAGTAATGTAATCAAACAACTTTGGTCAAACGATAAGTCACGATTTCTGCGTCTTGATAGATTAAGCCTTTGAATTTACTTGAATCAGTGTAAGATTCTCAGGGACTGCTAATCTACCGCCCTCCCCTTAAAAAAAACGTTGTGTAAAAAGTGTGAATTAAATGCTATCGTTGGGTTAGGGGAGGGGTAGGGGTAGGTGGGACGTTTCTACTGAATAATTTTGGCTGTAATCCATATTAATCTCCGCCATCCTAGACAGTACTTAAAGTCGCCCACTATTTAGCTCCCCTTGGCATATTTCTACCCCTTTGTCGTGGTTCTATTGTATTGGCTTCTCCAATTTACGGAGGGGAAAAATCTCCGTGTCAAAGTGGACTGTATTTTTATTTACTTCTCATCATTTTTTGTTCTTGTTTGTTTTTACTTCTTTTTTACTCAGGCTCGTTATTGCCAAGAACAAGGAATAGACGCAAACCAATCATTTGTGATGTACTTATTCAATGGGGTGGCATCAGTATTACTCAGGGCTCTGACAGGACACATATGTGATATAAAGAGATTAGATCCGAGATGGGTCTTGCAAGTAGCCATGTTCCTCGCGGGAATCATCTCAGTACTTATGACACATTTTCACTCATACAACGAATTGTTTGCGTGTTTTGTTCTGTATGGGGTTATGGATGGCGCTATAGTTTCTTCTGTCAACATCTTGGCTCTTTACACGCTCTCACCTGATGAGAGGCCTCAGGGGTTTGGATTCTTCCACCTCTGTATTGCAATTTCACTGGCGGCCGGTCCACCGTTTGGAGGTATGTATGACCTAAATACCCAAAGGGGTGGGGGGGGGGGGGGGCGGGAGAGCTATCAGCAAAGTTTTGTTCTTCGAGGCTCCGCCCCGATGTTCAACCCCTTACCCTTTTATACACCATTTTTGGCAGAAAAAGGTACCCCTTTCGTATACCTTCCTTTTAAAACTGGTACCCCCTCCCCCCTCCCCCCCTTCACAAACCTACTTACAAATGATAAACCGAGGTTGGCCTTTTTATTCCTGAAGCCTGAAAAAGATATCCCTTTCGGGAGGACCTTTCCCCAGTAGGATTTTATAGGAAGTAAACCGTGGCTAATCTTTAATAGCAGAATTAGCAATAGCTTAGCAAAAATTGTGAGTGAAAAACTACTATTTTCATACAAGAATTAGCTCTTTGTATTAGAGAGATTAAGCATCGCGTTTGCGGCAAAGGCAAACGTGAGATTCAAGTTGAGAAATTTTCAACATGAGAAATGAGCAGATAAAAGCAGCTTAAACAATTGTTATGGATAGAATTGGCGTGAATCTACCGATTTTCGTATAGTTATAATGAACAGCAAACGATAAGCGAATGGAAAACTTGGTCACGTGGTACAGTTCACCTTTGGCGTTACGTTTGCCGTAAACGCGATGCTTAATCTCTCTTGTCGGAAATAACCTCGGTTAGCGATAAAACACAGTGGGAAAACGTCTGTATAACACTAAATTGCCTGGTTGCCGTTAAACTTAGACTTAGGATGCACTAAGGGCTGCCTATTAAGTAGACTTTTTAAAAGTTCTTTATTTTTTTTCCTGGTTGGTTTTGCCATTTTAAATTAAAGAACTGTCCATACCTGTTTGGCGCGAAATTTACCGGTCGAAAATTCTACCGGCAAAGTAATGACAATTGACCAATAGGACAGTGAGTGATATTTCAAGCTAGTCCCGACACAGCATATGCAAATCATTTTTTCCCGCGCGAATTCATCATATGATTGAAATCCATTCAGGCGAAACAGGTCCCTCGCTCGGTCGCTGTGCGACCTCATGCTTCTGTCACATTATTAAAGAACTTATGAGATGTCGACTTGTAGCAAGTCTACCTATTAATATTTAAACAGTGTTGACCCCTACAGCTGGGTGCTGGCAGCGGATAGAATAGGAACCTTATTCACAAGGGGAAACATGCTACTTAATTACAAATCAATACTATGCCGTTGAATTATGAAATGCGTTCCATAAGTCCAGACTGCCAGCAATCCCTAGTGACTGTAGAGAGCTAATCGTACCAAGCTACTGCCACGCTACTAGTAAGAAACTACTTGCATTCTGTTGGCCATTTTGATACTGGGTGGATTGTTGTTGTGTCAAACAGCAGTACGGGACAATTTCAGGGACGCTGTCGCTTCATTTATTAGTTAATACGAGGTTGCGCGGGAAACCGGGTCAAAATCCGTAGCCCAAATCGGTCCAATAATAAAATTCGACTCAACACTGACCCAGTACCAATAGGTTTTGACAGACGAAATTGCTCAAATTTATCATCCTTCTCATCGACAGTAATGTCATCTGTGCTATTTCTTTTTTTTTTTGCTTCTTCTTTCGTAGGATTTCTAGCAGACCTATCTGGTGCCTACACCCTGACATTCTATATCGCAGGAACGTTTCATGTCGTGGCTGGTTGTATATTGTTTTTGTCATATTGTGTTAAAGGTACAAAGCGCAGTCGAGAGGACTTAACCAAAATGCTGCCACTAGAAAATTTCGTTATTATTGAAAAGGTCACTGTTTTATAACGAGAAGAAACTGGAATATAAAACATTAACCCAATTTTCCGCCATCTGAAAAAGCACAATTCCTGAAACTCGCGCATCGAGATAATTTAAAGCAATAGAGTACGAAAGGGGATCATGAAAATCACCAAACAATTTTAAGTTTATTTATTTAATTATAACTTGACGTACTTGTTACTGCTTATGTCAGCAAGCAGCGGTCTCAATCTGTTATAAACCGTTCTGAGACAAGTGTCTAAGGCACTTTCGACTGAGAATGCCGTAAACTAAATAGTCAACACACTTGTAATACAAACGCTAGAATTCATGAAAATTTGTTGCCTCTGAATCCAGTTTCAAATTTTCTTTTTATTGTTCAGTAAAAAAGACGCAACTTCTAGTTTAGGAAGGAAGGAAAAAAAAAAATTATTATGTTACACTTAAATGGGACTCTACATGAATTTACAAAGAGAATAAAAGGAAATCAATAGCAAATGCCTATTCCAAAAAATTAAGGTTTGATACTTGGTATCACAACATTTCGCTCTAAACCAAGTCGCATGTTTTCTTGACACTGCTCTCCAGTTTTTCAAGCTACTGATTAGAGGAATTTTAATGAAATAAAGAAATTTCTCTTTGGTTATCAAATCTGTTGTTCTTAAGACCTTTAATGCCTGACATTGATTTTTTGTAACGAGGAAAAATTGTATGTTTGTCAGACGTAATATTCAGTTCCTTAAAGAAGAAGACTACAAGTACTTTGATACTTTAAGGTGCTCGCAAACGTCCCCTGTTAAACTGGCTACAGATCTCTGAGAAGCATTAATTTCTTTGAGAGTTTAAGTTAATTCCCGTTGGGTGGGGAAGCGAGTGCCCAGGAGGCTTTTGAGTAAGCCCTGACCCTATTTAAGGGAAGTAAATTGAAAACTTAAATCCTTTTTAATGTCCAAATCTAGCGGAAAATGACACCCAGATGAAGGAAAAAGCTGGATAAGCATGATATTGATTGAACCGGTTCTATTCTGTTTCATTTTCGAAACAGGGACAAAGTTTTCTGCTGGCGTTTTGCTTGTACTTACAGAACGGGTACTTCTCGTTTTTTTTACAGAATTCATGTCCTGTGATTTTGCCAGTACAATTTAAAGGTATCCTATTGGAGGATCACAGAGCCAAAAAGGGTCCCCTAGTGAAGGTCTGATCATGAGCACCTTAAAACATTTTCTATCCCGTGGCATATACCTAGTAGTATAAAGCTTAAATATTGGAGTTCCCTCCCTGGCGCTTAATACAGCACGGTAAATTGTCCCTGTGAGCCCAGTTATGTGTCGAAGCGTATTTCTTAAACATTTCAGCTTCAGTAGGCATCAAACGCAGCTAATACCTACAGCAATGCTAATCTCTAGTTCAAAAAGTTCAAGAGCAATTTAAGCGCTGCCCGAAAATTTAAGTAAAACTGTATTGAAGCACAACACTGGCACCCGACTTTCCAGGCGTCAACGAAGCTCTCGACCTCTTCACACTGGATTGGCTGCAATAGCACTGCAACTACAATAAACAAAACAAAAAACACGGACCCTAGCGTTGAAACATGCTATGTAGACCCAAAAAACTGGAGGTTTAAGAGAGCTTCGTGACTACCGCGCGGACTCTTGTTTGAGCATGAGTGAAACCACATAAATAACCATAGCGGCCACAAAATTAGGTCGAGGTCCTATAATATCTATATTGCTACATGCACAAATTTAAATATTTTGTCAGTCTTTAATTCCGAGCATTTTTAGCACGATGTCGCAAATTACTAAAAGCAGATTCTTGGCTTATTCACAAGTCGCAAAAACCTGGAAAGCCATTGTAGGCTTGTAAGTTAGGCTGCGGCCTCATTCCAAGGAGAGAATTTTTCTGCCGACAAAATTTTTCACTCCCTTGACAGGGTATTCTAACCATGATCTGGTATAGCTCCAGTAGCTGCTTTGTCGATTGTCTTGAGGTGTTGGCTCCTGGACTACACGTGGAGTCATACTCGTCTGCAACGCATTGTACAGTCTGTCTGTAAACAGATTGAGAGCGTCTATCACGCTGTCGTCTCTTGAGTGCAGACTAAATTCGTTGTCTTTGTACTTGAAGTGCATTTTTAGGGGAGGTGCGTTTTTTACATCGTAGCACCTGCAAAGGATTAATCAATATTGATCGATTGCTGTTACTAAGGGAATTAAAGTTGCGCAGTGATACGGTGATGGACGTTCGCAAGTTAACCGATAATAAGTGATAAACGTAATGTTAATACCCACTTTTGGCAGATCTTACCCGATATCTCAAGCTCCATATTTAGAGTGCAAACCTTTTGATAATACTGTCAACGGTTCTCTTAATAAGAGAACAGTTTCTATCAATTCATATTTCTGCCTAAAACGGAAACCAGCGGGAAGCTATCTACCCTCGGGTTGACCCTAGGTTATTGGTTTTTTTGCCTCTACTACACGACTGAATACACTAACAACGCTAAAGATATAGGCACGCCGTTCAGCCAGGTTCATGCACACTTCATTTTTTTTTCTCACTCATTTGAATGACTAAAATACGCCACAACCGGACACGTAAACTAGAAAAAATTAACTATTGGAAAAACGGTCAGTGTAAAACGCAAACTGCGGACTATTGTTTTCACCATGCAAATGAGAACGTGACAACAATAGTTAAATTGTTTTCTACCCTGCTAGCAGAGGCTTTTCCCTTGTGTTTCTGAGCGTTGTACTGCCATTCTCTTCGCGGTTTTGGTTGCTCGCGTTTTGTTTTGGTTGTGAACCAGCCTAGGAAAAGACCTCTGCCGACAGCCGCTTGCGATTCCTGTTGAACATGCGCGAGATGAAAATGCGGTTACCATGGAATTTCTGTCACGTGTCGGTAATACGATGATGCCGCCGCCGGAGTTTGTTCATGTATTCATGAGTCAAATTTCCCACGGGAATGACTCGCACTCGCCATGTTGATATAGCGGGCTCACTTTTGCACAGCAAACTAGTACATAAAAGATGAGCGAGTTTGATAAAACCGGTTCCACAACCGGTTTAGTCATGTGATTACCTCCTAGATTTTGGAGGTATCTACAGCGCATGTTCAACAGGAATCGCAAGCGGCTGTCGGCAGAGGTCTTTTCCTAGGCTGGTTCACAACCAAAACAAAACGCGAGCAACCAAAACCGCGAAGAGAATGGCAGTACAACGCTGAGAAACACAAGGGAAAAGCCTCTGCTAGCAGGGTAATTGTTTTCTAACCCTAAAAACAATAGGCCGCAGTCAGTCCACAGTCTATATTTTACTCTGCCCCATTGGAAAAATTGAGACTGTGTACCCCCTGCCTATGCTATGGGGTCGGTCGCCTTTGGGGTAAAAAGCCAATCTAAGTGAAACTGAAGCCGTTGGTAATAACATGCATAGAAAACGAAAAGCGAAACGATAATGAAAGCAGCTAAGACGTATACGCTTTAGTACGGCGGCAAAACGTAAATCTACCTAATAGAACAAACTGAAAACTTAATTTAACAAAACAAATAACTCGACGAGGCTGAAATAGCAAAACGGTAACTATTTCAAACATCGAATCGCGATACCTCGTGTTCAGCAATCTAAGACAATCGGAAAGACAATTCCTCGTTTCATGCCGGCAAAATATTAATTTATGTCTATTATATATTTCTGATTTAAATAACATTTTTCGGTAACTTGAATAGAATACCTACAATCAAAGGCTCCTTAAGCGAACTAGCCTCCCACGCAGGCGTTAATGGGGGAGCTCGTTTTTCATCCCTCCCCAAAAAACGAGCTCCCCTAAAAACGGCTGCTTGGGAGGCTATAAGCGAACACGCTTGGAAAGCAAACCTGAAAAAAAAAAGAAAGGCTTACCATACCTCCAGCGCTGACCCCTTACACTGTACTGTAGTCAGAGCTATGATAAATGACTACACAAATGGTGGACAATTTTACTAGTACCTTATCAACTCAATTGAAAAAAAAAACACCCTGTAGTTTCCTTATGATTAGCTCTGTAATGAAGGATAACCATTTTTCAAAGTATCAAGAGAGAGTGATCTACGAGAGCGAATCCCTATGTCGCACGATATTTATTTGAAATCTATTTATTCATCGAAAACTCTGACACCTACTTTGGGCAGTAAATTCCATCCCCGTGCTCATGTTTAACGTCGGCGAAACATTCACAGCATTTCTTTGTCTCCAGACTGTAGCATCTAACAATAATCAAATCAACAACAGGCTTGATTAATTTCAAACTAACCACACTAAATCTCTTATAATTATCATTTATAAAAATGCAAGGAAGATCCACGCAGTCAAAGACCCAACTTATCATAAGTTACGAAAAGAAAGCCTAAAAAAAAGTCAGGCTCTGCCGGGATTCGAGTCCTGACCTCTGCGATACCCGTGCAGCGCTGGCAGCTAGTCATGAAATTGGTTCGTAGTATAACCGGCAAAGATGAAGACGAAATAATGATGAATATATGAATTTCATGTATTGGAACCACGGAATAAAGAAATAAATGCAAAGAAGGTGCATTTATTCTTTGCATTTATTTCTTCACTTCGCAGTTATGAAATTCATATATTCATCATCGTTATCATTCATATTGCTGGTTTCCCATGCAGTTCTCTATGGCTGTACACATTTATCTCCATTTATAAAATAACTAAGATAGTACGCGCGCTCTGATTGGCCGAGAGGAGTGTTTGCATGAGAGTATGTAAACATGGTTTTGACTTCAAGATGTTTGTTTTTCGCGCGCTAATCACGCAAGCACGAATTTGAAAAGTTTTCGAGTTCAAAACTCGACAAGTTTACTCTATTTACCCATTCCTTCGTCGGCTGAAACTTGGAAATCGTTACAAAGAAGGTGTGTCAATTTTTTTTCGCTTAAGCTGACATTTTAAGCGAGAAAAACCCGTATTTTGGAAAGCATCTTTTTTGCAAAACAAAGGCTGATTACGCGTACAAGGTTCGTGTACAAGACTTTGCGACTGGTAAGAATTTCTCTTTTAATCAATGCTTTAAACAAAGGAGTTTTGCTTTTTTTCTGGGGAAAGTTATTTTATAAAAGCAATAGAAAACTTTTTTCTTGTGTTTGCATATCCTGATATAAACACTCGAGGGGTTGGGAGAATTCGAGACAGTTATGCAAACCCAAGACGAAGTCGAGGGTTTGCATAACTGTCTCGAATTCTCCCAACCCCTCTCGTGTTTATATCAGGCTATGCAAACACAAGAAAACGTTTTTTATTGCTTAAATGACACCTCTTCGCCTCCCTGGGCTCACTAGATTTTACCTAGCATGTTCCTAATGACTTTAGTACCCATCTTTCTTCCAATCTTTCCATGGCTACATTCAGTACTGTTCATGAAGCTTAGCGAGACACTTACGGAAACTTGTGGTAATTCCCTATTAATTCCTGGCCCTTGTGGAGAGGATTTTTACAGTAGTCGCAAAATGGGAACGCTCTTTGATAACATCTGCAAAAAAAAGGAGTAAAGCTGAAAATAGCAGTTTGCCCAATGCTGAACACAAATTGCAGTTTTAAGAGAACAACATACACTATAATTTTAGTTTGCGAATACAGCGTTTCTTACCGGTGGAGATAACAACTGAATTTGTGTGCCTGACTTAACAGCAATCCCAATTGCCTCACCGTTCGTTGGGTCGCTTCATATAAGGTCTTCCAAGTCAGTCCTGGGGTTCTTTCCGTTTGTCAGAACTGGACCAGCCAGACCATTCTCGTCGCAATGATAATTTCGCTTTAAATCAAAACTATCAAGCCAGATCAGTCAAATCCTAAATAGTGGGCAAGACGGAGATGGTTTTTCAGCAAAAACTCTTGGAAAAAGCCCATTTCATTTTCGGACTGACTGACTGGTCGGACAATGGCCCGGCCAGGGGGTCCGGCCGGCCAGTTCTGACAAATGGAAGGTCCCCTTGGATTCTGGATTCCACGCTGTCGATTTCCGGATTGTAAGTAATGCATTCCCTTGTATTCCTTGTCAGTGGAACTTGGATTCCGGAATCCGTTTTACCTTACATTGAGCGAATCGGTTAATAACTTTTCTTTAAGGTGGAGAAGAGATGTAAATGCGACTGATACTTAATTCATATCGGCATAGGAATTCAATTTTTCAATTCTTTATCTTGACGTAGTCTTATTTCAAGGTCACTCGAAACAAGTCGACTCCGTCGGGAAAGAATTATGCGATGCTTAACCCTTTAAGCCCCAGTATCCACATGCAAATTCTCCAAACTGATCTCCATACATTTCCTTAAAGAATTAGTTGGGAGAATTTGTTCAAAGATCAAAGTATTTTCTCTTGGGTGATCTTTTTATTGATTCTCATAACTTATCTCTTTACAGTGTATGGATAATTGTAAGGAGAAAATTGATCTTGGACACTATTGGGACTTAAAGAGTTAACTTGATTTCATTGTGATTAAATATTAATTAGAAATTGACATTTGTAGCGCAAAGAAGTTAGATTTCGTGACATCAAATTTCATAATATAAATGCAGACAAAGTCCGAGTATATTTATGATATAAAATGATGTAATTGCATGCATTTTCCCAGGTTAAATAAGTTGAAAGAACCTGCGATTCTGTAATAGTCACTTAATTTAGAAACATTACAATTGGAACTTTTACAGTGCATGTGATTAATGTAAAAATACTGTCTTACGCAAAAACAGTAGAAAACCTTCTGTATATTTAGAATGCAGTGTTACTTCTAGTTGAGTCCTTGCCTTGATCGTTGAACGTCTTGAACTTGAGAATTGTACATCGCAATAGGTTGTTGGATTGGATTCAATCCAATCCAACAATCTATTGCGATGTACAATTCTCATATCGTGTTGTTACATCGAAAGATAAAGTCTTTTACATTTGTTTGAACCATCGAGCGGGGTTATACGAATTCCGCAACAGACTACCGCCAGTCACATGTAACGTGGGGTGACAATAACAATATCACGAAGGCCTTTTCCAGAGTTCACAAGTACCTCGAGGCCTTTAATTATTGGATAACATATCCCAGCTGCTAAGGACCCTTGTTATTCCTTGTTTTAGTTAGCTGCCTTGGCTTCGACCAGAATCCTCAAGTTTTAGTTATTTTATGCGGGAACATAAGGAAATGTCAAACACAGCAATGAAGAAGAGAGAGGATAAAATGTCGTACACTGTCGTGCTAAGAAATAGAAGCTAATCCACCAAACAATTTCTGACCCAGAGGCGTTCTTGCCAGTTCCAAGCGAAGATACTAATAAGGCATATCCAAAAGTACTAAAAACCTATTGCCTATCTTTAAAAGGTCGTTGTATGTCTTGTATCGCAAATGGTCTCGTTGAAAATATCATGACTACGCCGAAACGTCGTCTGTTTCTTAGTCCTGAGAAAACTATTGTCTGTTCGCCTTTGTGTTGTGGTGTAGTTATCAATGTCTAGTTTTAAATCTTTAGCATTACGTCATTTGGTGATCGCACCCGTCTGCTTCATGAGAAGCTACAAGTTTTATTACCTAAGTCCCGTGTGAAGGCAAGAAAACCTATTGTATATACGAGAAAAAATTAAGCTTACCCTCGGCAATATGGTTTCCATGGTATATCAGTACTACGTAGTTCTATGCGGCACTTACAGCACAAACCCATCTTAATCAAGTGATTGGCAAACTTCACGAAATATGTCAGTTTTCCTTTCTTGAAGATAACAAGTTAATAACAGCAGCTTGAACTCACTATCGCTGAGGTGACAAGATACTTAAGACATTAGATCTGACTAGACCTCTTATGATCAAGCGTGTTTTATATCTGACACGTTCTGTTCACTCGTACTGCTTGTGGTGAGATCATCAGACTTTGACCTCTATAAAACCACTGGCAGTACAACAGCGAGTGCATGTGCCTGAACTTCGACTTCCGGACATCAAACGGTACCTCTAATTTTCATGCGTCATTGCTATTCAGGCTCGGGGAGGACCGAGAGAGCAGCGGAAATCGAGCATAGCCCATTTCCAGCCAGTATATCCTGTGAAATCCTTCCCTCCTAATAGTACTCTTAAGTAAAAATTAAAAACCATGTAAATTTCCAAAATGGTAAGATGAAGTAGCGCAGTGCAAAGTTTCTGCCGCCAAAGAGGTTTTCATTTCAAGGGTGTCATCACATGACACCCTTGAAATGACAAATAACTTAATCTAAGGAAAACTCATTCTTGAAGTGACCTAACATAGAATGAAAACAGTTCATTTAAGAGCAAGCTTTAATGTTCAGGCCAATGTGCCGAACTCATATCGTTTAAGCAGTGCTCAAAACATACTATGGATATTCCACAACCAAACAACTATTTTATATAAAAATGAAGTTTTTCAAACAATGGAGCTCAATGATGGCGAAGCAGCTTACCTTAAGAATTACTGCGGGCCGCCTCCTTACTAAATTGTAAGACAAAATTGAGTCGCCACATTTTAAAGTAAAAGTTTTAAACAAGGCCTGTAAGAAAAGCAAAATGTTATTCTTTTATACTACTCACAGTAAGATATAGAATTCAATTGTATACCAAAAATAATGATACATCCAATTTTGTTATTAAAGACTACATTTAGGCATTTAAATCGGTCTCATATTGTTTGTTACGTCAGATAGCAAGAATAGACATGGACATGAGAAAAAAAGGTGCACGTTTTAAAGCTATGCCTTCAAAAATCACCCCAAATATTATTATGGTTCATGCTCCCTGATGAAATTTATTTGATATCTTCTTCTTTATAACTCAGTATTGAGGACATTTTGTGTATGGGTAAAGCCCGAGAAGTAAAGACGGCTAAGCAATGACTGTAGCACACAGCAATAATATGATGACTTCGCCCCTTGTCAGTAGTGTGTATTAACCCTTTCACTGCCAAATATGACCAAAGGCAAATTCGACAAAAATCCCAAATTTCATTTTGCAAAATTTTTTAAAACAAATAACACCACATGAAAGTACTTCCAAAGAGATTTTATTTGTTTAATGGTCGCACCACAGACGTAAAAGTTAGGCCCGGTTCAGACGCCGAACTTTTCATGAGCCGAACCTAATTCGACCGACCCAAATTATTTAGACCGGCTGAATTGATTGAGGCGCCGATCTTAATTCCAGCCGAACTAAATTCAAAAAGAGAAAAATGCTTATTTCCGTCAAACTACTTACAAAATACGTTATAATAATTTATGCATTAGGTTCGGTACATGAAAAGTTCGGCGTCTGAATCAAAGCCGTTCCAAAGTCGCTCCAAAGGCGAAATTCCCGGCTGGGCCAGGCGAAAAGAACGGCTGAGCCGTTCCAAATTGAAACAGGCGTTCCTAATTGATTCAGAAGCCGAACTTTTCATGTACTTAATTCAATGTATTAGGTTCGGCGTCTGAACCGGGCCTTAGAACCACCTCACAAACTCGATCATCCACTCTGGCGGTGAAAGGGCTAAATAGCTTTGGTTGAATAATGTTATGTTATCTTGTCTAATAATATGCTCTTGGGTGACCATTGTTCAGTGAAATACGGCAGACGATGACCAAGGCCAGGGTCAAACGTCGAATTTCACATGCACCGAACCAAGAGTTCTTGTTAGAAGTCTGCAAGATCACAATGAAAAGCTGAACCTTTGGAAATACCTAAAAAACTCAATTAACAGTCAAATTTCCGCACAAAATATTATATCATATTATTTAAGTATCGTTCCTGCTGTAACACAAAATTCCTGCCTTGCAGAAAAACAAAAGTTCTCTTTGAATGAAACTATCACACATTAACACATCACGAAAACAAACTATAAACAAATATGAAGTTAAATTTATTTACATGATTCATATAATTTTGTCTATTAAGTAATAAGCAAACAATATTCTAATTGACATCTTTACATACCTATACGCACTGACAAGATATAAATAATTACTTTACAAAAGTATAGGAGCAACATCAAAATAACATGCTGTAGTTGATAGGTATTTTCCAAGATCGTTTTTTCTTACTTATATAGTTTATTTTTGCGCCGATGCTACAAAAATGTAATATACAAAATAATTGTTCAGAGCTTATTCAATTACGGGGAACAAAATAGTGGCAAACACAAGCCATGGCGTATTTGGTTTGACTTTTACAAATCAGAGCACGCTCTTTACTTTTGTGCAGCCGCAAAGTTTCGAAAGTAAGGGTCCTCCGGTGTCCATTTCACTCAAATTGAGCATGCAGCCGTTTTCCTATCGCCACTCTCGGAGTGTCGTTTTCAATTTATTTGAGAGGTTTTTTACTTCACGGCAATGTTAGGAAACTTTGCACCCTCACATTCTCTCAGTCTAAGAAAAGAAAAGTGTTTGTCACGTGGCTTCCGCGTAGAGGACTTGCTATAAGCCTGTTTCAGACATTCAGATAGTGGAAAGAAGAAGGAAATGGCCGGATAGCGGAGCGAAAAACATCTGAACGCCTGCAACAGATTAGCTTGTTACGGTTTTTCAGTCCTGGGAAAGAAGTCTTTTACCAACAAAGTTTCTAATTCCTCTGACTGGATACTCCAAATAAGACTTGGTATAGTTCCAGTAGCTGCTTTGTCCTTTGTCCGGAGGCTCTTGGATCAGAGAGCGCTGGCTCGCGTTTCTCTGAAGGGCATTGAACAACCCATCTGAAAAGACCTTTAGAGCATCCAGCACCCTTTCATCTCTTGAGTGCAGGCTGAACTCGTTGTCCCTATACTTGATGTACATTTTAAGAGGAGGAGCGTTTTTTACATCGTAACATCTGCAAAAACAACACACAGCCACAGTGTCGTTAAAATTCCCAATTAAAAGTGAAAAAATCTCTGTGTTAGTGATACCGAGAAAAAGACAAAAGGGTTCCACCGGTTTTCAGCTGTGAGAATCATAAAGACCAAACTCCAATGTCCTTTTTTCATACAGTCACGACACGAGAAGAGTGGGGGAGGGGGGGGGGGGAAGAGGGAGGAAAGCGCCTTTTCCCTTCCTTCCAATCCCCTACCCCTTTTCCACGCCTGTCACGCACACTATGCTACACGTGCCATCTATGCACCAGCTCCTCGATAATTCGCTGGCCTAATCATCGCATTCGCAAACGCACGCACAAGTGAAACGTTGACGTAGACGTGACTAAATGCTCTTGTTTGGGGGTTTTTTAAAGCGTGCTTGCCTAGCTTGTTTCACGTGAAAGTTAACGTTTAGGACTTTCTTTACGACAATACAAGCTGGGTAAAACTAAACCTGCACTATCAAAAATGTAGAGGTATAGAAGGCCGATTGCAATAGTTACAAATAATGTTATGAGCTCATCAGAAGCTCGAACACAAACTGGCGACCGGCCAGCGCTATGGTGAGAAACATATGCGACACATTACAACTGATTGCTATTTTACCTCTTAGGGACAAGCCATTAGGAAAGTGATGGAGGTGGGGTGGGGATTTTCAAAGACGCACTGTATATTTTACTAACCACCACTTGTAGGCGCTACATTTTGTGTGATTGTTATTTTTAATCATTATTTTTTTTAAAAAAAAATTCATGGATACTAGTGAGCAGTACGAGGCAGCGTATCTTTTTAATGTTTTCTATTTCTCTGACCGCTTTCGTCTGATCACACTTCTTTTATCGAGATTGTAAAAAAGAAACGTTACTGTGAACATGATCCCAGCTTAGGGTGTCAACAGCAAAACAGAAAAACCAATACACACACTAAATATTCGACATACGTGCAAGATATGACTACAATCCTGCGTAGCAAAGTGTGCAATGTTTAATGTTGGAGCTCTCGGATTTAAGGTGACGTAGTTAAGTTATTTTCGTATGGTACAGCCCGTCGTCACATCCTACACTTACATACGTGCAAGATATGACTACAATCCTGCGTTTCAAAGTGTGCAATGTTTAATGTTGGACCTCTCGGATTTAACGTTACATAGTTAAGTTATTTTCGTATGGTACAGCCCCTCGTCACATCCTACGCTTATATTTTGTGGGTGATTCGCTGTTCACACCCTAACTGGACTACGTGATTTTTACCATAATACTAAGGAATAAGATAGTTCCTTCAATCTACTATGACCATCTTGTTAAACTCCCTGATGAAGTCTAAGAGATCAGGCCTGAGAAATATTTTTTAAAAAGTTGAGACGATCCTCTGCTCACGTTGGTCTTCGTACTAGTATTCATCTGAAAATATTGACCATAAAAGGTAGCTTAAGAACTGTCAGAGTGCAAAACACTCTTCTTTATCAACAAATGCAACTGACCAGTTTTATACTACGCTTTAAACTGAAGAAAATGAATTTGGTAATTGATCAGGATCAGAAACCCTTATGAGTTTCTATCAAGATCCAATTTTGTTCACAGACCTATCTGGCAGTGAAGGATGAGTGTCCTTTCGCTTCCAAAAGTGACCCGGCGAAGTCAAATTTCTCCAACGAAAACTCTCAAATTCCATTTAGTAAAATGCAAAAAGCAAAAAGAACTGTGAAAGTACCGCTGAAGAAGTTACACTTGAATGAAAACACCATAGGATTTCATTCACAGACTCAAAACTAGAGCTAGAACCGTTACAAACTAAATAAACAGCACTATATGAAATAGCTGCCAGACAGGTTTCGTTTTATAGTCACTGCACCATAAAAGACTCCATCATTCACTCTGGAATAGGATGGCACGGTTGTGCTCTAGCAGAGCCCGGTGGCCCCTGGTCCCTACCGTTTGTCATTGAGCAACTAGGAAATCTTAGTTTTTTCATACAAATCACATGCTTGGCACCCTGGATTTTACAGTTTCAGAGCACCAGACTCCGTCCAATTTTCCTTAGAGCACAACCTTGAAGGGAATGATCTGTGTTCTGTGTAATGTAGTTTTTTTCTGACACTTTACTCTCTCAGTTGCAAGCAATACATTGTGATACTCTTTGCATACATGAGGGAGTGAAACCAGATCATCCAGAGAGAAAAAAAGAGCTAAAAAACAGTCGATCTTTCGACGACCGCACCCATCTTCACTTGGGATTTTTTTTTTATCACATCTCTAAGAGGGTCCCCAGTAGCAGGTCTATAGGAGTATAGAGCCTATTTGATTTTAAATAACATTGACAGTTTTCTTGCTGGCTGTTCCTACAACCTGTATCTTTCGGGACGCGGTAAAATGCAAACGATGGTACCTACTTTTCACAATATATTCCATCTCCATGGTGAGGATTAACGACTGCGAAACATTCACAGCATTTAGCTGTTTCCATAGTGTAACATCTGACAGAAAACAATGAAAACCGAAAAGCTAAGATTAGTAAACAATATTTGATGTTCTCCCAAGCTAAGAAAACGCAGTATTTTTGCACAATCCCTTGTTTCTGTTGGTGTTTTGTCTCGGCTTACCAACCATCAGAATTCTTAAGCATACGATATCGAGCTTAAAAAGAACGTTGTACCGTAAGTTTTATAGGATAATCTTAGCAAAGATACAGCCACATTTGTTTCCGACTGAGGCTCTGAAGAGCCAGTAATATCGGGTTTAAGCGCGTGCACGCTCGTTCACGCTTTACATGTACCATGTTTTAGCTTAATAATACACATACCAAGCATTTGACTTACGGGAACTTGTGATAATTTCCTATTCTGGCCTGGCTTTTAAGAATTGGATTCTTACAATATTCGCAAGATGGGAAGGCCCTTTGATAACATCTGAAAGACAAACAATTAGTACTGCAAGATTTAGGGCCTGTTTACATGGAGGTGGGGGGGGGGGGGGGGGGATTTCAGGTAGGTGGGGTAACCCGCCTGTCCATATAATCTCTTATATTAATTTAATCACGTTTACATGCATAGGCGGTGTGACCTACCGCATGTTACCTCACCTATCTGGGGTTCACCTCTATGTAAACAAGCCTGTAAGACTAATTCAATAACTTATCTCTTTTGCAAGATAAAGGTAAATTGACTGGTTTCAGGCTAAACAGTGTCGCCACTAGATTGTCCTATCACTAAAAAGACCGCTAAAAAAAAGATTAAATAAGAGGTCACAAAACAATTATACAGGTGGCGAAAAAAATTCTCTTCTCACATCCAGCGGGATAAAACCATCGAGATCTTTTGCAATCCAAAAGTGGGGTTTGGAGCATAAGGCGTCTGCTCTCACTCGCAGTCCAGAAAGGGTCTCGAAAGCTTTTACCATAGTTAGCAAAGGAAACTTGTTCTATGAACGCTGGCTAAAATTAGACAGAGATGAAATAACAGCGTTGCAGTTTATATTGCGAGTTCCCTGACCTTATGGTCATTTTTTGTTTTGGATTCACAAATTAAATTGTGACTGACAAAAGTAGCGCCCGGGAAAGTAACGGGACGTCTCTATTGGTCTGTCAAGGAATGCTGGTGAACGTTTTTGAACGGTCGCTTTCAAAAACGCCAACAAAAACGTATGACAAAGAAACAAAAGATGAGCCTCTCGAGCTTCAAAGCCATTGCACTTTATCAACTATGTAATGGAGGAACAGTGGATTTCAAACGTCCATTGTACTATGTAGAACCGATATAGAGCAAAGGAATAATTTACACACAAAACTTAATGAAAAATATTTAGCATGTTAAGATTTCCTCGAATGTCACTGTTTTAGACAATACGAGAGGGAAAAGGGTAACAGAATCATAAGATATTTTTCTATAGACGTTTGAGGAATAAACGCAGAATATTTTTTAATTGGCATATATAGCAGATTGATAAAGATGGCGACCTGGGCAAGTCGAAAGTTAACCAGTCTTATCACGAGAAAGTTAAAAATGTTTTTTGTTAAAAGTTAAAAGCGATTTTAAATAAAACTTCTAGGGATAAAAATTTCACCTACATTAATCAAATGTTTCTACTTTCGCATGAAACTGTATATTTTTAATTCGAGTCTCCACAATTAGGTTATAAAGCAACATATTTTAAGATAAACCTGCTCTTTGTGATGCATGTATTTGTCTCAAACGTCTCTTTATCAAGTGAACAAGATTCCGGAAACCTTCCTGTTGCAATCTAATAAATTACTTTCTGTTCTCAATCTGCGTGTAGTGTGGGTTTTAGGAAAATTTTCATAATTCCTGTCCAGGTTGTTACATCCTTTTTTTAAAAAAAAAAAAAGACTTCCATTGGTTTAACGCTTTGGTCCACTTTTCGTTAGATACACCTTTTGTAGCGTTAAAATCTGCTTCACAAGGTTGTCCGGTTTTGGAGAACGAACTATTTAATGAAAGCAATGTATGTTGGAAGACTAGTCTGAAACGTTATACGTCTCCAATCCCCATTACAGACTAGTTGGTAAACAAAAAGACCCTTAACACGTGTAAAGACAATAGAGATAGAAAAGACAGATGGTGTTCTCAAGGTGTTCCCACATGTCTGACTCGTTCGCAGGTTTAGGGCGAAGTAACAATTGTCATCCAATGATAAAGGTCAAAACGTTTACATAACAAACGTCTGAAATGGCATCTTGATTTAACCCTACAAGCTGGAGGTGATCAATGTAAAATGCAAATTGCTAATATTATAAAAATCACGAGTTGTATGACCGATTTGAAGTGTGATTGGTTTTATATTTGAAAGTTTTTTTAAAAATTTGAAAATCTAATGATCCGCTATCCTTCCTTACCCTCGACAATATGGCTTCCAGTCATCGGTCTTGAGCTCTATCCGGCAATTGCGACATTGATTATTTCCCATCTTTATCAGTAAACTTGTCCTCCTTTGTAAAAGTAGAGTCGGTACGCTAAATCAGGATAAAAAATCTAGATAGCTTGTGAAATATCTAAACTGTGGCTGATCGATTTGTTACGACCCACGTTCAATTGACTGTTTATGCTACGTAGACTTTGACCCCGGCTGAAAATAAGAGGCGCGCGGCGCAAAGTACACAGCGAAAGAGAACGTCATACGCTAATCCCTTGTCTGGGGATACTTCTTAATAAAGTTAGCCTCTCACTGTGGTGATATTCTCAGAGTTCCGTCACGCGTTCCTCGCCTCAGAACGTCTGCGTGAGCCGGCTATGATACAAGTGCCTCATAGACAAAGAAGGACGTAAGAATGGTGTCCCCAGTTAGCACCATTGACACTAGAATAATAAAGTGCGTTTTCTACCCTGGTGAGCCAGACTTGGTGCTGTGGTGTCAAAGAAGGAGAGACATGGTATGACCCAGCACTCAGCAGATGACTTAAAAGTCGTTAGGACGACACAAAAAGGGGATCCAGATTGTGCTAGCATACTTTTTGGCATAATTCGTCATTGTGAGCATAATTGTCATTCATTTCCCGAAAAGAGGAGCGCTAGCATAACTTGCACTTTTCACAAAATTGTCATTTATTGTTCATGTCAGGAACCCAGCAAATGGAACCTCCATCTCCATTAATTTCTTGAGTCAACCCGAGTAGATTTATAAATAGAACGGCTTGTTTCCCGCGAAAAGTGTCATATTTCCGTGAGTCTCGTATGTCACCGTGAAAAAAATAAAGTTGGATGAACTTGAACTCAGAGGCCTGTCCTTCGACCGTTTTCCTTTTACACTATGCGTCCATTTTTAGATTTTACAGCCGCTGGGATCTGGGTACCATGAAGTAAAAGTTAATGAATTACCCGACCGAGACTGAGCATGAAGCGATGGGACAAAGGCAGCGAACTGAGGATCACTGAAAGGTTATCTTTGCTATATTATTTATTATCTAATTATAAATCTACTCGGGAAAGGGTTGACTCCAAGGGCTTGTATGGGAGGTGGAGGCTCCATTTGATGGGCTCATGTTATGTAGCCTGTGCACAGCCAAACCACTCACCTGAGAAATTGTTTTTTTCTGAGGGGAGGGGGCGGCTTCACACAGGCTCTTGATCGTGCAACTATTTTTTTTGGCTCTAGATCAGTGTTACAGGCAATTTTAAGTAACAAATCAATGTTTTATCTGCTTATTGTGACATTCATCGGACCTGGGTTCCACAGGAAGAGACCCAGGACTCTTTCGTCTCTTTCCACAGGATTCTACGGGCATGCGCATTTCTGGCACGATTACCCAAGATGGGGTTTGGGTTTTTATTGTTTGGGTTTGTATACTTGTTAGACAATGAATTATGCACTCTTCAGTAAAGTTTCTATTACCATTTGCTTGTTTGTCGCATAGTTATTGAAGTGTTTTTACCCAAACTTTAAAGCAAAAATTAGAAGCATGATTTTGGAATGTTTGCTAAAATGAGCATAATTTAAAAGAATTAGCATAATTATTGGCAAATGTTTAGGAATACACGAGCACTGCCAGAAGCACATTATGTTACTTTTGCAAGCATAATCTATCAAAGCTTAGACCCTTAGTCTCGATTAGCCTGCGTGGCGGGCGGTTTGGGTGGCGAGCGCGTGCGCGCAAACGAGCCGTGAGCCCGCTACAAGAATAAAGAAGTGGCTTGCAGCTCGCAGTTTGCGCACGCTTACCAAAAAAAAGCGCTAGCGTACCCTGGGTGCCAGAGACTTTCCGGTTTCTGTCATGTGTCGGCCTTCGGCCAATACCGAAAATTCCCGCCGCACGAGAGAAAAACCTCTGCTTCCCAGGGTACGTCTTGTGTCCCCGACGCACAAGATCCCCAAAGAAGCAAACTAATTCATGGTATGCGTTCCATAAGACGCAAAGACCCATCGATCTGAACATGCGTATTTGTAGAAATATCCCGTTCGTGTAATTTCTGTGGTAGTTATTCTGGCTGTTGTTTGACGGTGCACGTCTTTTAGCTTTTGTTGTGCTTTAAAACAGAAGGACTATATTTTAATTTCAGTATACTATAATAAAGAGTTCTGGAGTCTGTCTTCAGATTAACTGTCTGGTTACACTGGAACTCATTGGTTCTGGACTGGGACTCATGATTTATCACAAGATGAGTCCCAGGACTCACCATAACTATTATTTTTAACAAAATAACTGTCATAGAGACCATCGTTCTCCCCACCCCAATAGTCTGGAGAAGGGCGGTTGAAAATCTAGTTTTTTTATATTTTATAAAGCAGAAGATTTGGTAATATTTACTAATGCCTGCTTAGCTTCAGAATCTGGAAAAGAATCTAAGGACTCAAGAGCTTTGTTTGCATAAAATGAACATAGTTCTTCCATCTGTTTGACTGACTGGCTGCTGGTGACTAAGTCTCTTAACTCCTCCTGGAATCCACCAAGTTTCTCTGAGTTTTTCTCCACAAAGATACAGTTTACCAGTTTTTTCACTTCAGTTTGTCTACTGGCCAGAATCACTGGTGTACTGTACAACACGGTGGGTGATTTATGTTCAGAAAGAGAATGCAGTTCCTCCTTTAGCTGGTGAGCATAAGCAAGGTTCTTACCAAACTCAAAAGCCTTGTTCTGAAGCTAAAAGAAATTGGCAAGGGAATAATTAATTATTTAAAGATGAACCTGTTTAACCCTTTAAGTCCCAACATCCACATATAGATTCTCCATACCGATCTTCATACATTTCCTTAAAGAATTAGTTGAGAGAGTTTGATAATAGATCAAAGCATTTTCTCTTTAGTGATCATCTTATAAACTCTCCTAACCATTTCTCTTGGCAACATATGGATATAGTTAGGAGAAAATAAGTATTATCGAAGTATTAGTATGAACAGCGGTGTTCTGCAAGAACAATTCCTATAATTCTTTTCAACGGTTTCTGATCGTTGTGTGGCTTCCCGTGGTTACAACCGAACTCCCTTCCCGCAATTTTTTTAGCCCAACTTCCGATCCGTTTAAAGGTCTGTCCTTCCGTTTAACGTTTCGAGCTATCCGTTTATAGATTCTGTTCAGCCGTTTAATGTTTCAAGCTATCCGTTTATTTTTTTCTCAGCCGTTTAACGGTTTACGGAATACGTTTTTAGACTTTGCTCTACCGTTTAACGTTTTGGACTAACCGTTTAAAAAATGCTCTAAAAACCCGTTTGCTATCCGTTTACAAACCGTTTGTTTTTACCCGTTTAACGGAAAAGCGTTAGTGTACGAAATCCTGTACCCGGTCACAATTGATGTTGATCTGCATCTTTGTTAGGACTTAAAGGGTTAACAGTACAATGAAGCAACTGTACCTTTTATAGATTCCACATTCATCTCTACATTCCTGCACGTGAATTGAGTAATGAATTCACAAGTGAGGTAGCAAAGTAATTCCTGGCAGCTCAGTTTTCCTGAATTTAAATGACATGGCTTTCAAGAAATCTAATATCTATTCAAATATTTTACAACCTGATGGAATATTGGGAAGCTGTAGTCATTATGCATGAAACAGTAGCCAAAAATAACAGGTTCGTAGGTCATTAATTAGTAATCAATTCACCAATACAGTCTATAGCAAGCCATAGGATTTCTTGTGGCCAGAGATCGTAGGAAACCATCTGCAACAATTTGTTGGTTACATGAAAATTAATGGAAACTCACCTCCTAAATGTTTTCAACTTTTCAAAGTAATATTATTACTTTTTTTTGGCACTGGAACCCATAAACCAGTGACGTGCAATGGACTTTAGGAATGATTCAAGAATGTCGACAACAGAAAACTGATAGATGCTAAACAACATTTAGCTTCCTATAAAAGCCAAGTAATAACTATAGAATTGCTCTACTAGAGAAGAATCTGAGTGGGAAAATGGTGAATTCCAGTAATTCATGCTTACACACTGTAAGGCTGAAAATGTCCCTGGCAAACTATTTTTTAATTTCTGGTACCAGAAACAATCATTACTGTGAAATACTAAGGCGTGTATGGGGGGTTTGCTTGATCCAGTTAGAGTAACGCTTACCTCAGTTGAATGTGAAACAATCTTAAGAGCAGCTTTACAACTGTTTGCCATTAAACTTCCTTTACATTTGAAGACCAGCTCATTCCAAAAATCCAAATTCAAATTTTGACCACCAAATGTCATCTTTAAGAATTCGCCTTCCACCAGGTGTCCAATTACTTCAGAAATCATGCAAACCACTTCAGTATTTTTAAGATCTGCCAAGCCAGTACAGGCATTAGCTAGAAGAAAGTCACCACTCAGCACTGCCATCCTGTTGCCAAATTCCAGGTCATCCTGATAAGATTTACTGCTTGACTCAATGCCGGACATATCAACTATACCAGTGTGAACCAAATTAGCTGAAATACAATGCAAAGGAGACAGTTACTAAAGTAAATAAATACAGTTGAACCTCTAAGTGTGATTAATTATCACAAACAACCACCTCTCATAAGCAACCACCTATCTAACAGACCAAAATATACTCCATCAAAGCCTTACAATTATTATCGTAAACAAACACATCCTGTTAGCGACCGCAACCATTTTTCAGGACTGATGGTTTAATACATGTAATATCATAGGTGACAAATTACTCCTTAAGTTTGGTGTGAAATTTCAGAGATAATTATTTTGTAATTTCACATGTGAAATTACAAAATTGCCATGGCAACCTTCCATATGTCTCAGTGTCAAGATGGCAACGAAGTTTTAAAATGTCATGAACGAAGATGCCAGGGCATAAAAAGATGCTTTAGAAAACTTGAAAACATGAAAAAGCACATCAAGAAGGATTTGAACAGGTATTTTGTCAAACAATTCTGAACTTAAACCAAATTTAAGCTCTAAACGTTCGAGAGGGAGGAGTTCTCAATCGATACAATCCAGGATAAACAGGTCAAAAATCCAAGACTGCTAGTGTAATTTGTCACCCATGATAATTATGTATTAATAGGTAATCAAATTGTATACTCGTGAAATTAGGGAATAATTTCACTTGCATTTTGTCCAAATCCTAATAATTATAAGTAAATTAGAAATTGCATGCAATAAATCATCAAGAAGACCTCCAAACCTCTTCCCAGAAGAGACTCCTGGGGTTTGATCCTTGTAAAGCCTGGTTTCAAAACATTTCTAGACTATCTGGATTACTGGGACGATTGGTAGTTTCCATACAATCAACAAGAGATGCATGGTCATCAGCAATTTGCCTGGGTCAGACAATAGAATTGTTGCACATGTTTTGCAAACAAAGTCATAATGATGGATTTTAATTGGATAGTGAACCTAGTGCCTTGCTATCTGCTTTTTCTACAAAAATAATATGTACATCAAAAACTTTAATCTTGAAAAACTAAGACAAGCCATCCCAATTTTTGGCACTAAATTATTGAATGAGATACCAGGTAGAGGGAGAGATGAGTTTAAAAGAAACAGTTGAACGAAAATTAATCAGTGTGCTCTTTGAAATATTAAAAGACAATGATGATTGCCTTGATCCAACCATGATAACACAAGAAATAGAATCAGGAAATCCTAAACCTTAGCTTCTTCACAACTTGCATTAAACAGATTTGTCGGATTCTGGTCGTAGTGGTAGAATGACGCCATCATGCAAATGGCCTATTGAAATGACAAGTACAGTCATACATTCCCATGGTTCCCTTGAAAACCAAGCCCGATTCCAGACCAAAATGGGCAAAGTCTATACCTGTTTTCGGACCAAAACAGCATAAAAACCATACCCATTGGGACAGTACATGCCTGTTTTGTGGGTGTTCTTGTTTTTCATGTCTTTTGCTTGAATCTCGATTTGGCTCGCTTGGTTCACAGACCGACGTATGGTGTTTTAGTCCGCAATTTAGACATCTACCTTTTGAGCAACATTGATGTCTTGTGTGGCCTGATCGTAGGCAGTTAAGGCATTTATTTTTCTGCACTAATATGGTTCTCCTTTCTTTTGTTGACTTTATTTTCGAGCATTTGTCGTGACGGTGGTTACCGTCGCAATATATGCATGGTTTTAGCTCAAATCTCCCGTTCATATTGAAGCTTTTCGTAGGCGGGTGTATTTGGCGTGGTTGAGTGTTTGTGAGTAAGGCGCCAACTGTGGGTACGAGAACGTCGTCAACGACTGAGCTTGTGTCGTTTTCTTGCATAAGTTGACTCTTTTCCCTTGTGTCTATTTCATGACAAAGCGCTGTTCGTAAATCATTTAGGGAACAATCTGCCTGAGGATTTGTTCTGAATATTGTACAACATAATTATTGTTCCGGTAATTTCTTTAGCAGTATTGGGATTAACAGGCTTCCATATGAATCTGTCTGGACTGCCAGCATTTCTAAGGCACGAATGTTGCTCTCGCAGCTATCATAAAATTTTCGTAATTGCTGCACAGCAGCTGAGGGCATGCTGATTTTTGAAAGCGATTCCAGATGAGCATTGATTAAAACTTGGTTGCTTCCAAAACGTTCTTTCAGTATTTCAATGGCTTTTTCATAGTTTTGTGATGTCATTGGTAGGCCTGAAATCGCGCGCACTGCGTTGCAGGTTATCAGTCCTTTCAAATAGTTCATTTTGTCAATATTTTTTAGTTCCTGATTGTTGTGTACTGCGTTACTATAACCATCCCAAAACGTTAGCCACTCAAGTGGGTTTCCATCAAAAGGGTGGATTTGTAGTTTTGGTAGGTTGATGTGAGCTCTAGGTGTTGGTTTGGTTTGGAATGTACTCACCGGATGGTACTCGTCTGTGACCACTTCTTTAATTTTCACTATCCAATAATGGATGACATCTTGGAACATCAATGCTTGATCAGTTTCTTCGCTTATCTCTTCTTCCGTTTCTAATACTTTCAAGATCGCGGTATCCATAGCCTCAATTTCGTCCAATCTCCTTGAGAGACGTTCTCCAATTGCTTTCAGTTCTGTGATGTTTATGGCTTCAGTTTCGGCCATAAGACGCTCCGCACGTTTGATGTCTTGGTTACAGTGACCTTTCTATGCTCCTCTGACTGCCTTGTTGTGTTTTAGTTCTTCCTTTGACATTTTAATGAGGGTCTCGGCACCAGTTTTAGAGAAATCGATCAGACTGAACTGTTTACGTTTTTGGTGTTTATTCATTCAACCAAGGCTTACAGTAAGTGATTGGTGACGTAGAGAAATGGTTAATTACACGTACATAATTAACAGTTAATCTACTGATTTCATTACAAAGGCAGTACCCATCCCCTTCCCCCCACCCCAGTCAAATCATCCACCTTATTCTTCCCAAGTTTGTCCTGAGATCTCTAGACTGGAAATCCATCTACAGTCAACTCTCTTTAAGGCCTTTTTACAAGGAGAGAGGGTTACCCTTGTGCTAGGGTTACCCTAGCAGGCAGGTTAAAGTTACCTTTGGTTTACAAGCAGATTTCACATGTAGGGTTACCCTATCACCCTGGTCAACTTAACCAGCTTTGCTGACGTATTTCTCTATGGAAAACACGTTAAATTCACAAACAAAAACGGGAAAATATTTTCATCATATACAGAAAATTTCTTATATTGTTCAGATGTTTTTAATTTAGCTCAGAAATTGGACAATTCCATTCAAACTATCAAGATTAAAGGTCACGCATGACGCAGGAAAGTTGTCCCGGGTAGGTAAGTTATCCCTAGCAGAGCATTTACAAGGCAGGTAGGGTAACCCTCTTGCTAGGGTAACCCTAGCACTCAGGTAGGGTTACCCTAGCACTAGGGAAACACTACCTGCCTTGTAAACATGTCATGTAAAAAAGAAGAAATGTGAGACTGCTAGGGTAACCATCTTGCTAGGGAAACTCTAGCACAAGGGTTACCCTACCTCCTTGCAAACAGGGCCTTAGACCAACACCTTTGGGATGGGCACTAGGTGTTCATCTTAGAGAGTTGTCCATCTCAAGAAAGAGGGAGTAAAGAAAGGCAGGGACCAACTCTAGGTGTCTGTTTTACCGAGGTGACTGAGGTGTTAGGGTTACCCTAGCAAGAGGGTTACCCTACCTGCCTTGTAAACGCTCAGCTAGGGATAACTTGTCTACCTGGGTCAACTTTCCGTCGTCAAGCGTGACCAGTAATTGTGCCAATTTGAATGGTATTATCCAATTTCTGAGCTTAATTATAAACATCTGAAACATAAAAAAGTTATGTATCTGTCTATGATGATAATATCTTCCCTTTTTTCATGAATTTAATGTGTTCTCTATACAGAACTTCAAGATTATTAAAAAATTTTGGACCGTTCACAAAGAATGCCATGCATGACTAAACACGTCAGCAAAGCTACCAGTGAGATACCTTAAACCTGCAAAGCTACCAGAGATACCTTAAACCTGCATGCTAGGGTAACCCTAGCACAAGGGTAACCCTCTCTCCTCGTAAATAGGCCCTTAAAGTACTTGTTGGTGAAAACCAATAGCAAGATCATAAACGTGAAATAAAATAATATATTAACATTTTTACCTGTATGTATGGTTTCTGTAATGTCCGCAAGCTGTCTTTGGCTTGAATAAATATCAGCTACCAGTTCCTGATCTGTGACGTAATGATCGCTTTTTAAGCATGGTCGTGACGCTTTGGAGATCAGCAGAACTAGAAGCCCTCTAGTCTGTATGGTTTGATTTTCATCTGTAACAAAGCCTCGTGCTGTCCTCAGCAATGGATGTTTACTCATGGCAAACCTTTTCATATACATAGCGATGTTGGAGATCTCATCACTTAGAAGATAGCGCAAATTCAAGAAGGAGGTGGGATAACCGACTATTTTCTCTGCGTCCGAAAGGGCTTTCGTCAATTCATCTTGTCGGGAAGAAGACCAGATACATGTACCTATACTTCTTCGGGAAAAAAGGTTTACGCACGGCGATGACCCTCGGCAACATACTGAGAGCTCATGCGTGATACTAAAAGTGGAAAAATGCGGACTTCTCAAAAGGCTGTACACAGAAAGAAATAGTCTTTTGGTATTTATAAGCTTCACAACGGCCGCCATTTTGAAGAGCAATTACCGCGCCGCGCTAAATTTCCTCAGTGGTAACACTTCTGCAACTCCCAATACGTCATGAAAGTTGCGCAAAGTCTCCAGTATCGGCCAGTTATGTATACTGCAGCTGGCGGTGGGAGGAGGGGGGAAGGAGGGTGGGGAAGAGGGGTGTTGGTGTGTGCAGAGGATTTTGGGGGAAATCTCAAATTTTTTGGAAAGGGGCAAGGGTGGGTTACCAAATTTTTGACAGACGAAAAGGGGGATGCTAAGTTTTTTCTCTTCACTTATTAAAAAAGGAAGCATTTTTTTGTTGATTTTTTTTTATATAAAAGAAGACAATAATTTGCTTGAAGAACGTTTTTTAAAGAGGCGCGTAAAAATCTACAAAAATGCATCAATATTTATCAATATATTAACAACCTAGGAATAAACGTTAGAAGAGTGTTTTAGTCAACAGTGAAAAACTAAACTTCTATAGAGAGATTGAGGGAACTAGTCTGTCCTTAAAAGCTCCGATCGATGGATCTTTCGCATTTTAATTCGTCTGGTAATGCATCTTTCTTTAACTGGAAAATTGCCAATATTTCTGTCTTTAACAGACAGTTTAACAGTCAAGACTATCGAATGGACTCAAATAGAGCTCTAACTAACAAAACAGCCATACAAAGTATTTACAAATATTATTTCTATGCAAACAAGTTAACGTTGAAATGCCTTAAAGTGCTTGATGGCTCAAGTAGTATACATAATCAGGAGCGGGCTCCTGACTCAACTTGAAAAACGTGTTACCAGTTTAAAATTTGCTGACCAATGTTATAAGCTGTACATTAATGCATGAAAATACATTGCAACTTTTTTTGTGAAGGCATGTTCTAAATTTCATCATTGTCACCAAAACTCTCAGTATCCTTTTCATTTCCACCATCAACAAAGTTGGTCTTCCTGATTTATAAGGGGCAAGAATAACGTGTGCTGGCAGGCAACCGATGCTCAGTTCCCGCTACCAGTCCTCAGACTGGGTAGATTAAGGGGCTCTGTCATCTGGCTTAGAGTCACGTGCTACACAACGGCATTGGGGGATTGTCACGTATCCAACGGAGGAGCCACTTGTTGTCAGCAGTAACTTTTCTAAGCCAATTACATGGAGCAAGTCTGGAGCTTCATATGTCATTGACACTTTTGGAGTACACCTTTCTAGAGAGAACCAAAGTGGAGCAATTCCTTTAAATATTAAAGGAAACTTCACTATGGCACTACTTGAGTCCGAGCCTATGGATTCTGTCCCCCCCCCCCCCCCCCCCCCACCCCCTGCGGTATACACAAATAATGAATGCGAGTAAAGCCGTTTCCCCTTGCTCCTCCCTAGTGAGGAGGAGCAAGGTGAAACGGCTGTATTCGCAGGCTACCAGTTATATCGCAAAATTGAAAAACGGAAAGTGACAATTTGTGTCGCAGATCTGCTTGGTAAAGTTCGTCTTTGGATTTTGCGTTTGAGTGGAAAAGCGGGATTTCGATTTTGAAAAAATTTCCTGAGCGAACAAAACTAATGGAGTTATTATAAAAAAAGTACATGTTGATCGTACAGGCTATTCGTACAGTAACTTGAAATCGATTCCAGCGGCGTACATTAAAGCTCAACAATTAATAGACTACAAAACTGGAAAACGAAAAAGATTGCATGACCAGTAGTTTTCCAGCCTCACAGTCGGGGTGTCACGAAATTTGTCAAAACTAAACTCTGTTCCGTATCTTATTTTCTACTTTTCCGAGTCTTTGACCTTGCGATTCCGCTTTGACTCACGTTGCATGTACGTCACCATCGGCTTGATTTCACTGACTCGGCGGTGTTGCAAAACTGAGGACATAGGGGGTAAGCTAATTGCTCAATTAGGTAAGAAAAAGGAATTCGAAAGTGCAGTAAAGAGGGGGGCGTAAGGGGGGTACGAATACCGCAATACCGTTCATGGTAGCGCGAGAATCCCGCAATAGGCCATTTGCAATAAGAGGCATGTGACATCATTTTTATGAAAATGAAAGTTATATGATTTTTCCTTCAAAAAACGATTAGTGGGTCATATCTTAAACAAAATAATGGTGATTTGGTTTTTCAAACCCGCATCATTTTCTTAAAATGAATAAGTTCGTAAATGGTCACGTGACCAAAATTTGATTTTTGAAATTATGAATTACCTCTCTCTGAACACAAATTTTGCACTTAAACTTCGAGGAAAATGTTGAAAAGATGATGTGATAACGTTTACAGCGTATCAGAGCGTAACTATGAAACGTTGAACAAGATATAAGCAAGAAGTAATTTGGCCGCCATGTTGGAGGGCAAGAGCATGCCCTCCAACATGGCGGCCAATACAAACCATACTACTTTGCTGAAAAATCAAAGTGCCATAAACTATCTCCCTTAAATGCGTTTCCTCTCAAATTTCGGGTGTAAGATAATTTTTGTGTGCTCTAACAATTTTCGACATCGGCAAGATTCCAACTCATTGTTTAAAGGAAGCATTGGTCACGTGACCTCTTAGTGCAAGTGGCCTATACCGCATCAAAATTTAGCCAAATACCGGAACCGCAGTTAAAAATGGGAAAAAGTTGACTTTGTCAATACTACAAATCCTCCTTTCAAATAGAAATAATACTTTTACGTCAGTGTTTCCTAGTCACGGTGCGTCGAAGTCAAGAGTGCGATAAACATAAGATCATCGCACTCGTTTAATTTTGTTTATTACATGTATACGTTTACGTAAATGATACAACGGGAGTACTTGGGTTAATTTTTGCTGGGTTTGTGCCGCTGGCCTCTCAGAGCCCCTAACCCATTATAGTCTATTCTGTGGCAATTGTAGACCCCCACCTTACTCACTTTTGGACAAATATTTAATTTTCGCGATCCTAGCTTAGTCATTTTAGTCGTTTTAGATTGAATGAAAAACGCTTTTAATTACTTTTCATCTACAGTACAAACATTCTGGTTCGTTTGCTAACCGTAAATATGAAGAACGAGTCGGTCTTACCCCCAAAAATCCGAAAAATGCGCGACGCCATTCTAGTAACTCTCTTGAAATAGTCAATCCACTCGTGAAAGGACCCCATCCAGCGGCACATTCCCATTAGCCTCTTATAAGGAAGTATATTCCTGCATGCACAACCAGAAGGACAAGTAATAATTTTTAGACCACACCATCTTCATAGATTATCTTTCGACACTACGCAATTTATAACGACCTCACTGACCTCACTATTTCCTGGAATATCTGACCCTCTGGATCGCTCGCCATTGTTTTGCGGTTGGCACGAAAGTGGCGGTAAGATTGGTAAGGAAGTTAACCAAGCTGACTATTCCCACAAGGTCCATGATGTCATAATAATGCGACATGTTTACGTATCATTGGAGAAGAAAGTTAATGTCGTTAATCATATCAAGTATTAACTGAAATTACAAGCCATACTATTTGCCTGGACTGTTTCCGCAATACACGATCTCCGACTGTGCAACTATAGGAAGACACGCAGGTCACGCAGGTTAGCTAGGGAGACCTTTTAGGATTTGTATCCTCTTGTCGTGAAAAAGAAGCAGATCACCGCGACACAACGTTTTTTTCACCGACTACCGCGACATAAAATTTAAACTCACCGCACACCGCTTGGACTCTGAAAACTTTGAAAGAAAAATTACCGCAACACCGCACCAAAAATAACCCAATACCGCAAAACCGCAAACCCTTACGCCCCCCTCGGTAAAATGAAAGTTAAACAATTTGGCAACCCGTTAACAAACTGTAAACAGCTGAGACATTTGGAGATTGATTTCCAAGCTTCTCAAAAAGGAAAGGAAACTGTCAAAAGTGAGGAAATTTTAAAGACCCTTTAAGTAATGACTTTGAGACAGGAATCAGGATATTATCCTCTCATGGTTGAGACGATCGAAACTGAAAGACTTGACACGGAAGTATTACGCTTGGTTAGCTGCTATTCACTGTTGAGCACTGGACTAGTTCCACACTTTGTAGAAGATTATACAATAAATTCTCAATCATCGAAAATTAAAGGTTTAAAAATTGAAAGAAGGATAACATCTATAAATAGAAAAAAGTTGTCTGTAAGTCAACTCAAACTTTTAATTTCGTATGAAAGGATTATAACAATAAAGCCTAATAGCAGTTTAATACACAAAAGCCTGTCAGAAAACATCAGGTTATTAAGAAACAAAAGATGACATCTATTGCGTAAGCAGACAGGCGTGAAAAGTATTTATAATTAGCGCCTTTTGTGACTGGTGTTGAATGATGAGCAACAATACAAAAATTACTATTTCAAATGCAGCGATTATGCGTTCGGATGGTTAAAAGGAAATTAAGTTTTTACACCTTCGTGCTCTCCGGTTGATCAGCAATGCTCTCCATTTTGACGTCGCTATGGATCATGATCGTCGCAAAAAGGAGGTCAGTCACGGCATGTCCGATTTCAAGTCCCGTTATTCAAGGGATAAAGCTGCCCAGTGTATTAAATCCTTGGATAATTATATTGGATGGGAAAGTGGAGAAATGGAAGATGGACCCGAACGTTTACGAAGTCGAGAATCCGATTTGACTAAGGAAGAAAGAATGGTGTTGGATATGGAGTTGTCTCATCATTGGCCAGGGTTTGATGTGTTATATGTCTCAGATACAAAAGACATACATCGACTCAAGAGTGACGTACGTCCACCAGCTGCTTCAACACTGTTAACAAAACAGTCGAGAAGAAGAAGCACTAGCGAAGTCACGATGGAACAACATTATTGCACGAATAATAGTAACTTAAAACCTTCCTTAGCCGGGTGGAGAAATAGCGAGAACGCAGCAAAGTCTAATCATGCAGGTTTGATCGGAGATTCAGAGACAAACACAGTTCCACATTTGCCCCATTTGAGTAGAAGGGACACATTTCAATTGTCAAATCAGCCCGAGCCAGTGAATCGTGAAGAGTCAATGAACATTCGACTATACAATGATCACCGAAGTTATAGTGTCTACACAGAAAATGTGATGGAGAAAAAGGGTTTAGATAATCAGAATTTCACAAATAGACAGCGCCTTCCACACAGCAAATTAACTAAGGGAAGAAGTTTTTCAGATAGCGATTTGGAGGATTCATTTATGAGTGTAGAGCAGAAAGAAGAACTTGACCGTTTAAAACAACACATTTATGAAACTAATTCAAGGAGAAAAAACTGCAAAAAAATCAACGGAAGGAAATCTGATCTGTCATCTAACGGTTGTACTTGTAAACATTCGACCGGGGAAGGAATTGTTTTTCCTGTCCTGACAGAGAAGTCACTCAAGCGTCACTCTAAAAGTCACGAAATAGTAAACTGGGGCACTGCTCCGGGATCAGTTGTTTTGTTGACGAACGGAACGGAGGCAGACAAATTAAATTCTGGTAAGGCAAGAGCCTCTGTCATAAAAGACCCAAATTCAACTGAGCATCTGACACAAACGGACTTTGATGAAAGCGGAAATTTAATTAACAGTGACTCAAGAGAATTAGCTATCATGCCATCAGCATCAGCACATTCATCAGAGAATCTTGAAAAACAGGATTTAACAAACAGGTTATACTTCCCAACTCCGCCGACAAGCGAGGATGGCGATTCCTCCGATTCTTTCCCTGGAGTCAGAGACCGGTTACGAGCACGATCCGAACCTGGTGACGTCGGCAGTCGACGAACGTTTCCGACTTTTAAGCAGTTTCAAAGTCGGGAGAGGTCAGAAAGCGATTCCTTAAAAGCGAAAGTTCAATCGTTCATATTAAAACCACTGCCAAGCCTTCCTCATACAACACTACGGGTAAAAAAGTCTTCGAATGAACCAACTGCTAAATCAGGCCATTTTAAAACGGGAAGTGGCGCGAACATTGCTCCAGAATCTCGACGCAAAAAAGAAGGTGTTATTAACATTCACACTTGTCCTAACTTAAAGCTATATTCTGATCGATCCTGGATGTACCAGGGTAAATCTAGCAAGAAACATCGGTACATCAGAGGACCAGCCACACCCGCCCCGCCTGTAGAGTCAGTGTTTAGTGAGGATAACTATGAACATGATAGTTCCTAGTTCATAGTTCATTCAAACCGGAAGCCGGCCATGTCGGCTGTATAAGGATCACCGCCAAAATGACTATTAAATAGCTTTGATTAAACCGTAAAATTTTTTTATGTTTCTTTCCCGATCGTTAGTTAACTCTTCACCAGTGAAAGAAAAACATCAGAATTTCAAGTTTCGTTTGTTAAACAAACCAGCACGAGTGCTCAGTAAAGCCCGGCAACTTGCCCTCGGTACTTTTAACAATACCAATATATAATAATAAAAGTAAATCTGTACTTAGCTGCCTAATTTACAGGAGCTCTATAATTTCAAATAATCACAGAAAAAAACAACCCAAATAAAACAACATCAGTTGCAAAAGTACTTGAGGCACTGCACGGTATTTTGGCATAAATGGCCTGTCCATGACTTGTGCAAAGTTATCAAAGTTGCTAGCAGTACAAGACCATGCTCAAAACTTGGAGGAACAACTTTGAATGGGAGGGAGGAGGGAGGTCAGTATAATATCTCACAGACCTGTGACTAGCAGCGATTTGAAGCAAGAAAGGTCGTTTTGTGGTCGGAGTGTCTCAAAATGTTTTCAACTGGTTGTAGCCTGCGTCGCCGGCGCAAAAAGGGGAGGGGGTGGAAGGGAGGGAGAAAAGCGCAAAAGGATCCCCTACCTCCTCCTCCCATTCCTCCTCTCTTTTCCCCTTCCTCCTTATCCCCTTCCCTAACCTCTTTCGACGTCTGCTACGCAACGCGAACGACCTCGGACGTCGGTCGGTCGTCGGTCGGTCGTTCGCGAACGACCTCGGACGTCTGAGAATTAGGCTAGCTATTAAGAGCACTCCGAGGAGATGATCTTGAGTATTCTGAGGAGCAAACGATCTCTAATGCCATTGTGGACCGACGCTCTGAATACTCGGCCACATTGCCAGCTAGTGACCAGCAACTTTATATTTCTCTGCGTAAGGAAAAGGAAATGAGTACCAAAGATGAGTTTACAAAATCTCCTAATTAATGCCACACGAAATTAATAGGGAACAGTTAGGAGAATATGTCTGTTGATATTAGCGTTAAGATAGGAGCAGCTCGCTCTACTGACGGGCGCTATCAGCAGAGCTATCAAGACCGAAAGCCGCAAAAAATTTCATTCCAATCAAAATAAAGCAGGCTGTCAATCAAACCCAAGATGTTTTCCTTGCATACTCAGGGCACACTTGTTCAAAGGTCGATTATCGTTAACCCTGGGTTAAATTTGAAACTGGCTGGTCCTTACTTCTTTTATTCAAAGACACTTTACCTGTCATATTTAACTAGTCACCTTAGAGCGTTCACAAAATCAGTTTCAAGACAAAAAATACTAGGCTGCGAGCAGTCTAACAAAACGTCGTGGTTTGCAATCGGGCTGGCTGGCTGAGATAAGAACTAGACGGATTTTAAGAGAAAAAGCGGACTGCAAGCAGTCTTATAAATACAGGAATTTGCCTGGTAAGCGCTCAGATTTGAACTCAAATTTAGGGCTAATCCTGGGTTATCCTACTGATCCTCAACCCGGCTCAGGTTTACATTGTTATTTACTCCACGACGCAACAAAATTAAGAACACCTTCATTTACGTAGCTACTAACGCACTGCGCATAGACATTCTTCTTTGCTGCCTCTTCAAGTTCGAACAGAAAACCATATTTAGAAACGTTATGCCTCGTGGCACTTAGCGACGACCTTTGATTGGTCCAAATAGCACTAAACCGAGGCTGACCTTTCACCTGATAGGCCCGGATGTAAGATAACTGTTCACCCTGTTTTGCTTGCCTGTTGAATTCAAACTGGTAATGATCCGGTTTTATATCGAACTCGGCAATACATTCACCATTAGGAACTTTCTCGTATAGAGCTGTAACATGCAGTCGTCCCTTGAATTCAGTCAGACATTGAACTGTCAAGTTAAAACCCTTGTTAAACATGGTTGTCATATTTTTTCGATGGTGGGCGACGGTACTATCGTAGCTTAGCTCCCAGGATTCTCCATTAACCTGAGTTAAAATTACAGCAAAGTGAAGTTCGTTGCTGTCGATGTAAGTCTCGACATGCACAGGACGAAGGTCTTCAAGATTTTCTACGTACTCACGACACGAATCAACGGTCAATCTGCTATATACAGTTGTAGGAGAAATGCCACCATTTTGAAGGAAAATAACGTTGAAATATACGACACCTGCAAGCTTAAAGGCATTGAGCCATGTTAAATCAAATCCTTGTTCTTTAAAACCATTATATGTTGTCCAGAAATGGTTAAGTGGGACCATTAAGTCGATTATTTGTCGATTATCTACAGTCACAATCTTTTCAGGGAAGACTCCAGTCTCTCTCAAAGAGCTTCCAGCACTATGACCGCCATCAGTCAGCGGTAGCAGCCGTGAGGGAAAAGGCCTTGCAGTAACATCAGATGAAATGTGCTGTCGTGTGACAAGCGCAGTTCGACTCAAAGCGTATTTTACCAAACCATCCAAATCCAAGTCGCTAGCCCAAGAATTGAACATCAGGGCCCAAGCATACCCCCTGCAGTGACGTGTTAACACACCTGAGGTTCCCTCCATTTGTCCGGAGTGGCCCCATGTACTTCCATTGTCCCTGATATCGAGACCAAATCCGTACCACTCTTCCGCATATTTGTCTACAAACGGCGGCTTATCAAGCATCACATTAAAGGCTTCAGTTGAGATCATTCTCTTACCATTCACACCATGTTCAAGAGCCAGCAAAAACTTCAGCAAGTCAACAGCTGTCGCTACCCACCCGCCATGCGCATCAGCTTCTTCTATGGTCCACCTTCCGTACTGTGGTGGCACTCTACCCCCCTCGGAAAAAATGGATTTGACCAGTCTGGGATGCTGATTATGGAAATATTCTACCTGTGGTGGATAAATGACACAAAGGAAAATGATCGTAGAGGTCAATTTTCTGATGGCTCTGTCATGTCAAGTTTAGTGTCAAAGAGGTCATGTAATCTGTTCAGTAACAATTTATATTTTTACTACATATTATAAAGATTTTGAAAGAAAAGATTTGTATACTGTCTGACTAACAGCCCTATAACATGCCAGCATGTCAGTCTGCCGTATACAAATGTAATTCTTTTCTACCTATAGTACAAAATAAAAAAATAAATTTAAAAAATTGTGAACGTTTTGTGAGCATTCCAAAATAAGCAAAATTCAAGGAGATATTTTTGCACAGAGTTCATTTATAATCCAACCTCGAAAAAATAAGAATTAACGCAGGTTTGGTCTTATATAGAGTCTTACCTCATTAGCATCCAAATCTTTTTTTCGAGTTCTTCCAATCTTCATCTGGCTTACTTCTACACTCTTTAAAATGCTCACCATGAATTCTTCATAGCCCTGTTCCGTTACTCTCTCTATAACCTGCCCCAAGATTGTATAGCCCAGGTTAGAATAAGCATGTCTTTTACCTAAACGAAAGCAGGAAAACAAATGAAAAAAAGTAGTTAGAGGCTTGACAGAGAAATGAATGTATAGTACTACTGTTACCTTTCAAAAATGCATATACAGTTTAATAGAGGTGACTACAACAACAATAACATAACTTTATTGTAAGAATTAAGTTAATTAATTATACTGTCCTGCAGGTAACAAAAGCTAATCTAGACTGTTAAATGAAGGTTGCCATTTATGTGATTAACTGATAAAGAATTATTGTCATTATTATTTTTTCTTGACTCTAGCCACTGGTGCCGGAAATATAAGAAGGCTACTTAATGGAATGCCAGAAATAATAAAGGTTTGATTATAGCCAAGCTTCTGAATAAGTAAAACTCATGGTCCAGGCTGCTCATAGTCTACAGAGAAAAGAGCTCTTTTTTAAATTCCTAGCCATGATAAATTCATTGTCCTGTCCTCACATTGTTACCTGGAGCAAACTGCAGTTTCCTTCCCATCATGTATTGCATGAGTACTTTTGGAGACACAGGCTCCTCAACATTCATGTGCTTGCCAACCTTCCAAAACACAGGATCCCCAGCCCTATCTCTGTCCCAGCCAGCTGAGTGATGAAGGAGGTGTTTAACTGTTATGTCCACGATTCGCCTGTCTCCATTAACTTTAGGACTGAATTCATTCAGAATTCCTTCAAAAAATTAAGACAGAATTACTAGCAAGATTACCTTTTTTTAGAACATAATTACTTGAGTTAAGCAACTACTAATGCAGCAACTGATCTGTGTAATTTATGGGTGCAGGATTAATGGATCATAATTGGTACTAAATAACCCGTAAGCTAAAAATTCTAAATTTATCCCTACCCTCATCCAAGTTTATATTGTAAGCTAAAACAAGTGCACAAAACCTGGTCCACATAAGCTGGTTAAAAAAATTAATGTATCCTCACACTTTTGGAGGACATTCTATATGCAAGTTTAACTGTACGTCCATGAGTATCTTCTGGGGTTGTAATTATAGGGGAAACACTGGGCCAAGCCATTGGTTTATATTGATTTAGAGAATTAACTGGCAGGTGGAGAAAGGATCACTTCCCAAGAAAATGTGAAGTTTTAATGGACCATTTTACAGTGTTGTGGGCTTTTAATTCAACCCTCTGAGTGAACATTATGTCAAGGTTGACCTTCTTTTGATACAAACCTTCTTCCTTTTCTTATAGAAATTTATGCTTTATTAATATTAGTTAGCATAAACATATTACATATTACAGTAGGAAGGGCTGTATCAAAACAAGGCCAACTCCCACCTCGTTTCCACCTGTTGCTACAAAATGGGTTATTTGGTCATTAGTATGTATCTATATATCCCAATATCTCGTTTTGTTATATTCCAGTTACAGTTGAAGTGTTTTCCAGATGTTATTTCGAATTCTACAAATACTTCCTGATTCCTAAATATAATCCTCCCCCCTCCCCCCTCCCCCACACCAAACACCAAACTGGGCAGGGCTAACAACTAGGATTTTATGGCATTCCTAGAGCAATGACAATAAATGCACTATAAAAATACCTTGTGATCCAAACACTCTGTCCTCAAGTGAGACTCTTCCCTCCTGTACAAGTCTCATGATTCCTACAGCGGTTATTGTCTTACTGATGCTTGCAATCCTAAACATGAAATTCGATTGAACTTTCCTGCCTGCACCAGCACTACCATAACCTGTATGAAGATAAATTGAGAAAAAAAGGTGGGGCTTACACAATGGCCTTCAGAATCTAAGTTTACTTATTTTCTTGCAGTTTCATAATTATTAAGACATGTATACTGTACAAAACTGACCAGTGTGCATTAGCCCTCCAATTCACCACTTTAGAAACAAAAAAGAAACTGAGCGAAGTTAACTTTTGCAAAGGCCTCTGGGACTGTTATTAGGGACAGGGAAAAAAACTGGCCAATAGTTGACCAGCACATCCCCATTGCTTACCTTGACAGTAAAACAGCTTCCCATCTTTACTAAGAGCAACACTTGCCCCTGGAATATCTTGTTCTGTCATGAAATCTAGGATGACATCATCAAATGAATGCATCAGATCTAATCTGGGTCCATTAGGTTTGGGAGATTCTGCAGATATTAATTCAAAATATCATAATTATACATTATTTTACAGTAATAAGGCTTTTCAATGAACTAGTAGCTAGTTTTAATGCTACAGCCTAAATGCCTCAAAGAGACATAATAATAGATTTAGCCAGAGCAAAAAGGGTAGCTCCCGTTTATGCAATTTAAATTTACTTTAGACAATGGTCCTTAAACCATTGCAAAGAAATCCACAAAACTGTACTTAAGGGGAGAACCATGCATATAACAGAAAAACATATACTTGAGCCTGCAATCAATTAAAAGCTAACAACTGGTCAGCAGAAAACTTAAAAAATAAGTTAGGAAAAGTATATATAGGGTGCTGTTTACAGTCTCTGAGTAACCAAGAAAAAGATTACCTAAGGTATGCTAATTATATTATTATATTACTATTTCTGGGACTTTATACAGTGCTCAAGACAGGAGCCATTACATATATTTTTTTCAGATATGTTGGGTAAGGTTCTAAACATTATTAAAATGATCAACTAATGGAAAATTTGTTGAGCTGTAAATAAATTCTCTCTCAACTTATTTTTCAAGAAAAAGTAGTGGCATCAGTCTAGTGCATTTGTTTGTGGGCTACCGGTAATTAATAGAGCATTTTCACTCACATGAATGGCATCAATGCAAATTTATTGAAACAAAAGGAGCATTTACATAAGAAAAGAGTTCAACTCCCACAGGATTTGTTTGGTACACCAACATGCATGGCCACCATTTTATTGTTTTGGAGCACCAATATGGCAGCCGTGACGTCATGTGAAAACGCTCTATAAGCTTATAGAAAGGTTAAAATAGTTCAGAATCAAGTTAAACTTAGCTTAGCTTACCACATGAAATCCAATAGTTGTGATCTGTAAGACACTTTAGAAGCTCAGATTTTTGCATAAAATCCATCTTGAAAGATATAAAATTTGAGTATTACATATTTCCCTGAGAAATTCATGAGGTAGATAATATTGTCTACCTTTTGAAAAGCCCTCGACAGAACACTTGGATCCAGATGAGTTGAGCCTGCTATACTGCAAATCTAATAGGAGCGTTAATTGCTGGGACTTTATAGGGTGCTCAAAACAGGAGCCATATTACATGGTATTTTCCAGACTGTATCTTAATTGGGTATCTAAAGAGGGTTGTACATAAAGAAATATCTATATAAAAAAATACTCCATTAAAGATATCATTCATTGTTAATATTTTTAACATGGCAAAAAAATCAGCTCTTCTTAGGTTGCCTGCTTTGGAATGTTTTTCTTTAGTCAAATTAAGCCTGAGCCATGCCCATATCTAATAGATAGCACAATAAACCTACAAATGATCATACGTTGACAGTTTATTACTATAAGCAGGGCTCGAAAAAAGTGCAGTCTAGTCGTCCAGAACATCCAGAACAAGAAAATGTAGGATTTCCTTCTGGGTTTTAGTAACGTTTCATTCTCACTTGCCTGAAGAGTAAGGGCCAAGGCAAATTGCTAAAAAAGTAAATGAAGACTTGCCTGGAGCAAGGAAAATTTGAGAGCTTCCTGTCCTAAGGGCAAGCTGGAATTCAAGTCTTTTTCAAGCACTGTTTGGGACTGCTTCCTTGAACAGGTGAGATGAAGTGAATAATGTGTTCTGATTTGCTACCCAAGTGGGCAAGGTAGGCTTCTCTTGCCCGTTTGGGATTTCCTGAGTTGGTCCAGCAGGTAAAAAAATTATCTTTGGCCAATACCCTGGCTGCATTATTGCCACTGTTTAAAGACCCAGTAAAAAAAGAAATTTGCCATCATAAAGCAATCTTGACCTCACACTTGGTGAATGATACATAAAGCACATACAATTTTATAGTCTTGACGTTTTATCCCAAGAGTGAGAAAATGTTCTGAAAAGTAAAAAAATGATCAGCTAAATGGAAAATTTGTTGACCTGCAAACAAATTCTCTTGACTTACTTTTTAAGAAAATGCAGTGGCATCAGTCTTAGCAGAGACGCTTCGTTCGTGCGTCTTCTTTTGTTCAGTAACCTTTTACTTTAAAAATTATTACTTGAAAAAATACATGAGAACACCCAAAGCCGGCAGCTAGCAAAACATAGAAGAAAAATTACAAAACTAGAAACAAAAGTTGACTTAAGTATGAAAAAATCTACCTTCACTTTAAATGGGTACCTTACAAAGTAAATATTCATAATCCACCCAAAAAATCATAAAAATTCGCCAGAATATGAGGATGTTAAAAAAAACCTTTTGCAGACAATACTAGTTTAGACCTCAGACCTCTCCAGTACGTGTGTCTGCACATGCACAGACGTCGTTCAAGTTGTTCTTTTGTATCGAATTACATTTTTTGCCTCTGGTGGTGTTGTTATACTTTCATTTTATAAATGAAAGAATTGTGCAAGCTTGAAATTGAGTCCATTTGTGCCTACCTTCAGCTACCTTTCACCCATAAAAAAGCAGATGCCTGAATGGCCTGTATGCTGTCCAAACCATAACTTAAGATACATCCCTAATAGCCTCTTATACACATCATTGGCAACCATTACTTTTGGATGGGGAAGTGTAAAGTTGTCGTTGCTGTTATTGATGTACTGTCAATAAAACTGACAATTTTTTTTGTGACTGAGAAAAACATGACAAGAGGCAGTGGTAAGTTCTCCATATAACTCCATACATTTATTATGCATACTTGTTTCGACTCTATGCATATTAAGCTATTGGTGAGAAAAAATATAAAATTGTTGAATGCATAATAAATGTACGGGGTAATACAGAAATCTTACCCAAGCAGTTCACAGAAGAGTGAAAAAAATTTACTTACTTGTGTACATACTGTTTTTGAGGTTTTGAGAATAATATCTTCTAGCTTCTACAGTTTACCATAAACTGCTGCTTATAAGTCCTGGGCATATACATCTTTGTAAGGAGTTTTAGAAGGGGTTATAAACGGAGGGGCTTATAACCGGAATAGAAAAAGCACTTTGAAATAGGCTATATAGCTGTGGCTGATAAAAATACATTTTGTACTCACTGGTTTTTTATTAAGCTTAAAAAGTTGGAGCTATTTACCAAGGTGTATTCTGTCTTGGAGAACTCATTTGTCTATGTGTCCTTTGTTCAGGGCCATTTTGTGCATCTTAAGTGCACCTTAATAGCTTATGTATAGTTGTAACACAAAAAACACACACACACACACACACTTGAGAGAATGGTCATGACACTGTGACTCCTTCCAATGTCACTGGTTTCTGAGTTTTAAAAATGCAAGTGATCCCATCACCACAATCATTATTGCGCTGTATTTGCATTGGCTCGCCATTGGACTATTGAAAAGGAAAACTACCACTGGCAGGACATAACACTCTTAGTGGAGAGCAATTGTATGGATATTAATTTTTTGATAAAAAATGCCACTAAGATGGTACATACTTTCTGTGATGTAAAATGAGGTAACAAGAAGATCCATCAATGTATTCTAAAATCTATAATCTAACTGAGTCTGGTGCATCATCACTTTGAAATCTAGCATCCACTAATAAAGGGCATCACTGATTTCATACACTTGCAGGTTTCTCTAAAAATATAAATGAGACAAACACCTCATTCACAAAATATATAAAAATTTATTTAGTGATAAAACAGTTTAAAAGAATGCTAGAAAAGCAATGAAATCCATTCTTTTTTTTACCTTCTATGAATCCAGAGAACTGACATCTTATCAAAGAGACCGCATGGCAAGATGTCAAGATATAAGAGGATAGATTTTTTCTTTGTAATTTTAATCACTCAATTATTTCTTTGGTATTGGCTACCCTGCCTTATGGTAAAACAAAGGAAAATGAAATGATTGAAGATTTGGCGGTAAACGTATTGCTGGTTTGCAGTGTCACGCCATTCAAAATAGATTAAAATAAAAATCAAAACCATTCCACAGATAAAGTCCAGAATCTTGGAAATGAAAGGAGGTAAATATGCAAAGACCCTCGCCAAGATTTGGGTCGAAGGAATAATTCGTATACGAGATATCCGAAGAAATGTTTTACCCAAATTTATAGAGCTTTGTATGGAGACGTCATGCTGGAGCTCATCCGGATGAGCTCCAACATGGCGGACAGAAAGCAATAGAAACATCTGTTATTTAGTTTTGCTACAAAAGCGTGAATTTATTCTTCGAGAAACTCATAAACATTAAAGTAATACTTTCTTTAATACATGAACTGTTTAGATGGCAAAATTACCTAAAATAAGTCATTTTTTTAACCTACATGACAGCTAGCTTGGCCATCATGTAAATGCCGCGTCACGCAAAAGCTTAGAAATTCAAGCGTACTCTATCACAAAACCAAGAATCCTTTTGAAGCGAAAATTTGTATGAAAATTAGTTTTCAGCTGCTCTAATGCATCGTGAACGTAAATCTCGGTAGGATCGATAGTTTTTTAGTTTGAATTTTAGTGACGTCATGTGAAAACCAACAATAGGAATGTGAGATGTAAGTCTATCTTCTCGTCTCCATACTAGTTTAGTGGAATCAAAACAGTATAGTAAAGTACTGGGAATGTTTGAATTATTTGACAGTGTTCAGATTAAGCCATTTTGCATAAAAATCGGAATCATTAACAAAAAAATCCTTCTTTCAAAGTCTCCGCATTTCCTGAGTGATGTCACGTTTCGCAGCATTCTGACCGTATCACAAAACCGCCAAAGTTGACCGATTTCCCGGCCTATATGTTCAAATTCCTGGGTCACTTTGGGTCACTTTAGTAAAAATGAGAAAATAAACCTCTGAAATAAACTACAAACATGCTTTCGGAACTATTCCTGGGCAGTGTCCAGAACGGTGACAGATCATGATATCACAATTCAAATACGAAAAAATATACGTTTCAGAAGAAATACTCCAGTAAAATAACAATAATAATAATAATAAAGGTTTATTAGCATTCCACGTAAAAAATGGCTCTTCTATGCTAAGTTAAGCTATATACAAAAAAGTAACTATAATATGAAAAGATATATTTATATAATGATGTCAAAAATAAATGATATTGGAAAACTATAGCTATAGATTATAAATTATAAATTATAATAAATAGATAAAAATGAGAAAATTATACATTTGTCCTTGCCTTGTCGATAAAAAACTTTTTACAATGAGATGAAAGACAAAAAGACAAAAATGTATGAATAGTCTTACTTACCTCTAGTTAGGATTCTAACCCGGTAAAAATGTCAAGGAAAACTCCGCCATCTTGTAAGAACACAATCGCAATGCACTGTGGGAAGACGTCTTTCGGTATACCAAAATCTGAGTAACAAAGACTAACGCTCGGTTTTGCAAAAGACACTTCTGAACCTAAAACTTATGTATATTATATTTGGGGATGTGCAAGGGTTGCAGGATTATCATAGACTGCAAAACAGTCCGTATTTTTGCGTATTCAAGTACGCGCGAGCAGTCAAACGAAAGGTCTGGAACGAGGCTGAAAACAGAGAGTGAGACTGGGGAGAGACGGTTTTTTTCTCTCGCCGCATCGCGCGTGTAAGACTCTTACGCCACGCTTTACCGATTTCCTTACTGATTTTGAGAAAAAAACCGACTGTTTTGCAGTCTAGGATTATCAAAGCAAAAGCAGTAAAAGCTTACAGTCGCAATCCTCGATCCTCCATGACTGTAATCTCGTGAGATCTGGGTACGAGATTAATTGCATGACTACTTTCCGGTCAATATTTTACTTCATATATATTTCGAAAAATTCGTTATCTCAATAAACCTGATGAAGACTGGTATTGACCAGTCGAAATATCGCAACTAAACTCTATTTCACGTTGTTTGCAAAAGTCTTCTTGACTGTAACGTTTCCAATTTTATCTATTTTGACTGATCACGATCTTTTTGGATTCGACGTTGAGCAAGATTGATCATACAGTAGAGTGGTCTTTTAACCTTAATTTTGCATTACATTTGTGTTCACCATGAAGGCACGATTTGTAAAAATCTATCACTTTTTCTATATTTATACGCTGATTTTGTATAATAGAGTAGGTTAGTTCCATTGTTATGCAAAGCAACTAATCATCTTATGATTAGTACGTTTATTTTCCAACAAGTCTTCACTCTTAACAGAGCATTATTACATGCATTTTAATAATTACTTTGTAGAGCATATAAGAGGAGATATGAGGTGTGTGGGGGGGGGGGGGGTCATCACGTAAATATTGTATAAAGAAGGGGGGTCACTTGCTATTTACATGGTCCGCAGGGGGGTTCCTTACAGAAATTTTGATCTTTCCAACATATTTTTCCTTCCCCCTTTTCTACATAAATAATGACCGGTCCCTTACCTTTTTCGCAGACGTACCTTTTCCACGTATTTCAAAAGCCTCATAAAGATATCCAAGGGTTTTAGGAGATAAAAATGCCGAAACTGGTTCAGAAAGACCGGTTTAAACACGATATTTTCTTTCTATTAAAAAAGTCTCAATAGTTAGAACAACAACATCAGTTACAAAATGATTTCTCGTAAGTACAAATTCCATGTGGTATGCTGATTTCTTTGAACCCTCAGAAATTATTTTTGGCCAGATCCAATGTTGAGAGTCACAGCTTTTTTATTTGGGTAGTAATATTTAACTCGACGATATTTTGGATCCGTGAAAACTGTATTTTCCTTTTCATCCATTTAGTTGTCTACAACCAGCTCTTTGACTGACGCTTTCTGTTTGTCGGGTACGGCCCTCAGTGGTGCCTTTTGCACGTAGTGTAATGTGCCATCGACTCATCAGCGGGACAGAAAAATGTCAGAAAATAGCATTTCTGTTTGCCAAACTTTGTTGTTTTCATTAACATTAATATAATATGACTCAACTGTTAACTTTTCATTTATCAGTTAACTAATAATTTTTTGGCCAATTATCAGTTGACTACTGTTTTTTTTTTTGGCCAAATATCAGGTAACTGTTAACCACATTCACACCCTCAACCATCCTTCGTTTGACAATCTTTTTATTCAATCTCCGAGTTCGGACTTAACATCAAACATCATTAGGGTTTAATAAATACGTTCGCACGGAAAAAAAAGTAGCAAGAAATCTATGTATTTAAGCTACTTTCATATTTATTTATTTTCTTATTCTTCATTTCACGCTCGAGTAGACATAACTTTTATTGTTATTATTTCAATTTCTTGTCACATGTTACCGTTGGTGTGATGTCTAACGACCTTCCGACGAAAATAAATGTAGATGTAGATGAACTGCAAGTCCCTGTACGGCGTCTCGGTCAATCCATTTGGTGACGTATCGCTTGGACCACGTGACCCGAAACGCATACGCCGTGCGGAATGGTGAGACCGCAACTACTTCCTCTCCTCCAGGTTACGCGGACTTCGCGGACAACCTTGTCTCAACCAGATCAGAAGCAATGGAACGGAGTCGTAAGCGGAGTAGGAAGAAAATGGAAACGCTCTGATTCACGGTGGCGCACTAGTCCCACTACTTCACATTTTAAAATAACGCAGTTTCTACGTAAAAACTCATCTGCGCCGTGCATTGGTTCCTCATTTCCATACAAGTGATAAGCTGATTACTTTTAAATTGACCTCTTTCATAGAAATACACTTTCTTCGTAGAAATACACCTCCTTGGTAGAATTCTCCTTAAGATTGGACTGGTATGGCCATCCAGTTATTACAAATGGTATGTGTCCTAAAAAGTCTCTTAATCTGAACGCTGAATGACGGTGACGCTAAGATGAACAATTTCATAGAGTAAACTTAAAAACAAACGAAAGTTAAACGGGACAGAAAAAATAAAAGCATAAGAGAAAAAATCGACAAGCAAACAGTTGAGTCTCGCGGCTCAAAGGCTGGGGACGGTTTGCTTTATTCAGTTTTATTCGGTTTTTACTTCTAAGCGTTACAATGAAACTTGTGGTATGCAAATAGAAACGAAGAGCAAGGAAAGAACAAAGACCGACAACCAGAAGCTATCAGACGCTACTCTTTATGAGGTATGTACACTTTAATGGCTGTTTATGTATCTTTTAACCGTTTCATGGATCTTACGATAAATTCCCATACAAATCCTTATAATTTGGCTTCCACAAGGCTGTTGTCAGTCTGGGCTCCCAGTGCTCTAAATTGCAAAAACACCAAACTTTCCTAATATTCGCAGGTTAATATAAACAGGTTGGCATCGAAAAGGCTTCAGGTCAGACTACATTCTTCTCGGTTGTAGGGTGACTTAGCAGTAGTTCAGTTAATAAAACTTCACCTCACAATAAACCATATTCCCAAATACAGAGCCAATCAGCAAACGATCTTTGTAAAAAATTGCAGACGAGGAGCCCGTCACTTCCTTGCCATCATTCATGTACACCTCGCGAACCTCGTAATCAGGAAAAGCTTCCCCGGATGAAGATGGCTTTCCCGGATGCAAAGTGAAAACTTGAGAAGGACTGGGAAAACTGAGGTTCTTTTGGTTGTGTTCAATAAAGTCCATTAAGCGAGGCATTCCCGCAACCCAAAAATTTCCAGTCACAGGGTCAAGGTTGATGTTATCTATAAATGATCCAACTGGAATTGTCTGTTGAAGAAAAACAGAGTATTCAGGTATAATGCTGCAAGGTACCATGAGAAAAGGTAAAAATGGATCAAACAAAAATCGACGTCCTTCTCAAGGGTCTGCAGGCAGTCTAAATAACCCCATCCCCAACCTTTCTCTTCTTCAGTGCTGGAGATATTAACGACTCAATCGCCCCATATAAGGGAATACACGACAGCCTTGGATTCTGGACTCCACACCGTGGATTCCGGATCCCGGATTCCAAGTACCCTATTGCGGATTCTTTGTCAGCAGAACCAGCAACCTCGTTCCCAGGGCCCCATTTTTTTTAAGGGGAAAACCCTGGGAACGAGGTTATCGAACCAGAATCGTTAGTGGGATTCTGGATTCCTTGAGCTGTATTCCAGATTCCAAAGCCCTGCAGGATTCCAGATTCCACAAGCAAAAATCCCAGATTCTGGATTCGACAGGCATTAATTTCCGGGATCCGGATTCCATTTAATCTAAGACTGAACTGACCTGACATTTTTCCAATGTGTTGTCTTGAAGACGTCTGAAAATTGCAATACTTCCAGAAAGGTTGTCGGGTGTAAAAACAAGCCTACGAGAGAGTAAACCAAACAAGCATTCATTTTAACATAAGTGGGGGGGGGGGGGGGGGGGGTTAAAGAATTTTAAGAAATACAAAAAAGTAACAATGTTTTGGATTCTTTGTTTAGGTTATTAGGCTCATTATACAAGAGGATAAAATAGATGTTACGTTCGCAGGGGGCAAACAAGTGATACAAGAAATTGCGAACGAGTTTGTTTATTCTAGGCAACAAGAAAATGAAGAAACCATTTTATCTTAAAAACGATAAAGGCAAGTTATTGGTGGAGGTGATCATTTTACTTTTTTTGGATAGAGTAGCGACCGTAGATGTCCTAACAGCAAGCAATACTGACGTCAAACTTGTCGGAACTCGAACTGTACATTTTGCAGGACTGAAATCATCGCCAAGGTTTGAGAGGTGGTGGACAAAACTCTGACCCTCAGTCCATGGACTGCCCTAAAATGGACTACGCCGCTGAAGTTTAGTGATTTGGGGTTAGGAAACTGAGTGAATCAAGCTTCAGGTTAGTTTTTCCAGTATAACGACCCTAAATGGAACCTGATTCTCTCAGTTTCCTACCCTAATCACTAAACTTCAGCGGCGTACGTAGTCCATTTTAACCGAGGGTAGTCCATATGGATACTCCATGCACTGGGGGTCGGTATTTTGTCCACCACCGTTTTGAGAGAATAAACAAACTCGATCGCGATTACTGGTATTGACAACTCTTATCACTTGTATCCCCCTAAAAATACCACCTGAAATTGTTTTTTATCCCATCAGTCCTAAAAAGTGTGCAAACATGGCAGGTATCGTAATAAGCTTTTCGTCTCCCCGTAGGTCACTTAGCGTGACACTTTATCGACACTCAACTAACCTTTCATCTTTATCCATAGCGATACCATTAGGATGAACTCCTACAAACGCTTTAATGGCCTTGAAGCCGTCAAAAAACACGATGTTACAAGGCAGCCAGTAATTGAGTAAAAATGCCCACAGGTTTCTCATTACGGTGCTTTCAAAATGAAAGAAGTTGTCGTTGGTGACGTAAAAGCTATCAGGACCTGCAAAGGATAAATACAAAAAAAAATTCATCATCTCACGTTTTATAATTATTGTAGTGTACGCATTAGCCTGCATAATAGGCGTTATATTTTCGCGTTTTTTAGGCAAGAAAAGGCAAGCACGTGCACGAAGCGAGCGAGGAGCGTAAGACACGCGTGTAGCCCAGTCGCGCGTCTGGCGCGTTCCTGTTTCGTTTCGAGAATGACTTTGCTCACCTGAATAACGCGAAAAAATGACGCTTGTTTTTTAAAAAAAAAAACAAAAAAAAACGTTGTTATCACTTGCCTTACTAGCCTTTCCCTAGCTAGGGTGGAGAATTTGAACCGGACGTATCAAGTTTAACTTCTTTGTACGATCCGCGTCTGACAACGTGGTTCGATAGCCGTTGATCTTTCGCATAGTGAGATAGAGGAGTTTGAAGGGAAAGAAACAGCTTTTGTAAACAAATTGCTTGTTCGCAAGGACTGTAAAAGTTACAGGTATGCGCTACATCGAGTGTTTAATTTTTCCGATCAACGTCATGTGGATTCACTCCAGTCTATTTTTCGAATTCACAATGCAAAACATTTGACCACTACATTGGGTTAATGTACCGGTAACTTCAGACGAGTCGTGCGTAACTTACTACAACATGTTCCACTTTGTGAAAACCCAAAGCTGAGGAAAGACTCGCATTTAGGGGGCATTTAGAGAGACGTCCTTCTTATAGAGAGTCAAATAAAAGGAAAAAAGAAAGCTAAGGACCAACCATTTCACAGAGGTATACGTTAAGATAGAGTCGGCTGTACCAACAGGTATCTTTGCTTTGGCCTTTGGTTGCCTAGTCCCTGGGTCTCATTATTCCGCGCGGCCAAAGCGTTTCGGGTCACGTGGTCCATGCGAAAATGTGTTTCCCGCCCGTTCGCCTCAGACACGTCACCGAAACGAATTGACCGAGAGGGACTGGGGAAACGCCGTATAGGGACTAGGCAAGACCTTTGGTAAAATGTTTCTCCTGACGTCGAACGCAACCTATAGTCTTGGGATTCCTGTGGTACACAAGGGTGATCTTTTGTGGTACTCATTTCGTAGTACGTCTGCATTTTCTGCGCCATCTTTTATAATTTATCTCGTGGGCACAAAAACGTTAAATATAATTAATTTGACATACTGCCGTAGCAGTGGTTGCGTGGCGCAATGGATAATGCTAGGAGCCCTGCTTTGCCCTTACACGCCGAAGATCTCGAGTTCGACTCCTATCGGATGAGACTTTTTTCTTTTCTTCGTAGTCGTTTTGTTTCTTTTTGTTTCCTTTTTTAACAAACATATAGGAAGCGTTTTGCAGTATCAATTTATTAGGAAATGACGTCACATTTGACAGTAAATCTAAAAAAGCGCGAACGCACTTCCTAATCTGAGATTACTACTAGTTTAGGCCATATATAAGGGAATTACCTGTTAACGTATATCTTTAGCCAAGCCTGAAAGTGGAATCCCTTAATACAAAACTTAAAGAAAGCTTGCAATCCTAAGAAAATTATCAACTGGTCAGGGGATAGCTTCAAAAGAATACGTGACCTCGATCGACCTCGTTAGCAACCTCAACCCCAGGGCCTTCTCTTGGAGAAAGAGAAAACCTTGGGGACAGGATTGCTTCAAAGGCGCGATATTTACAGCTGAGACAGAGATGCAGTCAATTTTTGCGGGCCAGCGGATGTCCCATTTTGATAGCTGTTAATTGAGTTGTTATGGATGCTTGGAAGGATACCGTAGTATAAAAGAAAGATATTGCTTTCTCATTTTGATATTACTGCACGTTTTGTATTTCTGGGTTTCTGTGTCATTTTTTGATGACTTAAATAAACCGGAGCGGACGGAAGGTCGGCTGTAACCCATTGGCTCCTGCGGTCTGTTCGCCCTGTTTGCATCGCGCGTCGATAGGGAACCGCGCTCCTTCCCGTGGACAAAGGTGTCCGTCTTTCGATAATTTCATCCCAAGTCATCGGAATGTTAGATGGCCATCAAATGATTGCCACCTCTGTCATTTTTCAGGGGTCACTTACCAACTGCATATACATCATTTGGACTCCAGATCAAATCATCCACAACTGAACGGCGATGTATTAATGAATGTGTTTCCCGCTCAAAGTCAAATATTTCAATGGCTTGTGCATCTGGTCGGTGATTCACAACAAACAAGGATACCTGACTCGAGGTTGGGTCACGATATACGCTAATCCCGTGCGGGTTAAATCCCTTGCGATTGAAGTCCTTCAATGTTAGCTCAACTGGATCCTGGTCAGGTTTGTTGAAGTCAAACGTTAATAGCTTACCATCTCGTTTGTCAATCTCGGGGTCATACCAGAGTCCTGCTGTATTGCGGAGCCCCTGTTTGCAAATCAGAAAAGAGAAAACTAAGAGCAACTTCATCCTCATTATGATCATCATCATCATCATCACAATCACCTAAATCATAATCATCAGGATCATAATTAGCAAATTAAAGAATTCGGCTTTCGGAGGATATGAAGAATTATGCAGATCGAGGAGGGTGTTATCGGCCGAGGTGGATAACACCCTCCGAGATCTGCATAATTCTTTTTATTATATAGATACTCATGAAAGAGACAGGATTTTTCCTTTTACTAAAAAATCATATCTTCATCGCGCGCAGTGAAGATACTATTTTTATCTTTCACGTGTGAGGATATTGGTGTCGCCATGGTTACTAACATTAAAACAGAAAATATAAGTATTGTCTTTATTTCTCCTTTACAACTTTATATCCGAGTTTCATAACATTTTTGTGATAGGCATTTTGCGATAGGTGACCACTTTAATTGCACTATTTTGCTGTTTCTCACTAGTGAGAGATACTTTCAGCACTCGACGATAAAATTCGTATCCCCACGCGGCCATGTAATATCCTCTATCTCCAACATTGAGATCAGTCCTAGTTTAGTATACAAAAACTTGTGATAGATATACGAAATAACTGGTCTAGAGCACTACAAGTTGGGGTAATTCAGAGAAAGAAATCCTTCACCATGGCCAGTACTTACTGAAGAGACAAAAACCAGTCCATCAGGGAGAAGAGCAAAATCCTCAGAGCCATTTGCTAAAAAGGAAACAAGCAATCATGACTCTGAACAAATACGTAATACAAATAAACTCCATTATGCTGGACTGACAAACAGTTCAGTGGGTCCCCAATAAAGAAAATAAGCTTCTGAAGTGTTGTAATGTCTTTGTTTTAGCCCCAATGTTTCTCATGCTCTCCACTGCGATCGCCTAATGGAGGTGTCAGCTGAATGGGGGTTCGTTATAAAGGAAAATATAAAACATTAATTTCGCGACCCGGCTTAGTGTCTGCTTAATAGAGGGTGTCTGTCTAATTGGGGTTCACCTTGATAGAGATTTCACTGTAAATTCTTCTAGACTACAATCTGAGTTAACGTTCTTCAGGTTCATTAAATTAGTTCAATTACTTCACTTTTAGTTACAGTCAAACCTCTTGGTACGGACACCTCTCTAATACGAACACCTCTCTTTTACGGACAGTTTCCAATGTCCCGACAAATTCTCATATATTTTCTTTAAAAAAACCTCCGAGTAATACGGACGCTCTGTAAGGGGGTGTTTACGTGTGAAAACTCGCACCGGCGCGAGTTTCATACCGGGATGACTTTTTGATTTCGTATCACGTTTACATGATGACTGTGTCATTTCACATCTCGTTATTAGAAGGTACACTTCATGTTAACAAAATGCACGTGTGATTCCAAATCGCAAACATCAACGCATGCGCTACCCCGTTCCAGTCTACCGGCAGACCGACGGACTTCCCACCGAAACGTGTGGTCGTTTCGCGTTTACATGATACCGTTGCGAGATTTCGTACCGGAGTAAAATTCTCGCCCCGGGAAAACAACCGGGGTGAACTCACGCTGGGGTGACTCGCACCGGCATGACATTTTGTGGTGGTGTCATGTAAACAAATGTAGAGCCATCAGAGGGAACCGGAGTGAACTCACGCTGGGGTGACTCGCACCGGCATGACATTTTGTGGTGGTGTCATGTAAACTAATGTAGAGCCATCAGAGGGAACCGGGGTGAACTCACGCTAGGGTTACTCGCACCGGCATGACATTTTGTGGCGGTGTCATGTAAACAAATGTAGAGCCATCAGGGGGAACCGGGGTGAACTCACGCTGGGGCTACTCGCACCGGCATGACATTTTGTGGTGGTGTCATGTAAACAAATGTAGAGCCATCAGAGGGAACCGGGGTGAACTCACGCTGGGGTGACTCGCACCGGCATGACATTTTGTGGTGGTGTCATTTAAACAAATGTAGAGCCATCAGAGGGAACCGGGGTGAACTCACGCTGGGGTGACTCGCACCGGCATGACATTTTGTGGTGGTGTCATGTAAACAAATGTAGAGCCATCAGAGGGAACCGGGGTGAACTCACGCTGGGGTGACTCGCACCGGCATGACATTTTGTGGTGGTGTCATGTAAACTAATGTAGAGCCATCAGAGGGAACCGGAGTGAACTCACGCTGGGGTGACTCGCACCGGCATGACATTTTGTGGTGGTGTCATGTAAACTAATGTAGAGCCATCAGAGGGAACCGGAGTGAACTGGCTCCCGCGCGAAAGTCGCCCCGGGGTGTCATGTAAACACTCCCTTATACGGACAACGGACACTAAATCTCGGCCACAGAGTCTGAGTAAATTCATATAAAATTAACTTCTTTATTTTTTACGGGCGCTGCGGTGATCAGTCATAAAAGTGACGTCACCATAGTGACCTCTCTAATACGGACACTTGGCTCTGTCCCTTCTGTGTCTGTATTAGAGGTGTTCAACTTTTAATCCTTTGTGCATCTGCACTCTGCCCACAAAACTCAGGCGCTGAAAACTGTTCACTTGGAAAATGAATACTATTCTTCTTGTGATCAACGCTAGTGTCTCGAAACTATAATGGCTTTTTGTATCATAGCTGCTTAAATAATAGTTGTATACAGGTACATGTATTTTTTATCACTTTTTTGTCTTTAATTTATTTGACTGATGAATTTTAATGTCTGGAAACATTCAATCATTTGAATAAATTCTATAAATTTTACTGAGCTAATTTCCTTTGGAGATACAAGCCTGCGTGACACAGGCGTTCCAAGGAGAAGGGAAGGAAAAAGGGATTTCGCCTTTTTTGCTATCGAAATTTAATAATGTTTAATTGATTGATGATTGACAGTTATTCCAGAAAAAAGAAACAGTAAAATTTCGTGTTATTCACGTGCAAGTGAATCGAAGGCATAATTTATTCACAAAAAGACAACCTAGAAGCCATCACATGACGTATATCAGAGAAAACAACACGGTTAATTAAGAATCAAATCAATAGACGCTATTCTGCCTTGTGCAATGGCTGTAAAAAAATAATGAAACTTGTTGTTTTCTCTGATATACGTCGTGTGATGGCCTCTAGTATGTCTGTTTGAGAATAAACTACAAAATGCAGGGAAACCTTTTTAGAGTAATTAAGCTTAATTTCGAGGAGCCCCTGGGCTCTCCACCTTATCATTCAAGTGAATCGTCAAGCCGCTGAAAATAAATTGGATTGTCTTATACATAAGACTTAAACCCCGACTGACGAACTGCCACCGCAGTAAAATATATGCCTCACCTGTTCTTTATACTCATACCTATAAATATATCTGTTTTCCTTAATACATGAAATTAATTATTTACCTTTCTTGTTCTGTGCTGTTCATACATCTATCATGACTAGCGAGCCGCCGAGTAGGTGACCGGTCGTTTTGCCTAACGTATATCTGGTCTTATGTCGTTCCGCTAAGAAGCGAAATGAGCGCTGCGCGTGTATATGCTTCGTTCTCTCAGCCATGATACAAAAAAGTGCGATACGCATGCATATACCTCGTTCTTTCAGCAACTGATCAGGCGAAAGCAGTTTCGCAACTGATCCAACAAGTACGCGAAACGACTTCAGAAGTTAGCGAACACCGTAGACCGCCGAGCCACTTCAGCAAAGTCCTTACTCTGTATATAAGTGAAGAATCTGTTTAGAAAAACTTACCTTGTATCGCTTTACAAGGTCCAGGGGAGTGGTTCAAAGTCTTCGTAAAAAAACCAAGGGCAATCCTAGAGAATATCCAAGGACCAAGGATATGAATTAAACACTCGATGCATTTGAGCTTTAATAGGTTCACAAACTATTATTCGAACCAATGGAACACATCTATTTTTCACTTACAGGACGTTTAATACGTGTGAAACCACAATGGCGATTAAAGCACATACAATAGTGACTTCCAAAGTTAACAGTCGACCCATGGATTCGGCGTGTGGAGTCTTACAGACAGTTGAACATGTTGAAGGTCTTGGCAAACTGTACGGTGTTCAAGATTGCGTGACACACCTGACCTCCACCGGCCACGAAGACTGAAGGTAAACGAGGTGGGGGGGGGGCTTGTACCCGGGAGAGCTTACAACAGGACTAAAAACGCGTTTCAAAAGAAGCTACATAACTTTACTGTCATAACAGTGCTAATTAACAAACTTTTTAAATTTACCCGCTTTTTAAGCTTCAAAAGGGCTACACTGGGCATTTGTCAAGAACTGTGTTCCTACGATGGGGCGTTTGTCAGAGAAATTCTGCCCGGGTGCAGGGAATGTTTCGTGAATGAAGCACAAACATCAAGCATAAGCTTACTAAAGAAAGATTTGGCGTCTTGAAACTTCGTGTTAAAATTAAAATGTTATCGTCTAACAGAGGAAAGCGATTTTTAATAAATGAGAGCAGTCTGTTGAGGAGAAAAGCCGGCTATAAATGGGTTTGGGAAGCTTTGACAAGAATTTCAGGAGGAAATGACAAAGATTGTCATCGCAAAAAGCCATACTTATGAAGCAAAAATACATTTCTTGGTCGTGGTCAGGTCAATTTTAACGGTAAGCAGGTTCGTCTTCGAAGTCAGGGTCTGTCAGAGCCTCCCAGAGACCGGGATAATCTTATGTAAGTATCTTCTACATTGTGGTTGATTTTTATCAAGAATTTTCACTGGTAAAGTTAATACACATTGCGTGAATTAACGATTTTAAGCCTCTTTCAAGGAAACATACCTTTTGCCTCATCCCCAATTAAAGTTGATCATTTAGCACAAATTTTAAGCCATACGGAGGGGTTTTTGTATGAATCTGCTGGTCCCTCCGTGGGTCATTTGCAGCTTTTGGGAAGAAGACCGGGCACACCTTCGTGGCAGGCGCCGGTTGTTTTTTTGTTTATTTCTCTGATAGAGCGCGCGAGGGGAACGCGCGAAGGGGGTAGTTGAAAGTAAGGTCTGTGCGGCAGGCGCCTTCTCCCTTTTTCTCCCCTCGAACGCGCGTGTAACCTCGACATTTCTCCTTTTTTTCGACGTAAAAAAACCGGCGCCTGTTACCCAGTCTACACTTCGAATTGGAGGACTGAACCATAACGTTCGTAAGCCTCCCTTAGCAGGTTGAAAAGCATCAGAGATCAGAGGTGCATTTTTCTTGGTTGTATAACGACTTTGCAACACTTTAATAAAACTTCACTTCACAGTACACCATATTACTATATACAGAGCCGATCAGCAAACGATCTTTGTAAAAAATGGCAGACGAGGAACCGGACACTTCCTTCCCATCATTCATGTACACCTCGCGAACCTCGTAATCAGGAAAAGCTTCCCCGGATGAAGATGGCTTTCCAAGCTGCAAATGTAAAACTTGAGAAGGACTGGGAAGACTGAGGTTCTTAGAGTGTTCAACGAAGTCAATACCGCGAGGTATTCCCGCAAGCCACAGATCTCCAGTCACAGGGTCAAGGTTGATGTTATCTATAATTGATCCAATTGGAATCGTCTGTTTAAGAAAACCACAGTATTAAGGTATTAGAAATGTGTAAGATAGAGTTAATTTCGAAAGGGACCGCCGCGCCTGCCGGGGAGCCTGGGATTACAAATTTCTCCCCCCACCCCCTCCCTCACCCACCCACCCACCACCTCTCACTTCCCTTCGCCCATCGTTGGTGCTAATGATATCAAAGCCTCAATCTGAAACACGCCAACTCACCTGACACTTTTCTAATGTGTTGTCTTGACGACGTCTGTAAACTGCAATGCTGAGGGAAATGTGGTCGGGTGTAAAAACAAACCTACAAGGAAATAGAGGATGGCAGGGAATTAAATTATTGTTTACAGCTGATCTCTGTTACACCCGCATGGCATGGTAAAAATTTTCAGCTTCATCTTCAGATATACACCAGTACAGGTTTCCTGTACAGCTCAATTTCCTATAACCGCTCAGAAGCGCTGAAAAAAATTTCAGTGATTGCAGTAACCTAAGAAAACAGGCGACATTTCGAGACGCCACCACTGATTTTCCCGCCAAATGACGTCTGAGGAACAAGCGCAGAAATTCCACACTGATGACGTGTCACTATACCCAGATCTGGAGAGTACTTCTGATTGAGATATTCTGTGCCGCGACTGAGAGAAATTTGCCTCAACCATTCAGAAGCACTACCCAGATCTGGGTAAAGTGACAGGTCATCAGAATGGATCCCTACACGTCATTTCGCGGGGAAACCGGTGGGGTGGCGTCGCGAATGGACTGCCGTTGCTACGACTGTAGGGAATAAAAAACTTTCTCACCGATTTCAACGTCTAACGGACAAAGCTTTACCTGTTAAAACTTCCAAACCGAATTTCGTCGCCTTCTCCGTGTATTTCAGGAACAGCTTTTTTGAGGAAGTGGAGGTGAAGCAGTGAATAGCATTGGATATCCGGCCGGAGGTTGAGTAGCCAATCAGAGCGCGCGAAAAACACTATGCACTCTTTTAATATGTACTAAATGAAACTCTCTGACGATAATAGCCATCGTATATAAAAAAGGCGAAAGCAACATCATCTAATAAGCACCCGTTGTTATTAAACCATTTACAGTTGGTGTTTTACAGAAAAAATTGCCCACTACACTGGACAAAGAAAACGAATGCTCTGGGGACAGGAGTGAAAACAGTACATTTATTTACTAAAACGCACGACACTCGCACGAACCCGGGTTTTTTTCCCGCTATTCCCAATAGGTCGCTGGGCGCCGCACTTTTATCCACACTGGAACTAACCTTTCGTCTTTATCCATAGCAATACCATTAGGATGAACACCTCCAATCGCTTCAACGCCCTTAAATCCATCAAAAAACACGATGTCACAATGCAGCCAGTAATTGAGAAAAAAAAGCCACAGGTTTCTCATCACGGTGCTGTCAAAATGGAAGAAGTTATCGTTGGTGACGTAAAAGCTATCAGGACCTGTAAAAGATAAATGAGGGAAAACAATTTCATTATCTCACATGTTATTTTGTTACAGGGTTATCAGATAACTAGCTGAGCAGGACAAACCAAATAAAGAGCCACTTATCTGGACTACTTTTTTCCATAGTACTGGTTACATAGACACTTAGTCTTAAGGTCCCGTTCACACTTAGGGGCTAGATCGATCTCAGTTAGGAATTATTTGTCCAATTAGAAGGCGTCAGTGTGAACAGGTCCTCATGCGATCTCGAACCGATCTCAGTATGAACGGGGCCTTGGACGGGCCTTAGACTTGGTAGATTGCTAACTACAACAGGTTAGTGTAAATCATCATTTGCAAGAAACTCAACGCTGGCAACAGTCGCAACTTTGCGCATGAAAAGTACAGTTCACCGCGGCACAGATAAGTAAACAACCAAGTTCTTATTACTTAAGATGATGATAATGATGATGATAATGATAATAATAGTGATAATAATAATATTATTAATAATAATTAACGCCAATCACTAAGAACTAAGCTAAGACACTGGATGGGTCACAGAATGACTCTCTGTGTTGTACAACTGTCATCTGCCTGCCCAGAGAGGGCACAGAGAGAATATAAACAGAGACACGATGGAGTAGCTAGAGCCTTACATTGGGATTTGTGCAGACAACATGGATTTGACAGGAGTCAAAAATGGTATGGTGTTGAGACAATAAGAATTTCAAATTACGTTTGGATTTCAGAATACAAACAGACAGGAAACTGGATCACAATCGCCTTGACATCGTGGACAGAACAAGAATTGTCTCATCATTGATGTTGCATGCCCTAGTGACATAATGGTGGACATCAAACAAGAGTAAAAGATCAACAAGTAGCTTGATCTGGCCCCCGGAATTGTGGAAGATGGAGAGCGTAAAAGTTGTCTCCGTTGTTATCGGGGAACTGGGTACTATTGCGAAGAGACTAGAAGACAACCTGAGAAACAAAAATGCTGGGATAAAGTCGATTCGACAATAATGTTAACCACTCGTACGACTCGACAACTTTTCAAAGTGGACCCTAGAGTGCCCTTTGGAGTTGTACCTCTGGTTGTCGAATGAACACAACGTAAGTCGTATGAGTTGTAGAACGTATTTTTTCACTCGTATCATGTCGACAGTATAGGACATGACGTAATCAAAAGTTATACTTTGCTTTTTTTTGTCATAAATTCTCTTGCTGTTTAAGTGCAAGGTAATTAAAACAAAATAAATTTACATGAAATTCCGATGGCCCTTATGTCACATTTTACATGACCTTTAATTTTTAAGGGCGTTGAGACACCTATAAATTTGTATTTACGAAAAATAAAGTCAAGTAACTAGAAATTTCTCGCAAACGCTCTCATTAAAATTGCTTAAAATCAGAACAGCGTAAGACAGTTATATGGACTAAAATCCCCATACAGGGTTTTCACATGACGTCATGGTGCCATATTTGTGTTCCAAAACAATGAAAAGGCCGGCCATATTGGTGTTTCAAATCAATCCTATGGAGTTGAACTCTTTTCTGATGTAAACTATTTCGCAGCTTCGAAAACGAAAAAATGGTAATGGGTCACCGTGTTGCCTTAGATACATCGATCACGAAAAAACTGATATTTTTTGAAACTCCGGTGATCACCCTACATGTAACGAGCACAATTCGATTTCCTGTTTTGTTCAGTTTGTTTGAGACATCTTTGCATTTCATGTTCATGGAGAGAGAGTGTTATCACTGAAAAGCCGGATAGAGCCCCCTTAATTAACTAGACACTTACCTGCTGCGAATAAATCATTAGGACTCCAGATCAAATCATCCACCACTGAACGGCGATGTATCAGAGAATGTGTTTCCCGCTCAAAGTCAAATATTTCAATGGCTTGTGCCTGTGGTCGGTGATTTATAACAAACAAGGATACCTGACCCGAGGATGGTTCTCGATACACGCTAATCCCGTGAGGGTTAAATCCCGTGCGATTGAAGTTTTTCAGTGTTAATTCAACTGGATCCTGGTCAGGTTTGTTGAAGTCAAACGTTAACAGCTTAGAATCTCGTTTGTCAATCTTGGGGTCACAATGGAGAGCGACTTTATAGCGGATTCCCTGTTGACAAAATGAGGAAGCAAAACCTATCAACACCCTTGCGCTAGCTAGCTAGGGACCCTCCCACCGTGCTACTCGCGATGCCCATTCCCGGACGGGGGCAAATTGTCGCTGTGACCATGGATCCATGCTGTGACGTAAGCTTTGAGCGACCGTTAATTACGTCACGTCCAAGAGCCCGGTCATACGCATCCCGAGAAAGAAAACTCTGATGGAAAAAGCGCTTCGCTAGCGGTTGTGATGAAATCTGAGACTCCAGAAGCATAGAAGGGAAAGACAAATTATCGACAGATCCTTTGACGGCAATTTTGGCGAGTTTGGACCATTTTTATGGGATTTATGGAGCTTCGAGCTGCAACGGTCGGCTTGAGAGTCCCCAGCCTTCCCATTTTTCTTACCGTTAGTACAACTCAAAATCTTAAACGTCGATAAAACGGCTTCCAAATGGCTCTAGAGGCAAAGAGAGTAAATAACAAAACACAAACACAAGGTAAGTCATTTTCATTTCTATTTTTGTCAAAAATGGAATTTAGGACGTATTTTGTTAATTTTCATACATTCTCTTATAAATTCAAAGTCCAAAGAACCCCCACAGAGTTTGAGCTGCCTGTGGCCTCGTCGGTTTTTTTTGCCAAATAACATCGTCATGTTTTAAAAAATACCAAATTAGTCCTCATGATTATTGTTTGTTATCGATTACTATCGATTGTTGTCGATTTTTTCATCGATAGTAATCGATGGAGAATTTTTCTGTGACTTCGATTTCTTATATCAATCGATAACAATCAGCGGATTATATCGATTGATTTCAAATATCAATTTCTATCAATTGACTACACGTGGAGATAAGGCATGAGAACGTGGTGGGTGCTACAAAAAACAACAAACACTTACGGAAGAAACAAAGGCCAGTCCATCAGGGAGAAGAGCGACATCTTCAGAACCGTTGGCTGAAAAAATTAAGTAATCATAGTCAATTTTAGTAAATATCACTTAATGGCGGCACAACTGATAAAGACGTTGTGTGGCAAGAAGCGTGACTGTTGGAATCGGTTTGCAATTGCTCGGCTCTAGGATTATTAGCCGGCAAATACAGCCGTTTTTCCTTACTCCTCGCCGCTAAGGACGTTACGAAACGTCCCTGGCGGCGAGGATCTAGGATAAACGGCTGTATTCGCAGGCTATAGGATTATAGAGAGAGCAAACCGATTCCTTGTCACACAACGTCTTTATCAGTTGTTTTGAGCCTTAAGTCAACAAGAAAATCAGACGCTTATTTTTGCAACCCTCCGCAACCCCGATAATCAGCGAATTCATCTTTTCTCGGAAGTATTCTCTGTACTGTTATTACAGTGTATTTGTCAGTAACTCTGGGCCAGCGATATTAAAAAACTGAACATCTGTGACATTCGAGTAATTCTGGCGGGGGAGGTCGCTAATCAGAAACAGAAAACAAAATAATGTGTCAAATTTCTGGCCTTAAAAGTGGTCGCCTACGAGAGAGTCTTTGAAACAGTATTTAAGAGAAAAACAAAAAGGTTATTTACCATATCCTGTTAGAAGAGGTCGTTCGCGCCGCTGACCATTCGCGTAGAGCGTGTGATCAAGCCTTAAGAACGCTACAGCGCGTACGACTTCGTACGAGCTAAAAATCCGCACAAGAAAGAAACCTCTACTAGCAGGGTAAACTTAAGTCGAACTCTAACCAGCACATTCGATTCCCTTCACTGAGTACATATTTTGAAAAAAGTATTGACAAAGCAAAAGACGAACTCGATTACAAGTATTATACAAGTAAAGTTGAAACCTACCTTGTATCACTCTACAAGGTCCGGGGGAGTGGTTTAAGGTCTGCGTAAAGAAACCAGCTTTAATCCTAAAAAGATAGACACTCACTGTTAATTGCCTACTCAGTCTGGGTGTCGGTAAACTGAACGACGAAAATGAGACTTATGTGACTTACATGAGTTTTAAGACGTGGGAAATAACGATAGCGATAAAAACTAACACTATAAACTCAATAAGTCGACCCATCGATCCGGCGAGATTGTAACGACCTTCGTACAAGGCACGAAAAGGCAGACGCCGCCTATCTCTTTCTATTTACCCAGCCAGAAGTCAGAGTATAGTCACTCGCTTGGACACGCCACTGTTTATTTGTCAGAAATTGCGTGACATTGCGACCAACCGCTGACCAAAAAGCCATAAGATTCTGGGTACGACATCAACTGACATATTCAACGTCTGTTTTGGCTTTTCACTGTCTCAAAATCAAACTAAAGATCAAAATTTGGTCAGGAATCTGATAAAATATAACAGATTAATACGCAACAGTGAAGGTTGTGAAGGAGGGGGAGGAGCCGGGGAAAACAGGGGGCGGCAGGGAGGCGGAAGTGCTAAGTGAACAAGAAGCGGAAGAGAAGTACAAAAGGCCACCTTTCTTTAATATTTATTCATGCATTAGAATACTACCAAAAGCAAGAACTAGACAAAGTCAATTTATGTGCTTTTTATGCACTCGTCATTGGCTTTTCCGGGGATTGACCCCCGCAACACCCCTGGGGATTTGTTTTCCCAATCAAACAAAAACCTACTAAATCGCCGAGGTATAGGGCATAAAATTCACGCCAAATCCCCCTCCCCAAGGGTTAAGAAGCCAGAATATCCTCCTTCAGCACTGTATCTTTGCCGCTAATAACAAATATCATGATCTGTCTTTTTTTTATTACCTGTCTGTCTACTTTTTTATTTTTACTCTTCTTCCACTAATTATTTATTTTCATTTTTTTTAATTTTTAAACTAAACTAGTCAGCATCACTCTAAGAACTTACCATGGTAGCAAAATTTCTGGATGACAACAAACCGAAAATTCACTTAAAAAGTGAATTCGCACTTTTTCAAACTTATTCGGTCTTACTCAATTTCATCTACTTTGTCATTGGCGAAATTTCTGGGGTTAAATCCGAAAGAACTGTATTCAAGTTTAGAAAAAGAAAATTTTTGTGTTGTGTATACCTACTCCATAAAGCAAGCGCGCGACATTAGAAAGTTTCATGTCGCAGTCGTGCAACGACGGCTAAGAAACGTACAAAAAAGCACGATGTACGTGCAAAGTTGTTGTTTTGCTAATATAAACTTAGGGGGTGTTTACATGAGAAAACTCGCACCGGCGCGAGTTTCATGCCGACATGACTTTTTGATTTTGTATCGCGTTTACATGATGACTGGGTTATTTCACATCTCGTTATTTGAAGGTACACTTCATGTTGATAAAATGCACGTATGATTCAAAATCGCGAACATTACGCATGCGCTACCCGTTCCAGTCTACCGGCAGACTGATTTCACACCGAAACGGGTGATCGTTTCGTGTTTACATGATACCGTTGCGAGATTTCGTACTGGAGTGAAATTCTCGCCCCGGTGCGACAACCGGAGTGAACTCACGCCGGGGCGACTCGCGCCGGCATGACTTTTTGTGGTGGTATCGTGTAAACAAATGTAGAGCCATGAGAGGGAACCGGAGTGAACTCGTCGCGGCGCGAAAGTCGCCCCGGTGTCATGTAAACACTCCCTTATTGCTTATTGTCGCAGTAGTCGTCGTTGCTTAAACTCCCAATTGTTGTGATCCAGAAATTTTGCTACCATGGTAACGTGACGTCACACTTGTCCTCTCTATTCTCCTACGCGTTTGGTCTAACCGACGTAGACTTATTCAGTGAGTTTTACATCTAAACACTAAACGCCATACCTTACGACTTTTCACAAGTTAATTAACCGTGGCACCAATATCTTCACACGCCTTGCGTAAAAATTTCACAGCTGCCCCTGTTCCCTTTCGTAAATCTGGTCAATCCTTCAATGTTTGCGACCATCATAATTTTCAGTCACAAGCTATGTAACCAAATCCCGTGCATCTCTGGGATCTAAAGCGCCTGTTTCCAAAATTAAACAACCCCACCCTGCGAACCCAAGAATTGTCAAAAATGCACCATCCCCCGCATGTTCCTGCAGTTTCCCCGGGATTTCCCTGGGGGTGTCCCGTGGTTGTTTTTCCGAGGCCCCCAATGTTTCCTGAGAGAAACCGGCGCCGAGAGGAACATCGAGGGTCGAAAGGAAACAAAACTCACAGTTTCCCGTAGAGCTGGTCTATTTTGTTTTAGTAAAATCCAGCTAGTGGTCTATTATCAATGCTGGGTTCTGATTGGTTGAGCTACTACTAGGCTATATGTTATAGCCCACTAGTAGCGAAAAGCGCCGGCTTTGAAAAACAAAACAGTGGCGGCTGAATCGCGTTTTGCTGGCTTAAGTTGTTTTGTCTCGATATTTTTGACCAACTAGTTAGATTTTACTAAAACAATTATTCCTCTCGCCTTCGGCCTCATGGACTATTGACTCAGAGCCCATTCTGGCTTGAAGAATAATTGTTAAATATACCTCAACTCAGATCAGCAGCCCATAATCACTGAGCGAACAACTTCCATGTACTTGTGTCGCGGCGTTTTCTTCAACAAATTTAAGAGTGTGTCCATGAGAGAACCAGGCAGGGGGTGATAATGCTCAAATCACGGATTTCGCTCAAACTTGGCACAATAGATGGGTTTGGTGAGATATTAACCTCGACAAAAAATAAGGTCGCAATATTGAATTCCCTGGGATTTACAGGGACCCCCCCTAAAAATCACAAAATCTACTCATTTTTGCATAATTAATTAGCTAACTTTGGTTTGGCTGTTCAACAAGTAGAAAAGACAACTTCAAATCTAATCAACTTTATCATCTTCTATGTTTATCAGAATTAATCCTCAGTAATTTATTTTTACTCTCTAATTCGATCTCTTCCTATTATTTAGCCTAAAGTAAGGTCGTCATCTCACTGTTTTGACCAAACCATAAATTTAAGGTATTTTAGTCGCTAAAATCTCCCATGAGCAACAACCTATGTACTTAATTCTCACATATTCTTTGAAAGACATCTTTAAGGTTATCAAATCAATCCTAAAATATTTGGGCAATCTCATACTTTATCAATAATGACGTATTATGTACATTTGACTTGACGCTTATTTGTCATTTTACCAAAATTGGAAGAAACGTAACATTCGTTTTTTTAAAACAAAAATAGCACAAAGTTGGCGAGAAGTCACAAATCAGATGCCTCATTATCGATACTAATGGCGGAATTGTTAGAAAGTGTCACCTGAGGCATGTTTTCTGTGTTATTTATGGACGTTTTGATGGAAATTTTATGGAACGCTTGAGTAAACACAAGGAGCAAAAGATTTAGTTCAAAACTTCGATCGGTCCAACTTGTAGGTGCTACAAGACCCAAAAACGATAAAAGATAGTGAATAAATGTTACATACACGTCTCTCAGATGCTTTAGTCCAGGTTGGCTGCTCCAGTTTCGTCTGGTCATCTGTGGCGTTACTCTGCGTTACTTTGTGACGAGGTAATGAAACATCTTGAAACATTGCAAAATTAAAAGTGTCGGCTTTTCACGAACATTCGAAGTCTTTAACATAAGTTGTAGTCAGAGGGAACAAAATGATTCTCAAAGGACAAGAAGGATCACTGACAATCCGTCTATATCTATGGAAAACAACCACCTGCTCGAACACCCTCCATCTTTGACTTAAGACTCTGCCTAAATGATGGAATCTGTTATGCTGGACTACCGGACTACCGGACTACGGAATGCGGAATACACTATCTATTGTTTGTACGCGCCAATATCCTGTTATAACTGGCGTGTTGAAAATAGGTTGTGAAAGTCGTGTTACTTGAAATGTTGAGTTTATTCGATGTTGACATTAATTACCGTGATAATAATCATCCATAATACCCCTTTTTTATAGTCAGACCGTGCCATGCAATTTTCGACAATTAACAACTTGCCATTGGGTATACTTACTTACTTACTTATATTTTAATCCTCGTAGTCTTACAACTATACAGGATGGTATCTGTATCTATGGACTGCAAAAACATAATAATAACCGTTTAAAAGTGTTGAGGAAAAACTTCTGAGGTATACAAAAGACCCAAAAGGGGGCACTAATACTTGCAAAAAGAGTAGGCTATTTTTTTTTTAGCTATTCAAGGAAGGTGTAAATTAAGAACAGGTTTTTGAACACAAACTAATACACAATATACACTTCTCATTTAAGCTGTCATTTGCGGATTCATACAGTATAGAAGTTCTCTTAACGGACACTCTCGTGTAAAGCGAATAGCTCTACTTGCGACCGCCATCACAAAACCCCGTTTCAACTCCCACACAGACTCTGAATTTTTACATTCCCGTAGGCGGCCTCGAACACTCAAAGGGTTTACTGGCGAATTAGCTTTGATTTAAAGCTCTCGTAAGCAGACACCCGGAAGAAAATCTTATCCGCCTCTGAATGTTGTGGTTTTTTTTTTTATATTATGTCCACAGTCATATCGCTGTTTGTCACTGTAAGTTATGAATCATTCTTATATATCCGTTTCAGAGTTACCGTTTTTTCACATACACGTCCGGTTACACTTGAAAATACAAGCTGAATTGTATGCCTTTACCTAATTTCAATAATGCAATGGTCTGATCTCTGCGTTCCCTGTATGTCCTGCGCTCCTCGGAGTATCAGAGGGACTTTAGAAACAAAATAGATTTGTCTATAGTATATTGTAACTTAAAAATTGCATCAGTACATTCACTCCAAAAAGTAGATGTTTCCGCACTTTTCCTCGTTAGAGACCTCCTGCAGTTCGAATCTCGTAAAAGCCTAATTTTCCTTGAGCAACCCCACGGGCATTATTTACTGGGTGTCTTCCGACCACGCACGGACCGGAACATCAAATGTCTGTAACTTAATTGTTGTGTCTGTCCATAATTCAACATCTGCCTGCCTCAGCACAGCACACTAACCTGGGCACTAAACTGGTTTTGGTGCCTCAAGAGTACGCAAAAAGGCCCTTCCGAGGATGTCTAGGATGAGAAAATTGACCTTACCTGGGTAGGGTGAGAAATTTGAAATCTAAGTATCACAGTTGAAGTAGCTCTTGAGGGAATGTGGGAAGGGTGTTAAACATATGGAAGCGGTTGTTTGAGAAAAAGATCTAACTCAATGTGAAAGTGTGGCGTATTTTGAATTCTACTTGGGAGCATTACTGCCATAGTTAGGCTTTATAAGACCCCCAAAAGACCGTGCTAGGTAAAAAATTCAGTGTTTATGACAGTCAAATCTGGTGCCAGCAGTTTAGGGCATTTGTACGCAATTTGGCCACTCCCCCGGGGAGGGGGGCTCCAGTATGAAAACAAAATGGAATTCTTGTCGCAAGCTAGTCTGGACGTGTCTCACGCTTTATTTGTCCCTTTGAGCTGGTCTGCACCAAGATCCGGCTTCACTTCGCTGCTATTTGACGTGCAACTAAAATAGACAAAAAAATTTCTTTCCAAAACACGAAAGAAAAGCGACTTCTATCTCCGAGTTTGAAAAGAAATGGGATCATTTATAATCACGGTCTGAATAGAGTTGCCAATAGATTTGGAATTCTAAAATTTTTATTAGCATACAATAACAATAAAATTATCTCAGAGAATGTCGGAAAGTCATATTTTTCATATTTTGTTCACTGGACTCTGGCTACTGGCTCCTGGCTCGTGACTCGATACGATCGATGTTTCCGTATGGTGGCCAACCGCTGCTTAAAAATGCGGGCTCTAGTTAATGTCAAAGATGGCGGACGGTTCGTTGTTGTTTGTAACATGTGAATTGAGCTACAACAGTAGCAGAAATAATTCTTTCCATGGATTACAAATCGGCTTTCTACTTTTCGTATTGTTTTCTCCTAAAACAACTTGATTTGGATTTTTGCGCGTAAACTGATGGCTAAGGAATTTTAGTCGTACAGCGAGTCACGACGCTGAACAACGCTGAACTGGGCATCGAAGGTGGCATGGGGAACAAATCCAAGCGGGCACAAACTAGCAGTTGAGACATCCAAGAGATACGTATATGGATTTTATTGACCGTTTATATTGCTTTTAGGGCGAAATTGTTAAAGTAAGTAAAACTGTGAATTAAATCTTTGTATGTTGTTTTTCCTTGAAAAGATCGCGTATATAGCTATCAAAAATCATCGTTAGTTTCTTGCACAATAATTTCAACAATTTTACCCTTATTAATGTTAAATCATTGTCTGATGAGTTTTTTTGTTCGATTTCTCCTCATTCAGAGGCAAACGCACGAATATTGTGGGGGCCTGAATTTTGATGAAATATGCAAAAGTCGTTCAGTCACATGAACAGTTTATGTCAACACATGGAAGAAAGTGAATTGCCCAAACTTTTTATGACCTTTTTCTGAACTTAAGTGATGGCTTTAACTACTCATGCAAAAGTTATAAAGATAAGCTGTTGCTCATCAGAGATATTGGGGAATAAAATACCCTAATTTTACGACTTACTCAAAACTTGGAAATGATGACCCAACTTAAGGGGACTAAGAGGGGGAAAATCGAATCGGCGACTTTAAAAAGTTTATTGTGCTTAAAGTCTTATGAACTCAGATCATCTCTCAGTGCATTTAAGTTCCAGGTGGCTTTTCTGTTTGTTGCACTGGCATCGTAAAGTTAGCTAATTAATTATGCATAAAACGGGCAAAATGGCGGTTTTTACAGGGGATGCCCGGATCTCCCAGGGAATTTAATATTTTGACCTGAAATTCTGTCACATAAGTTAACTCCAGGTACCTAACATTTGTGCCGAGTTTGAGCAAAATCGGTGATTAGAGCATTATCACCCCCTGCCTGGTTCTGCCTGGTTTTCTCATGGACACACTCTTAATTTTAGAACGGTTTTAGCGCGAACTATGAGTCCCACAAACTAGTCAGCAAAGCTACCGACCTATAAAATTGATATTTTTGCCATATATTTAAACGACGTTTATTTTTCCTTTTTGATATCTTATACTTCAATTGCGCTCATAGACGGAGCGGAGATTCCACTTTCGCAAGAAAAAGTGCTCTTAAATATACCGGTCCATAAAAAACGCCGTGACATAGGCCAATGGCTTGGTCCCGCGACAAATTTTAAGTGGCTGTCCACCTAAGAGCGGTCCGGCGAGTTTGGGATCGCCAGTAAACCTTCCCTTTATTTTTTGTGGGTGAAAAGGACTCAATGAGGAATGATTAAAATCGAGATAATTTTTTTCAAAATCCTTTTCTGTGCTTCGCTACAGCACAAAACCTCTTTCTTGTCTGAGAGCGCTTTTTCAACTTTATCCAATGGCCAAAATTCAGTAATTTTAAAAGCCACGCTTCTTCGTAACGGATAAATATCGCGAAATTCTACATAGTACAATGGATTTAGCTGCATTTGACTTGTCCTATAACGGAATCTTGGATAATTTGACGCAAAATTCAATTAAATTAATAAGATCAAAGACGAGCCACTTAAACGGTTTTTTTTCTCCCTTGACAAATTCCTCCAAAGTAAAAGCTAAAATCTCCAAAGCGGTACAAAAATCACAGGCAAAATGCACTTCACAGCAAAGATCTTATCTTATTCTGTTAGAAAATAAAGTCAAAGGTGCGGGTATCATTCTGTGTCGGACGCGAACAAGCGTTTTTGAGAGCTCCTTTTGTCAATATTTACCTAAAATTGCACGTTTGGCGCCTACTTAAACTCATATGATAAGGCTGATATTTTTCCCACGGGGCAGAATCTTGGTATGCTTCATCAAAATAACGTACATTTGATGTTTTGTAAGCCATCTTAGGCCAGTAAACCGTCATAAAATGTCATAAAATACATGTAGGATTTCTTCATCTAGTCGTATATTATGCAAATTTAAAAGCCCCTTTACAGCGCGGTTGTCAATTTCAGCAATTTTCAAAATCGTAAAGAATACAATTCACTTCTGGTCAAACGAAGCCCGCTTTGAGTTTAAAGTCTCAGCAACTAAAAGGCTTTTTAATAAAGACTGAATTCAGCTCAATTTCCGTTTGGGTTTCCTTCATGGTCATATGCTAATTAGGATTGTTGTCACGCAATGAAAGCGGATTTGGAGAGTTTAAAGGAGAAAGCAAGTTGGTGCCTCTTAGTCCATGTAACAGGTGAGTGTTATTACGGCTCATTCGAGGCGATGTCACTTAACGAAAGATGATATTACAGAGAGCGAACTTACTTTGCAGCTGGCTGGTTATTTTGGTAAAACTGCCCAACAAGGTGAAAAAATGTTGGTATGTCCGATACATCGTGCGAACCTACTAGGGAAGGACGGGGGTAATCCAACTGGCCGCACAGAATGCCGATATCCAGACCATAAGGGAAAACACACTTGTGCTGAAACGTGACAGAGTGTCGGGGTCAGACTGTAAAAATTGCCGCCAACCGAGAAACTTCCAACAAATCTCCTAGTGGTGTCTGCAAATTCGAGGCTAGTGGATGGGCGGCTGCGGAAGTTAAGGGGAGGCGGAACAAGGTTTAGCGAGAAAGTCAAGTCTTACCTCACCGCACGATTTGATGCTGATACACAAACAGGCAGGTAACCAGATCTTTCTGAGGTCGCAACGGACATGAGAACGACCAGAAACACAGGTAGTTCAAGAAAGTTCCAGAGACGAATGGCTTACAAAGGGACAAGTTCAATCATTCTTTTCCCGACTGTCTGCAATCAGCAGGAAAAAAAAGGGCTGACCAAAGCCGAGAATGTTGAAAACATCTGCGAATATTTTGAACTGTCGTTCAAATCTTGAGATACAAAGACAATCGCAGACATGGTGAAAGAATGCAGTTACTGCCGCACCACCCCGTAAATGGCCAGGGACTGGCAAATTGCCCCATTGCATTGGAGTGGGCCGAGTTGCATAGAAAATTCCTATTGTTTCTAGGCCGAGTTCGTGGAAGTGTTTCTCTTAAATTTCAAGGTATGTTGTATGCTTGTATAAGACGATAAATCTCAAGTAACTTATAACTTGACATCAACCCTTAAAAGTTTGTGACCTGCTTTTTCGTTCAGTACTTTATTTACAATACTAGTAAGAGAGCAGGGGCCCGTAGCTTGAGGTAGACTAAAAATTTATTAGATGACCGTTCCATGCATGTACAATTTTTGAAGCTAATCTAATAAATTCCCTACGATTTTCTGAATTTTAAGTTTTCCTGTTTCACACCCCAGGTTAAGCTGTTTTTCGTAGAGAAAGGAAACCTAAAATTCTCGGAACCGAAAATGCGATACAGAAAGGAATCAGAAAAATCCTCACTTTCGTAAAATTTTAAATTGCAGCTAAAATTTTCGGGAAAAAAGACTCACGGTTGCCCTAGTATGACCCAAAAGATAAAAGTTATTTTTAGCGCCACTTGGAATACATTTCTAGAGATCTAAAAGTACTCTGGATCAGAGCCTAAAAAGTGTTCTTAATGCATTTAGGAGGAAACCGTCGTTGGGTGCCCATGGCATGTAATAGGAGTTAGGAATTTTTTCTGGTAATGAATCAATTTAATTACAAGTAATGTGGCACTTGACGTGTTCTTGGGCGTGGACCGTTCGATTATTGATGGGGGTGGGGGCTGCATTAATTTTAGCTTCTTGATAAAGCTATATATATGTATGTATATAATAGAAGTAGACTGATGGGACTGAATTATATCTTGAACATTTATTGCTATTCAGAGAGTCATGCCTCTTGCGAGGCGAATCATCAGGTAAAACAAAACAATAAATGTCAGGCGTGGCGTAGGTGCGTGGCGCGTTGTACTTAAGTGATGCTTACAACATGTCAAATTTGCGACAAGAACTGACCAAGTTAGGACAGTGTTAAATTCCGTATTTTAATGCTTTACAATCACGATGTTATAAGATTACAACAAAAACTGAACATAAGTTCAACACGCTTCTCTGGTCTTCCAACACTAGTCCTAGCACGCATGGTATTGTGGGATGTCCAGATACATAAACTTCCGGTTAACTCAAACATCCGGTTTTAATACACTACATCCCTCCTTTGTTTTTTTTTTAGAGCAGAATGAAAAGTCCAGAATGAAACGAGAACGAAGACTTAAATACTGGATAAAGAAATTAAGTTCAGTTCCATAACATGATAAACAGGATACAGCTGTAAGACGCTCCACCAGTGACAAAGTCCAGTCGAGCCTTTGACAGTTCATAATCATCAAATCGTTTAGGAAGTCTAATAGTTCGAGTTGGTCTCGGGCTTGCTTTAAGCATAGGTGAACTTGGGTTAACTGTCTGCTGCACCGAAATTGGGCTAGCAACTGGCTGGCTAGCAATAGGCTGGCTCGTAATTGGCTGAAGTGGTGTCGCTGATTCTAATGGGTTAGCAATTGTCTGAAGTGGTACCACTGATTCTGATTCTGTAGTACCATTCTCCTGGTATTTCTTAACAAATGACACATTCCGTTTTACTTCCACACCATCTTTCTTCCTTAATGTGACTTCTCCTCTATTTCTGTCTATGACTTCACAAGGACTGGGGTCATAGTTTGGAGACAGTTTGTTTATTTTGGTGTTTCTCAATAACACTTGATCTCCAACTTCCACTTGACTCTCAACTGCATGTCTCTTTGTGTCCACATAATCTTTCTGTGTCAGCTTTCTCGCCCAGTCTCGGTCACGGATTTCTTCATTGGTGATGGGTGCCTCACGTCTCAACTCTGGTAACTTTGACCGCATTTCTCTCCCGAACATTAAGAAGAATGGTGCTACACCAGTTGTCATTTGGGGAGTGGACCTGTGTGCAGTTAAAAATTTGTGAAGCTCTTGTCGCCAATCTTTTCCTTCAATTGAGCTACCTGGATTACTTTCAACAAAGTGCGGTTTTGACGTTCTACCTCCCCATTCGCTTGGGGCCACAGAGGGGGAGTTGTTCGGTGTTCTACTCCGTTTTCCACAAGGAAGGCTTTGAACTCCTCTGAAATGAACTGTGGACCATTGTCCGTTTTAAGTGTGTGGGGAACTCCAAAACGAGCAAATATTGGCTGGAGGCTGTTGATGACCTTTGTGCTTGTAGTTGACCTCAGGATAACTACTTCAAAATATCTGCTATAATAGTCCACTACAACAAGTAAATTCTCTCCGGAGGGTAAAGGACCCAATATGTCTGCAGCACAATCTTGCCACGGTCCGCTCGGTGGGTAAGCTCGTGCCATAGGTTCTGGAGGGGAATATTCGCTGACAGCTTGACAGCCATGACAACTCTTGCATAATTTTTCCGCATCCGCATCTACTTTCGGCCACCACACCTTACTACGCAGTCTGCACTTTGTTTTCACAATTCCTTGATGTCCTTCATGAGCCAATTTCAGGACATGCTCCCGTAACACTTGGGGAATTACAATTCTCGAACCACGCAGCAGTAACTGACCATAAGAACACAGTTCGTTCTTGACGTGTAAATAGGCAGGTATAGTACAAGCACTCCAGTCTCCTGTACGCACACATTCTTTCACAAGGCTTATTTCTGGGTCTGCAGCTGAAGCTTTCTCAATCTCCGAGGGTGTCAGAGCACAGGGAGTGCTATTCTCAACTACGCTGCGAACATAGTCCTGGTGTTCTCCTTCACCACAGGGTACTCTACGATTCAGCCTTGACAACGCATCTGCAATGTTGGTTCTTCCTGGTCTGTAGATGACCTTAAAGTCATAGGCTTGCATGCGGAGAACCCAACGTTCTACACGAGCAGAAGGCTTTGATTTCTGTGAATATATGTATTCCAGCGGCTTGTGATCTGTTTCTAGTTCAAAATCCCTTCCAAAAACGTACATGTTAAAGCGTTCGCAAGCCCACACCAGTGCCAGGGCTTCTCTCTCTGTCTGGCTGTACCTCCTTTCTACATCTGTTAGACCTCTTGAAGCATAAGCAATAACCCTCCACTCAACCCCTTGCAACTGAATCAACACCGCACCCAAACCAACAGGCGACGCATCTGCCACAATCCTTGTCTTACTGTTTACATCAAAGTAAGCTAATGCAGTTGTACTTGTGATCAGTTCCTTCAACTTGTCAAATGCAGCCTGTTGTTCCGACTGCCATTTGAACTCCACATTCTTGTGAGTTAGTCTCTGGATAGGCTCTGCAACAGTGGACAGGTCTGGGATGAACTTAGACACAAACTGAGCCAGACCCAGGAATGATCGTGCCTCGCTGGCATTCTGTGGTGGATCTGCATTCCGGATTGCAGCAACCTTCTCCTCACTAGGTTCCACCCCATTCTGTGTCACTTGATGACCAAAGAATGTCAACCTTGGTAACCTGAACTCTTATTTGTCTCCATTCAATGTCAAACCCACCTCCTTTAACCGATTGAGCACAACAAAAAGCCTCTCATCATGCTGCTCAACACCATTACCATGAATAACTAGGTCATCCGCAATATTGATGACCCCTTCACAACCACGCAATACATCCCGGATGATTTGTTGATATTTTTCGGGTGCTGAGGTCACCCAAAACATGAGACGGGTGTATCTGTAAAGACCGCGGTGAGTCACAAATGTTGTCACATGCCTACTCTCCTCTGCAAGAAGTATCTGATGGAACCCCCACTTCAGGTCTACGCGGCTAAATACTGTGCTGCCATTCAAGTCTTGGAGGACTTCTTCAACTGTGGGGATAGGCTGACGTTCTCTAATGATTGCTTGATTGGCACGCCTCATGTCAACGCAGATTCTAACATCACCATCTGGTTTGGGTACAACAACAAGCGGGGAGACCCAACTGGTTGGTCCCTCTGGTACTTCTTCTATGATCCCACAAGTCAGCAACTCATCTAACTTTTTCTCCACTTTCTCCCTCACACCAAATGGGATTCTACGGACAGGTTGTGCAACCGGTTTTACAGAAGTATCGACGTTAAGTTTCAGCTCATAGTTCTTCAAGAGACCCACCCCAGTAAACAGTTCCTTGTATTTGTCCCTTATGTCTTGATCTGTGGTCTCTACCTCAACACTGTTCACAGAATGGATGGGTCCAATACGTAATAGGTTTAGTTTTTCCGCTGTGTCTCGACACAATAGAGTCCTGCCATCTCCATCTATAACCACAAAGTCAGCTTCAACAGTAGCATTAGTGTCAGTACACATGACATGGGCAGTAAACGTTCCTAAGGTTGGTAATGGTTTAGTGTTCCCATATGCAAATAAAACCTTGGCATCTTTTCGGGTTTTGCACTGAATTCTCTGAGACTTAAGCCACTCCCACGTTGGTTTGCCTAGCAGGTTGCTTGTCGCACCAGAGTCAATTAGAACATTTGGAAAATGGATACCTCCAACACGCAGGGTTACTACTCCATTACTCTGTTGTGTATCATCTCCTACAGAAAACACATACTCGGGACCAGAGCTGGGTCTTTCATCCTGTTCTAACCTTTCGCTTCTATCACCATCACCATCTACATAATTTGTGTTTGTCTTCTTGCCGCTATCAGTTACCTTTGGCTCAACTTTCCTACCTCCGCTAGTGATAGCTCGTCTTTCCCACTGCTGAAAATTTTGGGATGTCCCTCTCCGACACTTCACTTTAAAATGACCTATTTCCCCACACTGGTCACATTTACGACCCCTTGCAGGACATCCTTCTATCCCTAGCAAAATGATCATCCCGGCCACAGTTAAAACAACTCCTCTTGTCAACATTTCTATTCAACCCAGTATCAGTGACATTATTGACCTGTTCTGAATTAGCGTCCCCTCCCATCGCCACCATTTGTAAATCAACTGCTTCCTGAGCTCTAGCAGTTATCAAGAGATCATTCAGAGTAACACTGCCATCTTTTTCAAGGAACTTTCGACGCAACTTCGCAGAATAACATTTATCGATTAACTGGTCTCTGATGTACTCGTCCTCCCGCTCCCCAAAGTCACACGAGGCCGCGCGTTGTCGCAGCCGACAGACGAATTGATCAACAGTCTCCTCGCTACTTTGAGTAATCTGCCGAAACAAGTGTCTCTCGAAAGGTACATTAGCTTTAGGAATAAAGTAATCATCTAGTACCTTAAGTGTGGCGGGGTAATCCTTATCTTCACCACCAGGCACGAGAGTAAAATAAACGTCTTGCACCTCGAGGCCGGCCGTGTGAAGCAAAAGGCCACGTTTCTGCGAGTCACTTGCATGTGATCCCTTTTCCTAGATGTATAACTCGAAAGCTCTTTTCCATTTTCTCCAACGCTGTGAAATGGAGTGCGGATCCCCTTTCACTTGAAAAGGCTGTAAACCACCGACTTCTACAGCTACTGCAGTCACAACTCCACTGTTAGTGGCAGCACTCGCCGAACCTCCTGTCTCATCCGATCCCCCGGGCATCACACCGAACTACGTCTCCTAACGAATGCAAATCTCGTTTAAAACTTTCACGAAGGAGTCCTTTACCATCCCATCCTCGTCGCCAGATGTTAAATTCCGTATTTTAATGCTTTACAATCACGATGTTATAAGATTACAACAAAAACTGAACATAAGTTCAACACGCTTCTCTGGTCTTCCAACACTAGTCCGAGCACGCATGGTATTGTGGGATGTCCAGATACATAAACTTCCGGTTAACTCAAACATCCGGTTTTAATACACTACAGACAGTGTTTAGTAGAAATTTCTTTGAGTGCCTGCAACCTGAGATTGGTTCATTTCTATTGTCCAGGGTAGACATTACAGGTTTACAAATTATAAACAGCGCGACGAGCCACGTGCCACGCACCACGCCTAGTATTTACTGTTCTGTTTTACCTATATCTTTGATTGCAACCGTTAATTTTGGCAGTTGCTTGATGATTGCCTCGCAAACTGTGACTGAACAGAAACTCTGGGTAGCAGCAAATGTTCAAGATTTAATCCAGTTTCATCAGCCTACTTCTATTCTGTTCTAGGTTAACTATTGAGCTCTTGAATATATTTAATATATAGATATCTACGCCTTACAAGTTTTTGAAATCGCCTTGTAAGTTTTTGAGCACTATCGATGAGGACACCATTCTGGCACTTCGTTGTACGTATAAATCGATATATATTATCCTTCCAGACCTGTAAAATTCTTTTTTAATCTCGGTGTCCTTGTCCTCCCCCCACCCCCTATCAATAAGGTAATGGTTCACCCTTTATTTGTTTATGCAAAGAAAAGGATCGATACAGGAGGTATATTGCGTGCCAAAAATGCAAATTAGCATATGACTGAAGGGGTGTAGGACAAACGTTCAATATTACTCAGAAAAATATTAGTATGTGTAATCAAATGGTGACGAGTGAAAAAGGATCGGGAAATTATAAGATTTGCACAAAACGCGCGTGAAATTATTCCCTAATTTCATATGTAGACGAATTACGTTAGCAATCATGCTTATCCTGGATCGTATCGATCGAGAACTCCTCAGACTCCTGCACTCTCTCAAACGTTTAGAGCTTAAATTTGGCTTAAGTTCAGAGTTTTTCGACAAAATACCTGTTAGAATCCTTCTTGATGTGCTCTTTCGTGTGTTCAGGTTTTCTAAAGTAAGTATCTTTTTATGCCCTGGCATCTTCAGTCATGACATTTTAAACCTTCGTCGCCATCTTGACACTGAGACGTACAGAAGGTTGCCATGTGAAATTACAAATTATATTGCTGAAATTTCGCGCAAAAGTTAAGGAGTAATTCGTCACCTATGATATATTACAACAGACATACCCTTCACCAGACTTAAAGTGATTCATAATAATTTCTCAAGAGCTACACGAGAAAAGTCACCCGAGGTGAGAGAATCCGACATTAAATGAGGGATAAAATCAAATTCAAATCGTGTCAAATGCTCGAAACGGAAAAAGAAACTCAAATGGAATATGAGATAAATTTCTATTTTAAAAAGGGTATCCAGCTGCTGAGTTTCCAAGCTGAAGATTGATTACATTTGATAAGAAGTTAATAACCATACGTAGTCTGAGATTTCAACATAGCTGAAATGGACAACCTGTCTGTAAGCAAGCACGATTTGCATATCCGACGGGTTGATCAAGAATGTCAGTTTAGGGCATTTTTTTCGGCTTTCATTCATACAAACTTAAAAAGGCTGGTGAAAAGAAAACAGATGTTCCTTATTTTGAGGATACACAACAACATTCTCAGGTACTGAGAAAATATCTACTAAATTAAAGTCGTTGTGTGTGAACCGTTAAGCGGGCAAATCTATGCAAATAATGCCGAAAAGAGGCTCTTAAAAACGTTTGATCACGTCCAACCCAGAACGATACCCGCACCTTTGACTTTATTTTCCGACAGAATAAAGTAAGATCTTTGCTGTGAAGTGCATTTTACCTGTGATTTTTGTACCGCTTTGGAGATTTTAGCTTTTGCTTTGGAAGAATTTGTCAAGAGGGAAAAAAAAACGCAAAGGGGCTTGTGTTTGATTTTATTAATTTAATTTAATTTTGCGTCAAATTATTCCATATTCCGTCATAGGGCAAGCCAACTGCAGCTAAATCCATTGTACTATGTAGAATTTAGCGATATTTATCCGTTACGAAGAATAGCGGCTTTTAAAATCACCGAATTTCGGCCATTGAATAAGGTTGAAAAAGCGCTCTCAGACAGGAAAGACGTTTTGTGCTGTAGCGAAGCCCAGAAAAGGATTTTGAATAAAATTAGTTCGATTTTAAATCATTCCTCATTAAGTCCTTTTCACCCACAAAAAACAAAGGGAAGGTTTATTGGCGATCCCAAACTCGCCGGACCGCTCTTAGGTGGACAGCCACTTAATCTTTGTTTGCCTGACCTTCCGACCCACTTCACAAAAGAGAGGGTAATAGGAAACAAAACAGTCCATGAGCATGAGCTGTTTGACCGCAATGATCAAATTAAATACCAGACGCAGCTAATCTTTGATCGTGAGTAGCTTCTGGCTCATTGTTCTCAACCCTAACAAACATCAAAACGACTTTTGTCGCGAGTTATCTAAAATATACTCATAATTTTATAAAACATTAGCAAGTTTAGTCTGTTTAATAAATGAAGTCGGAAAGGTTTCAGGTCAGACTACATTTTTCTTGGTTGTAAGGTGACTTTGCAGGCAGTTAAAAAAACTTCACTTCACAGTATACCATATTGCTAAATACAGAGCCAATCAGCAAACGATCTTTGTAAAAAACTGCTGACGAGGAGCCGGACACTTCCTTCCCATCATTCATGTACACCTCGCGAACCTCGTAATCAGGAAAAGCTTCCCCGGATGAAGATGGCTTTCCAAGCTGCAAAGTTAATACTTGAGAAGGACTGGGAAGACTGAGGTTCTTAGAGTGTTCCGCGAAGTCAATAACCCGAGGCGATCCCGCAAGCCACAGATCTCCAGTCACAGGGTCAAGGTTGATGTTATCTATGAATGTTCCTACTGGAATCGTCTGTTGAGGTAAAGTTGGTAAAAGCCGGACTGGTTACGAAAGTCGGCAAACATAAAGAAAAAAACAACGGTGCTAAGTGAAGTTTATTTAGAAAGCTCTCTGACCGTGCCCAGTCGTTCGTTTGTCGTGGAATAAATTAATGTGATGTTTCTGTTGGTCAGTAAGTTCAAAATGATAGGAATGCTATTAAACGTTATGCACATCAAGCTCGAAAGCTAACAAAAACAAACAACAAAGCCGAGAACGCTGACAGACTCGTAACTATTGCACTCTATCACACTTTACACACTTTATTAACAAGTAACATACATGGAGTTAATTTCCGCCCGCAAATAGCAGGTGCTAGTTGAGGCAACAAATAATAAAGCTTAAACTTGAATAAAAAAAACATTTACAAAATCAACCACTTGTAACAGTTACTGACATATATAACTGCAAAATTAAAACAACTGAAGTAAACGATTCCTCGCAATTTTCTGAAGCAGAATAGGCGCTAATCATAACGGTCCTCGGCCTCTAATATCGGAGGCATCAAGTTATTGATACGTTATTTTTAGAGCTCTCTTGGGGAGTTGGCGGAGTTCATCGCGAACGGAGTTCCAAAGCTAAGCTCCGAACCAAGAAAAAGAACCTTAGCTTTGATTCAATCTCGATGTGTTAATATAAAAACTGCCGGAGGAAGAGAACCTGGGCATGTGTTCATGCTTTTCATGGGCTTTAATAGAAATATTACCAATGTTAGTCGGAACAGCTGGACATAAGAAGTCGAACGTTATTAAAGAAACTGTTTCAACGCATAACACATTTATAAGGGAAGGATTTTTGAAGAGGTAAATAAACTAAATAAACTATGGTTGAAGAAAACAACAGTATTCAGGTATTACAGGCAGTGCGGCAAGGTGCAATTTTGGGGAGGACAGGGGAGGGGTAGTTCGGGAGAAAGGGGGTACGGGAGGTGTCGAAAGGGCGGGATAGTGGGAGTTCTAAAAGGGCGGGAATAGGGAGAAATTTGAGGGGTAAGGGGGGGGATGCTTGATATTCCGCAATCGGAAAAGGGCTTAAGTGGGCAGGACAAGGGTAAAGGGGCGGGAGCCGGAAATGCTAGGTACAAGGGACGGGAGATTTGGATCTCCCTGTTCCCCCCGTCTCTAAAATGAGCAAGGATACCAGGGAGTCTGCAAGGGAAGCAAGGGAATCAAAAATTTCCCTTCCCAGCTACAGCCCCCTTCGCTCTCGTAAGAGCATGTGCAATATCAAGGAATTACTCTAACACTAAACTCTAACACATGCAAACTGACCTGACACTTTTCCAGTGTGTTGTCTTGACGACGTCTGTAAATTGCAACGCTAAGAGAAATGTAGTCGGGAGTAAACACAAACCTACAAAGCAAAAAAAAAACAGCTGATCTCTGAGTTGGACTGCTCTCCAGATAGTGGTTTGCGCATGACAGCCGGCTAGACCAGCTTAGACGATCGCATGGTTTGAGTGGAAACAACTTAACAATCTTTGCAGCTAGATATCAAAGCGATCCCTGAGAGAAAAGATCGCTGAAGATATATTTCAGTCCTATTTTATGGTTGTCTGCGTATAACAGTTGCGATCAGTACAATCGTACGTTCAAATCCCTAAACTGGGTTTACTTTGTCTGCTTGAATGAAAGATATTTGCTGGGTCTCGTTGTTGGCCATGGGGGACGAGAGTAGCAAAGGAGTCAGTGAGACACGCGAGCAGCAAGACGCACCGGCACTGGGTATTCACTCCCGCCGGGTCGTATCATCTCGCGTGAGTAATTACAAAACGAATCCAGCGCGAAACCTAACTGGAGAGCCTGCGCGCAGGCTAGAATTACATATGAGCTCAATTCGTATAAGTTTGATTAGCGGGAAACCCTTCTTGTGTCCACCTCTCCATTAACTTGGCATCAGTTTTCACCATTTTTTTAGGGATCAATTTAATAAAATGCGGGCACAGGCAGCGCCTTTTGTTTCACTGTTCCCCGCGGAGCAACGCACCTTACAGACACACCAACTAACCTTTCGTCTTTATCCATAGCAATACCATTAGGATGAACTCCTACAAACGCTTCAATAGCCTTGAATCCATCAAAAAACACGATGTTACAATGTAGCCAGTAATTGAGAAAAAAAAGCCACAGGTTTCTCATCACGGTTCTGTCAAAATGAAAGAAGTTATCGTTGGTGACGTAGAAGCTATCAGGACCTGCAAAGGATATAAAAGGAAAGAAGAAAGTTAATCGTCACATGAGTTTTTTTTTTGTTTTTTTTTCAATTTTTCCAAGATATCATTAATTAAACATCTGATGGATAGCCGGTTATATGGACTATTTTTTTTCACTGTAATGGCCACATAACTAGACACTAACCTACTGCATATACATCATTTGGACTCCAGATCAAATCATCCACCACAGAACGGCGATGTATTAATGAAGATGTTTCCCGCTCAAAGTCAAATATTTCAATGGCTTGTGCATCTGGTCGGTGATTCACAACAAACAAGGATAGCTGACCCGAGGATGGGTCACGATACACACTAATCCCGTGAGGGTTAAATCTCGTGATGTTGAAGTTCTTCAGTGTTAATTCAACTGGATCCTGGTCAGGTTTGTTGATGTCAAATGTTAACAGTTTACCATCTCGTTTGTCAATCTCGGGGTCGTAATAGAGTGCAAGTTTATAGCGGAGTCCCTGTTGGTAAATTAAAGAGGAAAAAAGTAGCAAAGCTCGTTAGGACATTTAAAATTATGATCATCAAAGTCATCAAACATCGCTATTATCAACAACGTCATCATAATCATCATTCATATTTAATCATTACCAGTGTTACTTCTTATGGTGACACGATTGATATCTCTGAGCTTAAAATTCACCATCTTTATTACTGCAAAGCAGGCTCTCCACATTTTTTGCATTACTCCTAGTGTACACATCTTTGGTGCCAGTTAAACCTAATACATTACTTCACAATCTGTCTTCTCATTGATTGAGACTTCATTTTATTTCGGAAATCAGCGCAGATAATTCCAATCAGTTATCTGCTAATCTGTAGGTTGCTCGGGCAATGCATGATTTCTACAGGCAATGGAAAGTCGCCTATAAACAGACCAGCTAATTCTTCAAAGGCAGTTTCTCAGAACTCTGTTTTATCAAAGACTAGTTGAATTGTTACGTTGGCCAATTTTATTACCTGATCTTAAACTGCCTTTGTAAAAAAACCCAGGGGGGCATGTAGCCAATGTACAGCCTAAAAACAGAGAAATATTACACACAGTACTTGAAACAGGGTACGGCCACTAACTTCCTTGAAAAACTGCAGTCTGAACGTGATGGAATTGTTTTCAGATTTCCTGTCCTAAGCCTTAGCCACTTTACCCTAACCCAACCTTATCGCCCTTCCTCACCTTTGGGACATTTTCCACACTGTCCAGGAAAAATAAGGCACAATTGGCAGTAGTACAGTTTGCTTTCCCCGCTGTTTTCTCAAGAAATACCTTTCGGACTTCTAACTATTACTTGTTAGTTTAATTACATTGATGACTATCAAAAATAGAGCGCTGTGATTGGCTAGGAGCTTCGCTTTATCCCGCTATAATCACCGCGCGGTGATTATAGCATTGAAGTCTAGCAGTTTTCAAAATGGCAGCCAGATTTTTTGATGTTTCGGGGTTGGAAATTGATCAATAAATTTTTTTTCTCGAATAATCATCAATGTAATTATACTAAAACAATTAGTCGCCTCAGGCGACGTGACTATTCGCCGATATTCACGTCGCCTGAGGCGACTAACTGTTAAATATTGAAGGCTACTCTCCTCTAAAGACTTTAAGCATAAATACATCCCAAGAATATATAACAAGCTTAAGCACTTACGGAAGAAACAAAGACCAGTCCATCAGGGAGAAGAGCGAAATCTTCAGAACCGTTCGCTAGAAAAAGAAAACAATCAATCACACTTGTTTTAATAAACACGACTTAAATTTCAGTGAATAATCAACCTCCTCGACAAGGAGGCTTTGCAATATATTTGAAAGTAATCATGATTTGTTAATGATGTCAAACTCACAACAATTTCGAGTCACAAATGTCAGAAACGCGCGTGCTGCATGTCTACATGCACTTAATAACAGCTTATAGCAAACTATATGGCATTGTACAGCTAAACAAACGAATGGACTTCATATTGAAGATAGTTTTGTTCTTACTTTTCCGAAATACATTCTTACTATCATCCCTCACGTACCAGGCACATGTTAGTCATGTTACGCTTGTGTAGCCTAGTTGCCCTGTGGACTCAAAATTAGTTGTTCGGGGATTTTGATCCCGGACTGACTTTACCGGAATTAGACAGAAAACAGAATAGAATGACTATTAAAAGAAGAAAGATAAAAAGATATTGAATTTATCCAAATTTGTAAATGAAATGAAATGATCGCAACTGTATCTTTCAAACTGTTCTCGAAATGCAAATGAACCGTGACCAAAAGCACAGGAGATAACTGAGAAGACGCTGTTTCACCCCCCCTCCCCCCAAGAAATAAGGCGATCGCGACAAGTATTTTGATTTCTGCAAACTTACCTTGTATCACTACACAAGGTCCAGGGGAATGGTTTATCGTCTGCGTAAAAAAACCAAGTTTAATCCTAAAAAAAAAAAAGATACACTCGTTTACGGGCGCAAGAAGAGCCTTGAGTCATAAACCGCTGAACGAAGATTTCTGACTTACATGAGATTTAAGACGTGGGAGAAAAAGATGGCGACAAAAACGAACACCGAGAACTCCAGAAGTACCAGCCTACCCATAGATCTCGCAAGTGTTACTCCTTAAACAGCCTAGAATTAAGTCAAACGTTGACAACTGGCAGACAAAGAACTTTGTTCGTCAGTTGACCTCAAGGTGGTGTGTTTGTTTTGCCCGAGTAGATCATCGGATGTCACAGTCACAGTCGCACCATCAAAAATAAAAATAAAAAACGTTGAAGAAATATCGTTAGGGATCTGAAAGCTGAAAGAAGATTAATATGCAAACAGTCTTGCCAGGGTTTAAATCCGTGCGTTTTTTCGAGCGCAAGGTATTCGCAAAAATGTTTTATCCTAGTTCTTATTGTCTATGGAGACACAATTTTGTCATACACCCGCATACAGCAAAAACCCGCGACTAACAACCTGGTTCCCTATCCCTAAACTTAAATTCTTCTTAAAGTCTAGCTTAGGGATAGGAATCTGTAAAGTATTTTACAACGTTTACCTCGTTTACCTGCCAGTCTGCAGCTGAGTTTGCAAGTCTGCAGTCTTCCTTTGTCGCAGGGTCCCAACAGGTTTTCCGGGATCCGGGATCTGGCCTTTTTGGAGCCCGGGATTCGGGATTGCATTTGTAAACGGGACGCGAGATTTAGAGTTATTACGCAGCGGGATCCGGGATATAGCCGCCTTAAAGCCCCGAGATCCGGGATTTCTGACGGAAAAAAAAAAAAGAGAAAATCAACTTAACTTTTGCTGTCGGCAACGACTGAAAAGATAGCCAGACTACATTTTAATGCCATTATTTTGAGTGCAACGTTGGTCTCTTTAGAGGCTTACATCAGCCATTTAACCGATGATGTACCCACGTAGGGTGTGGTGGGGCCTTTACTCTACTTAAACTTCCTGTTCTTCATCCAAAGTTGTTTCGCTTTTGCAACTTCCTGTCCGTCCTAATGGTATCTAATTTCTTATTTGAAGTGACTGTGAAGAATCTTTCTATGCGAGTTCCGTTCTTTTGATTTCTCTGAGAACTATTGGCTATTGCAGCTTGCTAAATCCTCCTACCTTTCCACCCTCTGTCGCAAAACCTGGCCGACCCTATGACAGACTCATCAAAGAATGAAAGAGAGTTAGCAACAGCGTTGGAAAACAGATCAGATGGGACTGTCGCGTTTGAATCAACGATCTGTGCCTTCCTCGTGATGTCAGCTTTCATGGGTAATGCTGTCTTGTGTTTGTCTCTGTACAAAATTAGAGGATTTAGAGCGCCACAGAACTACTACATAACTTGCCTGGCAATCGCAGACATGCTTTTTGCCTTCGTGTGCATGTCTTTCTCCCTTGGGGCTCTGATAAAAGGAAAGTGGATTTTCGGTGATGCATTGTGCCAGGTTCAGGGAAGCCTTATTTTTATCTTCGTTGAAGTCTCCCTTTTCACCATGACGCTGATCGCTGTAAACCGATATTTCAAAATTTGGAAGCCAATAAGCGTCTATCAGAGGCTATACAGCAAAAGAAACATTTTGCTCTCCATAATTCTTGCATGGATTGCCTCAATAGCAGTAGTGGTCGCCCTGTTTTCGTTTACCAATAAACCCTTTCGCTTTCATCCCGCAAAATATCTTTGCTTCCCAGACATGGCTCACAGCAAAGGCGTTCATCGTTATACACTGTGTGCTTATCTTTCAGTCAGCGCTGTTACGTTTCCAACAATGACTTTCTGCTACTTTCGAGTCTACAATAAAGTTCGGGAACATTTTGCGGATATTGCAAAGTCTGGTTTGATGACAGATGCCTCAAGATCGTTCGTCAACGAAGCCAAAATATCGAAAATGTTGTTCATAACCGTCATTGCAGCCCTTGGGTTTTGGACGCCTTCCATCTGCCTCGACCTTTACGAAACAATTCATGAGCAAAATTCTCTTCCGCGACAAGTGTATTACTGGCAGATAACAACTTTCATCTGCAGCAGTGTGGTCAATCCCATCATATATGGCTTCATGAGGAAAGAACTTCGAAGGGCTTACAAAAGTATTCTAACTTGTAAATTGTCTCGTTAGAATCTTGCAAAGTACCCGGGAAAGTAGCCCTGAGTCAAGGGACTTTAATAACAAGTACGCCGCCCAAAATATAAAAACTGACACTGAAAGACGTTACGCAACGAATACCGCTAGGTTGCGTGTTCAATTACGGGAGAAGACTCTTACCAGACTAGAGAAAAGACAGAGATAGGAATGGCATTTACTTTATTATTACTGACTCGCGTATCTTCATTATCTTACACCCACTCAGTTACAACACTTCATTACCATTGGGTAATATTTATACTTACACTACTGGCTGATACATTAGGGAACTTAAGCAACAGCGTTTTTGAGCGACGGACGTCAACCGGAAGTGGACTTTTTGCATCATTGGGCGGTGGTTTGGTTAAAACTCTCAGGTAAATCGCCCTTATAAGAGAAAAGAAACTTATCAATACAAATTTCTTAGCGTCAAGGCATATAGTAAGGGAGAAGACCTCACTTCCGGTTGACGTGCGTCGCTCAAATGTACAATGATCACCAACCCCCGGAACTCAAGTCGATCATGGGGGAACTTAAGCAACCGCGAAGGCAACGGCAACGAAAACGTCACTTGAAGATAGAATTCCCGCTTCCAAATTTCAGCTCACTTATTCTATTTCAATCAATTGTTCAAGTGTCGAATTTTTCTGGAGTTGATTCTAAAGCACCGTCTCTAAGTTCAGAAAAAGAGGAAAAAGAATTGTTGTCTTGTGTTCACGTCCTCCATAAAACGTGAAACTAGGAAGTTTTACGTTGTAGTCGTGCAACAACGGTTAGGAAATAAACAAGTAAGCGTGATGCAAGTGCAAAGTTGTTGTTCTATTGTTCTTTTACCGTTCTCGTTGCCGTTGCCGTCCACGTCGTCGTTGCTTAAGCTTCCCACTGTAACAAAAGGGACCTCAAAATCCGACGACGAAAACAGGTTTACTTAACAAAACGACAATTTCGCACGTGCAGCAATTTTCTGTTATATTTCTTTGCCGTCACTGCATGACTACGACGTGAAAATTCCTAATTTCACGTTACTATGGATGGAGTTAACGAGCCACGACAAAATTTTCTTTCTCTTTCTGAATTTGGATGTGGTTCTTAGGAATTCAGCTCAAAGAGAGTTCGCATACATTTGACAAAGTGGTGAACTGGAATAATCGTGATGAAGGCTGAAACAACGCGAGTTGACCTTTTAATCAGGGTTTCCGCCTTCGCCGTCTTCGGATCTTAAGATCCCGGGCTACTTTAAGTGCCAAGGTGTCCCGATAGTTTAAACGGTACCTGCGTAAAGAGATATACCTTCCTATGTACCAAATTACTTCAGCAAGTTGAGACAACATAAAGCAACTCGCTGGATCGCGTTGCTTACCCTGTGAAACAGATGTCTTAGTATAAAAGAGCATTAGAATCCCAACTTGATGTACAGTGCAGTGCAGTGCTAATGATTAATAGTTTTAGTTTCGTACTAGGTTATAAAATAATAGTTAATTATCAGAACCAATCAGACGTAATGTACTAGCCAGGTCAAACTGTCAGACAAAATCTTTTGGTGTGGTCACCGAAAAACGTCTCCACCAGACTGTCGCCTAATTCTACCTATTTTGTTTTACACTAAGAAATTTGCAAATGAGAAATTTCGATTTTGGACACGTGCGGAATGATCCAGGTAAACGCACTTTAAGTTCTATTTCGTTTCACATCTGATCCTAGCTCTGTTATACATGTAACTGGGAGAGAAAGAAACGCGAATATGCTAACAGATGTCTCAGTATAATTTAATTTTACATAGAAGTTTTAACATAAACATGAACGTTTACAGAAAAATAAATGCTACAACTACAAGTCATTGATGATTTGTCGGATTGCACTTTCAAGTACATAAAAAATCAAGATGAAAGTCCAGCTTTACACAGACACAAGGCACAGCCAATGTGCTTTCAACACCTGACTCGGTAATTGATAATGCAATCCAAAATCAACAACTCACCCCAATTAAACTGAGGTCAAAACAAAGAAAATTGCAAACAATGTATAAGTTTGATGCCTTCGAATATCAAACGCCCCGTGTCACCGTCAAAAAAGGGCTGCAGTCAAAACTCAACGTGCAAGTCTTGTGTGGAGGCATCGGCAGCAATACAACTTGTAATTTCTTTTACAACCTGTACTACAACATGCATGGTTCGTCTCAGAGGTTATTTGAAGTCTTTAAGAAAGTTATCTAGCCCCAGTTTCCCTCTCGTTTCTAAAGTGGCGCATGTAATTTTCAAGTTCTACGCATTTATCCCATTATGAAACCTAATGGTCCACCTGCGATAGACCTGTTCCTACGAAAATCAAAAGTGAAGACAAACTTGTAGTTCTACATTTTTAGTCTGTGAATAAGTGTTACTATACAAATGAAACCTCTTCAGCAGTACTTTCACATGGTAATCATTATTTATTTACTATGTGGTTCTAACTGCTGAGTCTGTGGATGAAATTCTATGGTGTTACGGTACAAATGAAACCTCTTCAGCAGTAATTTCACATGGTACTATTTATTTAGTATGTAGTTCTAACTTTTGAGTCTGTGGATGAAATCCTATGGTGTTACCATTCAAATGAAACCTCTTCAGCAGTAATTTCACATGGTACTATTTATTTAGTAAGTAGTTCTAACTTTTGAGTCTGTGGATGAAATCCTATGTTGTTACCATTCAAATGAAACCTCTTCAGCAGTAATTTCACATGGTACTATTTATTTAGTATGTAGTTCTAACTTTTGAGTCTGTGGATGAAATCCTATGGTGTTACCATTCAAATGAAACCTCTTCAGCAGTACTTCCACATAATACTATTTATATACAGCTGCAGTATGTAATTCTAACCTTTGAGTCTGTGGATGAAATCCAAAGGTGCGGCCACAAATGAAATCCCTTGAGCAGTCCATTAACATCACTAGGTTGTAAAGTACGTGGATGAAATCTTAAGGTGTGATGTTTCAAATGAAACCTCTTTAGCAGTTATTTCAAGAGGTCTTATTGACAATTTTTCTTATTGTAAATCTGTGGCTAAAATACTATGCTTTGACCATTAAAATGAAACCACTTCAGTACTACCTTCACTTTGTACTATTTCAGTTTAGTAAAATTACATTGATGATTATCGAAAATAGAGCGCTCTGATTGGGTAGAAGCTTCGCTTTATCCCGCTTTAATCACCGCGCGGTGATTATACCATTGAAGGCTAGAAGTTTTTAAAATGGCAGCCAGATTTTTTGATGTTTCGGAGTCGGAAATTGATCAATACTTTTATTTTCTCGAATAATCATCAATGTAATTATACTAAAACAATTAGTCGCCTCAGGCGACGTGAATATCGGCGAATAGTCACCTCGACTTCGTCTCAGTGACTATTCGCCGATATTCACGTTGCCTGAGGCGACTAATTGTTAATTAGTATTTTACATGATAACAACGAGGATTGAGAAATAAATTTTGGATATTAGAACTCTTGAGAGTGAAAAAGGGGTTAATCGTCTGACTCGAACCGCAGATTGAATAATATAACAGCAACTGAAATGTTTTCAAGCCATTTCAAAGAATATCTGGATTCAGGAGTAACTGAATCAATTTTACCTGTCAGAGTAAGGGCTGTATGCTCATGGATAACTTCATGTTCAAAATGTTTTCCCTATTTCCCACTTTAGCAACGACAAGAAAACTGGATCAAGTTAACTTTTGCAGAGACTTCTGGGATTGTTAGTAGGGAACGGAAAAAAATTGGCCGATAGCAGACTGGCTCCTCCCAATAAAATGATCCCAGAAACAATTGCGGACCACATATAGGCCGCAGTTCCTTTCCCGTTTCTAAAGTGGGGAATGCCACCCAGTGTGGTTTCATGAAAGAATGTCTGGGAACGAGTTATCAAGCATATCGTGAATTACAAAAACCTCGATATTTGAAAATAGCTTGGCTATTACAAATGTTGCTACCTTAAGATCCTGTTGAAGGTACAATGTAAAAAGACTTATTACAGATCTATCAGCTAAGTTATCATCTGTTATACCACAGAATGTTTCATATTCAGAACCTAACCTGTAACAAAAGATGTGGAAAATGTTAGGGTGATTAAGATTGATCAATAACAAACCGAAATGCTAATTTAGGACTATGGAACCATGAAGTAGAGCCTCTGAAATATTCTTATTAATTTGCCAAAAAATCTCCCACCATAAAGCTCTATGCCCAATCTACTCAGGAGAAATTGCATAACTGGCTGCAAAATAGACCGTTTTGCTGTATTATGTGACCTCAAAAATTCAGCAGAATTTTCCCATTGTTTGGCACTCTCACAGAAGGCCTGGGCCCAGTTGTTTGAAGGCAGATTAGCGCTTAACCCAGGGTTAAATTTAACCCGGGTTTCTTTTTCTTTTGTTCAAAAGCATTTTCTCGGATAATTTTCTCTGTTATTTTTAAGAGCATCCAATCATTAACTTGTTGACACTAGAATTAAACAATTTACTTTTTAAGCCTTCGAATCTGAATTCAAATTTTACACTAACCCTGGGTTATCTTAACCCAGCTTTGAACAACTCAGCCCTGAACAAAGTGTAAGTAAATAAGAATAATTTATTACCTGACTACCAGGTATTGGTCCGAAAGGGTCTGCCGTAGGCTGTGCTTGTCTCTGTGGCTGAAATGGTTGGGATGGAAATGAGCCTTGTTGGGGGAACACTCCTGGTTGGCCCGGCTAAAGAAGAGAAAAAAAACAAGAGATACATTAGCCTGTTCCAAGCATTTAGATAGAGGAGAGCGGTGCGAAGTAAAGAAAGCGATGAAAAGTAGAGGGGGACTGGGGAGAGAGGTACGGGAACCTCTCCCCTCCCTCATTTTTATTTTTCTGTGCTCCTTTTTACTTTGCACTGCTCCCCACTATCTGAACGCCTGGAATAGGCTAGATAATAATGATAATTATTATTATAATAAAAATATTTACTTATTTATAATGCACTTTTTAAGATACTAGGTGATCAAAAGCGCTAGAGATATATAAAAACAAGATTACAGCTATATCGAGAAAGGTTGTCAAAAAATGTGCACACACCAAACCTGAAAGGTATTTTGGGTTGCTTTGAGTTCACTGTTCTTCTAAGAAATTTGAAAGAATGGCATGAAAGAGGCCATGGGAAATAAAGTAGGAGGTTCGACTGTGATAGTTCTAAAAAGGATAACATCGAACCACAACAGATACACTGTAATTATCACGATGCAAAGAAAAAGAGCAGAGGAAAATGCTTTTGTTATTGCCTCAGATGTCTCAGTTGTATATACAACTTTTACACATCATCTGAAACAGATGATATGCAAAGGTTGTATACAGTCATATAAAGTATGCAACCTCTTCCCTTCAGAATGTAAGCCCAGTCAACAGGGCAAAGTTTGTGTGCCATTTAAATGGCAATTTTCGGCACACAAGACATGAGGTCACACAGACGCATGATAACAAGGCATGGTTACTAAGTCATAAGAAGGGGCAGCTTGAAAACCACTGAAAACTCTGGATATATAGCAACTTTTATGTGTTGTGTTCTACAAACTATACTTCTTTACGAGGGCCCATATCTAAAATAAGAAGTTCAGAGCTAAATTTTGTATTACAAATGACCAAAGAAGGCATCCAGCCATCCAAGGATTTCATCAATGAGACAGAGTCTCCTTTTCACCATACATTGTCTGTTGACTGTCCATCACTTCAAAACCTGGACATAAAACCCGAAGCACCACTATTTCAGGCTCATTAGCCACATAATTGGACATCATTTCCTCTCTTATCTATCACAAAAGACTGTTACACAAAATAATTAGGCTTGTATGGATGGGGATCTAACAAGAGTATCAACATAACCTTATTACTGTACATACAGTAGTTCATTTAGATTTAATTCAATTTATTTTAGTAAGCATATTGATAGCCTGCAAATATAGCCATTTCTCCTCACTCCTCACCCCTAGGGACATTTTGCCAAGAGGAAAGTCTGCCCCACAGTGACAGAAATTCCATACTGATGATGTTAATCAAAGTTTACACAATAAATCCAGTAGTCAAGGGGTTCCAAATGTACAGCTTAAATTTGTTTGATTTTATGTTTCTCCTATTCGATTAGGGTAAATTTTGTGTTCTACTGCAAATGAGCTCCAGCAAATATCACATGCTTTTTCTAAAGAAGAATACATTCCAGGAATATTGACTGTTTTATAGTAAATTCATCACATTTACGACCCCATTTACATTTGACATTTGTGGACTTTTGTCTTTCGTCAGTCATTCATAAACAATACAAATGTAGGTAAAACAATTTAACTACTATGTCAACAAATCAGAGCTCCTGACCAGATTCCAGACAGACATTACGTCATCAGTATGGAATTTTTGTTACTGAGGTGCAGAAGTTTCTCCTGACGAAACATCCTTAGCAGCGAGGAGCAAAAAGAAACGGCTGTATTCACAAACTAGCACATTGGGAATTATTTTAATGCACCATAAAAAACTTATTACTAATATTTATTTACTATTATCATTATCATTATTATCAATACTTACCATGAAAGGTTGTCCCATTGGCTGAGCTGCAAAAGGTGGTCTAAAACCAGTTGGTTGCTGAACAGAAGGCTGAGTAGCACCCATAAAACCTCCCTGCACTCCTGGTTGGAGAAAAGACATTCTTGAGGTGGGTGGTGGCTGCCAGTTTGGCCCACCCGTTTTGCTTTGAGGTGCTGGTGCAGTCCACTGGTGTTGTGCTTTACCAGATGGACCCTTCAGGTTACCATTAAACGACAATGAATCTAACAAATGTAAACAAACATATTACCAAAATATAAGCATATATATACTGTAGCCTAGACGAATTTTTATTGTTTCTGTACTAACAAAAATAATCAATGCATCACACTCAAACAATTTTTGGCACTACAAGAAATGACTAATAAGGGTCCAATAATTCATTCCAGTGCATGCCTGCAAAATTAATGTAACAACATACAAGTAGACTCATCTGTGGCATCTCACCTAAGGACTTGGCAACTCTATCTAAGCTAGCATGTAAGTTGCCCCCTGACTGATCTGTGTTCATGTTATTTTCTACAGGAACTGTTGGTGCTGGTTTCCCTGTACTAGACACAGTAGGAACTAGAATGTCACCCATGGCTGGAGTACTGTCCACAGCAGCTGGCTGACCAAACACGGCAGCAAAATCATCATTAGTTTGGCTATCAAAAGGGTTTGTAGAGGCACTACTGGTAAAACCTAAGAAGGCAAAGTGTGGGAAAAGTTTTAATATGCTTTTGCAAAACCCATGCTGCCTTCCATCAATCCAGTTTTCAAGTAAATGTTCAGTGCCGAAACATTGAATCTTACCAGGAGTTGCCGCAGAACCTCCCCATGGACCTGCCTGGGGTGCCCCACCAAAGCCATTGGACACTGCCAGACTTTGTCCAAATCCTTGAGCTGCAGGGAAGGACTGGCTAGGTGGGAAGGCAGGACTCTGCGAAAAAGCTGTAGAGCTTGATTGTTGTGCTGAAAATACAGCGTTAAGTTGAAACAGGTCACCACTAGGAGATGATGTTGGGGCAGGTACAGGTGGTGTTGGTTCACCTAACGACTCCCAGTTGTTAGGTTGAGCTGGCTGAGCTGGCTGAGCTGGCTGGGCAGTAGGTACTTGCACTTGAGTCCCAGATTCTTTGGCTTTCTGATTAGAAGAGAAAGGATCAGTGATCAGTAATCTACATGAATAGCCTTCTTATGTGCTGTAAATTAATTTTAACCCTTTAAACCGTAAGATCAAAATTCGAATTCTCATTTGCTGCCCCTATTCATTTTCTAAAGAAAAAGTGGGGAGAAGTTGATAAAAATAATATCAAGCAAATTCATCTTGCGTGATCATGTCTGTAATTCTCATGACCACTCTGTTTTACAAAGCATTGATATTACAAAGAAAAATTTGATGCTGATCATCCTTAGGGCTTGAAGGGTTAACCGAAAATTAACGTCAAATGCCTTGACCTTCATACTTGTACACTGTAAGTATGTATAGATTGGCATTTGACATAAAATGCCTTTATTTGATTGATTTAAGAATGAATGAGATTGTAAGGAAAAGGGGAAATTAAAAGATTTAAATGAGATTGAAAAATTTTAACACTCAAACCTCACTTTACAAACACCCACTTACTACAGACACCTCATTATTATGGACAGTTTGGTTTGTCCCTGGGGGAAAACAGCCCTACAGACACTACATTCCCCTCTGCAATGTCTATATTAACAGGGTTTGACTGTACAGTACACACACATGTTTTTTATTACATTCACTACAGTATTATCACCATCATTACTATCATTGTTATTATCATTATTATAATCATAACTATAACAAAATCCTCAAATCTGATTGGCTATCAAATGCCCTGATTTCAGCCTTATCATGCCTAAGTAATAATTATTGGACAGTTTGGCCTTCTGGTACACACATAAATAGCATTTTCTCACTGCTTGCTAGCAAAAAAATCTTGCAATTTTTTGTAAAGACCCTTATATATCACAAATTCTGTTAAAGTTACAATTAATTGGTAACAAAACTTCATGATTAAACAAATCTGACTCCCGCTTTGCAATCGTCCGATTTTGTTAATCACCTGTATGATTACAGACTGAATTGGACTTCACTCAGTCTTGTTACCATTACTTATCATTAATATTATTTACTATAGTTTCAAGCTTTAGTTAAACAAGTAAGGAGGCCATTACATTGAGAGGAATAAAGATGTTAATTTCTTATGAAGTTAAGCTGATGTGTTTGAGAAATCGCAAAAACCTGAATGTTCATACATCCAATCTCTGCTTACCTTGAAAGCTTCAAGATATCTTTCTTCCTCTTCAAGAAGGTCACTTTTTGGAGCAGTGTCCACAGAATCATCTCCTTCAAACTTCATTGTGAACTTGCCAGCACTGAAAGCATCCGTAGCAGATGGAGGAAGAGTGATGCTCGGGATTGTTAGAGGTCTGAGAAAAATGAAAAAAAAATAAAATTCTCATTTCAAATCCATATTTCAAACTGTGCATGAACTCTAATCCAATCATGAGCAAACAAGAGGCACTTTCTTAAAAAACAACCCAATCTTCGGGTTGCAACCTTGTTTAAAGGAATGTTTAAAAGGTTTATTATTAACAATGAAAGGCACTTACTTTGATGTAGGTGGATTGCTCGTCTTGCCTTTTTCCAAAGATTGTAGATGATTTTCAAGGGCATCCAAAAGACTGTTAGGTGCCTGTCACAAAAGAACATGTAGACCAGTAGTTGACTTTCACATCTCAACAAGTCTGATATTACAATAATTTATTTATTTAGACCAATCAAGAAAAGTATAAGATTCTGCAAAACTGCCCACCTACTGCATTGTGAGAATTTGTAGGTTGATACTAGGATCAGGGTTGGGTCAGGGTTGCTGGGTTATTATTATCATTGTTGTTGGAGTAGGTGAGCAGTTAATAAGAATCTAATGCAGTTGAACCTCCATGTGTGACCACTTCTCGTAGGTGACCACCTATCCAAAACACTAAAATTTTCCAAACCCTACTTGTTAGAACCTCTTGTAAGCAACCACCTTTTGGGCTGATGCTTCCATAATTAGGGGTGATAAATGGTCTTTGCGAGCATTTGCGAGCATGCCGAGCACTGCAATTTTTTTGCGAGCACGAGCAGAAATAAAAAATTAATTTTGCTTTGCGAGCTTGCGAGCAACGCAAAAATTTGGGGAGTACGAGCAAGCGAGCACTCGTTTAAATTTTGCGAGCAAATCGAGCAAAGGTAAAATTTGCGAGCAGTTAAAAATTTTAATGGACCATTCATCCCCCCTATAATTTTCCAGTGTTTTTACTCCCTTCTAAATGACTACTTGACTCATGGTCTGATCTCTGATCTGCTGTGTGTACTACACTACTCAAGAGTAAGTGAAGAACCAAATGTATTGGGATCTCCTCTTGGAAGGGACCCCCTGGGGACCTACCACTACAGTCTGTAAGTCTCCAAATTTTGGGTGGTCGCTTACGGCAACTTTGACTATACCCATCCCAAGGGTTTTGGTGCAGTGATTTTTATACTCTGTGCCCTGCATCCCCGACTCCAAAAGTGCAAAATAATTCACGCCATGTGGCCCTTATATTAGGATGCAAGTATCAATAGATCAATCTGAAGACAGTTTTGTTGAATATCCTGTTTGTATGATTTTAACAATGCATATTTCTTTTAGCCTTTGTTGTCATAGTAATAGAAGGACTGACAAAATTTTGGTGTTAAAACAGTCTGGTTACAAAAAGGCCCAAGCATTTTCAATTTAGAACTCATTGTTTTTTAGCTTGGTTTCAATGGTTCTGGAATGGAACTCATGGTTTTTCACAAAATGAGTCCCAGTACTCACCATAACTATTTGTAACAAAATCACTTTTGGGAGTTTGGCTGGTTCTGGTTTGATTTTGTTAATGTCTGTATGTACACTGAAGACACAAGCATGTGGTGCTATTTTGTTTGATTTTTTAAATTGTTTCTCTGTTGCCTACAAACAAGCTGCTGCTTAATTCTGCCTACCTTGCTAAGATCAGGAATATCATCTTTGTCAAAACCCACATCCTCGGCAACTTTTAAAAAGTCAGATACTCTATCCATTCTTGTAATAAATTTTTTGTATATGTCCAGGCCATCCTTACAGTTTTTCTTGTTCATGTCAAAGTACTTTTCTATTATTAAAAAATAATAAAAATTAATGTTTGCACTGTTACAAACTTCATCGCCCTTGTTCCTTCTCATCCAATTTGTAAATTGTTAGCAAACATTTCTAGGGATGACTCTTAAAGGTCTGTATCTAAGTTTAGAAAAAGAAAAAGAAAAGTTTTGTCTGTGTTCATGTTCAGGAACTGTAGAGAAATGTACAAAAAGCATGATACATGTGCAAAAATGTTCTTACATTTAATATACTCATAAAACCTATTGCTTTTTTGCCACTGTCATTATCACAGCCACCTTTGTTGCTTAAGCTCACTATTATCCTATCACATTATATTATTAATGCACACAGCATGCACAAAGTTACAAACTGGACTCAAGCATGTACTACTCACCAAGCAAATTTATTATACCATCATTGTAGCAAGCAAATAATTTGATCAAATCCTGAAAGTATATTGCAAAAATTATGTCAAATCTACAACAATTAATTATCCTACATAACTATTACTGACAGAATGGAAGAAGTGCCATAACTGAAATCTAAAAATATTTGAAATATCAAAATTCACAGCAAATTATAATACATTGATTCAGATATTGGTGAAGAGACATTATACAAGTTGGCAAAGTGAGCAACACAAACAAGAAACGTACATGTAAGAACTGTTTCCCACCTTTGCTTACCTCAAAAGCCAGCTTATTACTTTGTTACAACTGTACTTGTGCCTATTAGCTTCTTACTTACGTTAATGGTCTTTGCATAGAATATATTCACAGCACACATTTAGCAAGAAGAAAAGACAAGCCATTTCCTAAATTTGACCACTGTATTTGCATAGAGTAAAACAAACAATAATTGCAGAAGCTGCCTTAATGAAGATACAATAATGTATTTTCCAGGATTCTCACACAGTCCCAATATACACATACTTTTATAAGAGAGAGAGGTATCATGTTTCATTATTTTCTTAAACAGCAGGCACACATAAACATTCTCTTTCGTCAGTGTGCAAGATGGCTGAATTCTGCCAGCCCAGCAAAATGATTAGGGGTGGCGAATGGTAAAATCCGAGACTTGCCGAGACGCCGAGATCCTAGTTAGAAATCCGAGCCCAAGACTCTTTGGTAAAAAGTTTCGAGACTCAAAAAAAGTAAATACAAACCATGCAAAAACGAGACTTCGAGACTTATCAAAAACGCTTCCGAGATTTCGAGATCCTGCAAAAATTTTCCGAGACCCACGTTTTTCGAGGTACCATTCGCCACCCCTATGATTGGTTGAAACAGATTAATTTACTAACAAATCACTACAGGCAAAATATTCTGTTAATAAGAAACAACAATGTTAAAAGGAACTTCTCTCAAATACCTTAAACAGGAGTACAAATACACCGTTTATCACTCCATTTGTGAGTTCACTTGACTTTATCTACAAAGAAAGTAAAATAATTAGGGTAAAAGGATGTAAACATTTTAAATTGTGGACAGCTAATCACATTCATGCACCATACTCATCAGAAATACAACATAGCTTGTCCCGGGGAGGGTACTTCCATACATTACCTATACAGGTATGTGCCGCCCAACGGGGTCGTAATTTTGAAGCTCCTGATGTAGAACAGGGTATCAATTTCAGAGGCGTTTTCTAGAACGGGGTATAATATTTAATAAGATGGGAAATAAAAAAAAAATTGTGGATCACGGCTTTATCTTCTGCTTAAAATTGTTGCCCCCCCATAGCTTGCATTCATACCACACAGTTTTAATTCACAAAAGAATGTTAAAAGGCACATGTGCATGCACGATAATAAACCTGTACAGTGTACATGTAATTTCATTGTGTGGCTATGTTTTTGTTGAATTGTTGTACAGAGTACAAAGTAATAAGAGTCCCCTGGAGAAGACATGGTAAAGTTGTTCAGTACAGGTCTGCATTGTGTCTGTAGGGCTCAGTCAACAGACAATGTTCGCACTGATTGGGGAGTTGACTGCTCAACCTTTCGTCTTGCCAGTCATGTTGATTGGTCACACTTGATCGTATTGAAAATATGATAAATCAAATTTTGTGGGACTTTGATCTGAAAACCAGGGTGAAATGCAACTAGAACCATTGTTTTCGGGCATTGAGGGGTTCATGCACTTCTGTTCACAAAATTAAAATTATTTTCAATTTTATTAGTTAAACAACTTTTTTCAGGGCTTTTGAAAGGTCACTGAAGAGAGAGACAGATTCGCGGAAAAATTGGCTGATTTCACAGGAATTTCGCTAAAATTTTCAGGGCTAACTTCGCCAAAAAACAATCGGCAAAAACATAGGCACGTTAAACGTGCATGAGCTATTTTGAATGCTTCAGTGTAACTTTAATGCTTCGGTGTAACCTTACCAAAAGTGATGAATCTACCTCTTTCATCCTAAATGTAGATTGGGTTTTTGTGCGAAATTGCGTATTGCGGTACATAAATGAAAACGCGAAACGCTCAGCTGAATCTATCTTCAAGCTATATATTCAATTTCTTCTGTCTTTCCCTGTTACATCTGGTTCAAGTTAAACAAATCGTTTAAGTGAAATAAATTTCTACTCACCAAACATTGATTAGAAGGAAAACTCTAAGGTTTCCTCAGAGTTTCTTAAGCCAAAATGTGACTCATCAAATACTGAATAGTTACGAAATACCAGGATTTTTATCATTGTGGTAGATGGTTGCATCATCATAATTCACGAGGTTTTCACGTGCGATTCTACTCAGTGAAACAGTCTTTAACTCCGACAACTTATTTCTTCTTCTCAGAAGACAAGAGCCTTTTTTAAGGATTTGGTTTCAAAAGGAAACAGGTCTTCATACGTCCAAGTTACTATTTATCATTGTGAAAAGCCAATCTGCATGAGATGTACAGTCACACAGCTGGCACGTGAAAGTGTTGGACTTTGCCCCCTTTCGTCGTTCGTACGTGAGGGAATTCGAGTTATCACACAGTAAACTAGTAAACAGAATTCTAAAAATAACTCACGCACACAATTTGCACGTGAAGATGTTGGTCTTTCGCCCTTTTACAATTCGTACATAAAAAAAAGGCAAATTGTTTTACTACAAAATTTTCTCAAACGATTTTAAGAAATCACCTCGGCTTCATTATAACATCTGCGATTAAATTATGTTTCATCCAACGTCAAGGTTGATAACCTAACATTTATTAACATTTGTGAAACAGTCTTTAACTCCGATAACTTATTTCGTCATGTTTTAAAAGCCATTGCTTCTTAAAAGACAAGAGCCTTTTTTAAGGCATTGGTTACTAAACGAAACAGGTCTTCATACGTCCGAGTTACTATTATTATTGTGAAAAGCCAATCTGCATGAGATGTACAGTCACACAGCTGGCACGTGAAAGTGTTGGACTTTGCCCCCTTTCGTCGTTCGTACGTGAGGGAATTCGAGTTATCACATAGTTATGTAATAAATCTAGTAAACAGAATTATAAAAATAACTCATGCACACAATTTGCATGTCAAGATGTTGGTCTTTGGCCCTTTCACAATTCGTATGTAAAAAGAGGCAAATTGTTTTACTACAAAATTTTCTCAAACGATTTTAAGAAATCACCTCGGCTTTATTACAACATCTGCAATTAAATTATGTTTCATGCAACGTCAAGGTTGATAGCCTATCATTTATTTACTTCCAAGAAAATTATCAAACTGCCGAAATATATTTCTACTTATATCATGTTACTCCACTGAATTTAACAGTATCTAATTATTGTGTCAACTAGCTTCTTCCAATTTTATTCCCTAACACTACTATTTGTACATAAGTTACGCATCTTTACTAAATAGAACGAAAAAGGTCGGTTGAACTTTGTAAGCGAGAGAATAATATTTTTAAAGCTTGTTTACGGGATTAACAATACTCGATACAGCTTTCAGAAAAAAAACCCTGCCTTTTAAACTTCTAAAACCACATTTTATAGGGCGCATGCTTTCGAATTGAAGTCTATATCTAAATATCAATTATTGCTTCATTGGAAGAGATTTGAAAATATATGATCTTTTACACTCTACCCAGTTGTAGCAGGTGAAACAGAACTCATACTGACGTGCGTTGTACCGATAGCCGAATTAGGTAGAAATGATATGAACCCTTCAACAGCTGCATCACTGTTCATAGCGTTTGAATCATGAAGATATTTTATGTAATGCTTCCAAACACCTGTACCCGTAATAAAAGACGAAAAAATTGTGAAGGATCAAGATGGCGGTCTCAAAGTGCCCTTGTTCGACCTTTACCAATGCCATGTTTAAATAGATGCCAAGAACTCATTGGTTCCTAAGCATCAACTCATAGTACCTTCAACCTTATTGGCTCTTGCAACAAACATCCCAACATACAAAGCCACAAAGCCACAGAGCCACAGAGCCACAAAGATACATACGCTTACACCACTGACATATGAGCTATTTTTTCAAAATAGCTCAAAAAGGCTAATTTCATGGGAATTTTCGGGCAAATTTCACTAGAAATTGATCAATTTTGCACTGAACTGACAAGCCTGTTTAATGTTTTTCACCAGATATAATCATTTGCTATTTTAACAATAAAGTGCTCAAGAAATGAGCGACTGCAAAGCTTTTAACATTATGACTAGTGCTCAGTTTTTTGCAACATAATTTACGCCTGGTAGTTTTGGAATGTTGTTTGCACCTTGTGGTGATGAAGTTTATGCAAATTAAACGGCCCCAATATACTGAATATATATAGCCAAGATAAGTTTCAAATATATTGTAATGACATGTATTTGATAAGTTTTCTAGCAAATTTAGCTGGATTTCATAGATTTACCTGAATTTCGAGGCTCCACAACTCCGAGAAATATCAGAAGCTCTGTTTTTTGGAAATATATAAAGCCAGTTTTGGTTCATGGACCCTTGTTTTGACAGTTATTTATCTGTGAAAGGTTTGAACCCAGGAGTCATTTCAAAAAGTTATTTATCTCATAAATTTGACCGGCCAGAAACAATATGTGATCGCGCTAGAATGAATTTGGCCAGTCATCGTGTCAGGAGACTCACCGCAAACTATTTCGAGCCTTGTACTGCTTTATTATTTTTAAATTACAAGACCAAAACATCACAAAGGTAACGAAAATAAGTCTCAATTAGCAATAAAAGAGCAAACACAACCATAAAAGATACTTACGTCTACTTCAAGTAAGGCATCAATCTGTTGTTGCAGGACAGGTAAAGCTTTGAGAAGCTATAAAGAGAACATAACAACATCACCTACATGGTCAAAATAGGAGAAATATTGGTATAGCTTAATTTTTTTATCAAACAAGACAGGGGTAGCCCATGGTGCAGGCATTATTTGGAGCAAAAATAAATGGATACTAATTTTCTATGTGAAATGTTTTGGCACCAGTTCAAATTACAAGCAAGAAGAAGATTGAGTTAACATCAAGCAGAAAGACAATGTATGAAAGAGGGAGAGTTTAAACAGTCTGCTGTCATTAGACAGTTACAGACTGTACATGTATCTGGGAAACAATAAGATCAGACGTCAACTCAATAAAGACAGACAAAAAAGAAACTGCCTAAACACCTATCTTGAAGATGTACTGTATCCGTCTCAAATAACATCATTCAAGAGCAGCAGGGTCTAACTACGTGTAGCTGCTTTAGGGAGGTGTCAATCTTGTACAATGGAGCAGTGTGCAGTGAAAAAGAGTCGACTGTTTTAGGAACTACATGTAATAAGACAGTCCTCCCAATTTCACAGCCTTTACAGTCAGCTTCATTTCATTTATAAAACATATCACTTGCATAACCTTTCTTTATTTCAAACTCATGAAAGGTGCAACTGCTCTGTAAAAGTGTATAATCATGCAGTACTCTTCACTCACATGACAGTACATTATACATTGTATCTGCACACAACTTAAAAATTCCTAGAATGTACATGTTACAAAAATGATACTAATAATCGTCATCACCACAAAATTTATTAATTTCATAGGTAAGGTTTGGCCAGGTAACGCATTACACCGACTAATACACAACAGAGTCAGGTACCTATATCAACCAGTGCATGTCTAAGATCAGGGAGTTCTAGCAGGCCCATGGCCACAAGGACTGAACATTTCTCAAATTTTGTTAATGTTAAATATTAATCTTGTCAACAAATGTAGTGTATTAGTATGTATACACCTATTTCAAATAAGGTTGCTTCAGAGAAGAACGATGCATGATCCATGTTTCATAGCCTGCGATGCATTATTATTATAAATTATGTGCCCACAACAAGCCTAAAAACCAACTAAAAACCTAGAAGGCAAATGCTGCTGATGCTTCTATTGCCTTTTCACAAATGGTCTCCTTTATTTCAATGAAAATGAACAAGACTAATTAAAACTTCCTGCTACAAAAGGGTTTACCATAGTGCACTGCAGGCTATGAAACATGGTTCACGGGAGCAACCTTAGTTGAAATAGGTGTATATCACAGCTTGTAAGGTATCCTACAATTCAGTCTTCTGACAGCAAAAGGGACAATAAACCAGCAATTTGTGATTTGATTTGATAATCATAAAATTTAATTTTTCATTGTAACAGTAACAAAACCTTATCAAAGATTGGATACAACTTACTTTTGGAGCTTCCATGGTTCTTATAACACCTTCTTCCTTCCTAAAATGAAAAATGTAAAAACCCAAATGTACACGTTAGTCACTTCTTTGCAAATACATGTAAGGTACATGAAAAATAGAATCCTGATGCAGATAAACAATGTTTTTCAAACTCATAAGAGATAATTTGAACCAAACAGAGTTCCCTTTCCACAGCACCTAAATTAAATTATAATTTGAACAAATTGTCCTTTAATAAAAACAAATAATTAATTTCTTCTCCCTAAGAGGTTTTAAAATTGGGAGAACACTGTACATACATGCATGTACAGTCATGTAAAGGACATCCTACTATGAGACATGAATTACACATGTAAGAAGAAAGTTTCTTACCCTCTTTTTATTCGGCAGAAGTCATATCCCATTTCTGTGTAAGAGGAAGCCTTCTCATTCAAATATTTTCCATATCTTCTCACAAAAGTAGACATATCATATCCTTTTCAAAAGAAAACAACAACCTGAGAGGATTTAGGGCGATAAAACTGTAAGAATTTTTAAATACATTTCAAAGGAATATGATGATTTTTTCCCATACTGTATTCCTTTATTTCGATTATTTTATGTACCATACATGCAATATGTGACAGTCAATACTACATGCACATACACTGTACCTTGTACACCACCTTTGTCCAGAAAGTTACCAAGACTGAAATTGGAGGTTCTTGATGCCAAATATTGTATAAACCTCTAAAGCCAAAAAATAAATAAAAATATTAAAGGCCCATGTTTACCTTAACGGCTTTGCCCACTTGTGTTTTTGTTTTGAAATGATTCTTTTGTCAAATGCAGTGTTTTGATTGGCTTCCACTTTTGAGGAGCATTGCGTGACAATACTAAAAACGACTGCGAGAGAGACTAGCTTTTTTTCACGCTTGACCAAAGCTTAAAGAGACAGTATCAAAGAGGCCAGTAAGACTTTAATTCTTTTCCAAATGGACGAAGATATATCACCGACTTCGTTAAATGTCACTGCAGAAAGCAGTTCAAAATTTAAACTGTTATTGAATACATACGGATGCTTTGTTGAGTCCAATGAAGGTCATAAAATTACAAAACGTCTAAGTGCTAAGTGAGATTTTCCTGAAGCCCAATTCAACAGTGAAATGCTTTGATTCCTCAAACTATTATTTTGTGTTAATTCTTAGGAAGCTTAGGTATGCTTAGAATAAGTGAGAAGTTGTGTTGGCAAAGCGGATTCACAGAGACGAATGCACTTTGGCGACCCCAGTCGACACGGTCTTCCAACCGTACATTTCGATAGCGCCACCATCGAAAGTGCTGCAGTGAAACAAACACTCACAGAAACAAAAAAGCTTCATAACAAACCAAAATATCCAAAAAGATGTAAAGAAAAATACCAAAAGAACCTGTTTAGACTTTCTTTTCAACCAGATTTAGCGAACTGTGGAAGATTAACAAAGATTGACTCTACAACTACACAAAATGTATTTTTCTGGAGTACAGGGCGTGCAATGCATCTAGAGTAAACATGGGCCTTTAAACAGAAATGGGATACAATTCAAACAAATAATAATCATTCAGTGGCCTTGGTGTTTTAAACAATCTGATTGGTTCTTTATATTGGGCTATTCAGCAATATTCACTCCCTAGCAAGTGGATAGTGCATGATCCTCAAAGCTGAAACAAAATGACTTGGTGTTTTGCCAAAGTTTTGGAGGGAAAATATCCTAGTTTGCTTGAGATTGGTTTCCCTATCATTCCAGATCATCTAGATCCCCCCATGCAATTTTCCTTAAAAAATATAAATGATTTGGTACAATCAGCTCAATCATCTAAGCATACAAAAAATGACAGGGTTGCCATTATTATTCTACTTTACTGCACTTAATTTTTAGGAAAATTAATGATAAACGCTAAGATACTGATTGCCCCAAGAATCTAAGAGTGGTTTCCATATAATTTTGTTTTTGCAATTTTTTTTTGTAGTTTTATCATAACCACAATCATCTGGATAAGCCTCAGTTCTATTCAGACAACTACTACACTGCACATTTCAAATCACCTGTTTTTATGAAAGGGGCACATTAACAAGAAAAAGAACTTTAAGCAAAAAATAAGGCTAGAATTTTAAGCTCTGAAATCACTGCAAGTCCCTCCACAAAAACTGAACCTCTTATTAACCTTGAAATTAAAAGTGGAGATGAATTACGATAAAGTGCTAGTTATCTAAAGTTGAGGAGAACAGATATTATCATTATTATACAACTGAAATCTCTTAACACCTCTCATCAAAGTTTATGGTAAATTTACAAGGAATGGCAAAAATTGGCACCAACGAAGCCTATTTAACAATGCTACTCTCTGACCTTTATCTACGGCAAATTATTTCAAAACCAACAGCACGATATTCATAAAACACAAGGAAAAATTGGAAAACGATAGTACTACGCCAAAAATAACTCAAGTTGTTCTATTAAAGTTTCTCACAGAATGGATGATTAGACAACACATCAAATAAATAATGTAGTTATAAAATGTAATTTAGAGACCGAACGTAAGTTAATATTGTGCGAAGTTCCAGCTCATGGTGTGCGTTAGTGACGTCGTTCTCGGCTCATTGACAATTTAAGTTCTGTACTGTCATAAGATCATAACAACTGGGTAACAGTGGCTCGCGTATCGCTAAAGCGTTGTAACACTAAAGGCAGTCATGACAACGACTGACATTCTTCATGCAAGACGACAACAAAATCCGCTAGACAGTGACATTCGATCCAAACAAGAGATACGCCAGTTTTAGTGGCAAACGAAAAGAAAAATAAAATAATTTCGAGTCAGTTTACTATTTTCCTCCAAAACATCCGCGGACAGGTGGTAAATTACATTCACACCTCGAAGAAAGCTTGCTCGGGCTAACAATAATTAATTTTTTCATTCTCACCTCATTTCCGTACGACATCAAATGGTGGAAGGTGCATTCGGCTTTGAAAACTACAACCCAACTCGAGTTTGTACATCGCTCGAATAGTAACTCCGCTAAATTTGGTATGGAAACGTTGTCATTATGCGTGCACGCGGTCAGATCTATAGAGTAAAATGCAACACACAAACTGTCATTAACCTCACGAAACAAAATCGCCATAATATTTTCTCAAATCTATGCAAACTAAACTTAAGCTTACAATCCAAGTGCTTCCTTTTCGGACCCATAACCTCACGGCTCGAAGACTTACAGACAACTTTAGCCACATAAGAGCCCGTTATAGAGTGCCTAGCGGCGTCTAACTTGTCGGCTACAGACATTTTTATCAATGAGAGGCCAAAACTCTAGATACGGAGGGGGAAATAAAGGTAAACAAGGGGTCAGAATGGCTCTCTCGCCAAATGCGGAAAATCAATATGGCCGACGACACTCTAATTTGAGCACGTGACGTATTTGGCCTGGAAATAACAATTAAGGCAAGAGTCACGTGACAACATTGTTTCCTCAGGGGTAACCACTGAGAGAGACCCTCATCCAACTTCAGATTACATCCGCATTCTCTGCTGTAAAAAATAAGCGTTGCTAGACGAGACGGGTTGTCAAAAACGAAACAAGATTCAGGCGTTCAGTTCGCACAGGTCGCAGAAGGCAGCGACGGGGCGGGGATAGGAGAGACACTTCGTCCTTCGCGATCGCACTTCTGCTCTCCCAGCTTTCCAACAACGTTGGAACGTTGGCAACATTGCATAACGAAGCAATTTATAGGGTTCACATTAAATTCGCAAAAAAGATCGCCTTATCTTAGCCTATTATGAAGACGTACAATATATAAAATACTTATTTTTGCTGTGTTTCGTCAGTGCAGTGCCGTCAGCGAAGTGATCTGGCCTGGTTTTACACTGGGATGGGCGCATTTTTTATTTTTTGAAAAAGAAAAAGAGCAATCGTTGTTCTTGTTCTAAGATGTTTGCAGAAGTTTTAGAGGGATCCGGACGTGGGGGCCTGAAGAAGATTGTCTTATTTCCCCAGGTTAACTTAGACTTGCTAAAGGTCGACCTCTTGGCGAGCGGAAGGAGCCTTTTTTTTGCCGCGAAGCGGCCGACCGCGAGCGACGAAGTCGCATGAGATCCCGCGCCATATGAAATCCGACGAAGGACTTTTTTGAAAGCCGGTCTAAGGTTAACTCTTCATAACCAGCTACTTAAGCATTCACCAACTTCGGTAAATGTTTGCCGCGATGACGTACAATTAACTTTAACAGTGATGTGATCGACCGAAAAGGGCCTCAAAGACTTCAAGCAAAGAAGGAGTGCGGTGACTGAGCGGTGCGGAGAGCAAAGCTAAAGAAAATGGCAGAAGATCGTGTAAACACCGCTCCTGGTGGACACCAAGGCTGGATAATCGTCCAGTTAATCTGTCTTGGCAAAAACGAAATAACTAAACTGTCGCCTCAAAAACGTGAAACAATTTGCTTCTTTAGAAACAAAAGAAAACGGAGCTGAGCTAATTTTCGCAAAGAATTCTGGAATTGTTACTAGGGAAGGGACAAAATTAGCCAATAGCTGACCTGCGCGTCCCCAGTAACGAACCCAGAAACAATTGACCACTCCAGAAAATACCATAACATACCATAATGCTCTTTTTTTGTCACCCCAAAATTTTGCATAAGTATTGTTTTCAGTTTCTCTTGGGGCCATTTTAACTCCCAAGCCGGAAATTGAAGACAATGCTTATGCAAAATTTTGGGGTGACAAAGAAAGAACATTATGGTATGTTATCGTATTTTCTGGAGTGGTCAATTGCAGGACGTATTTCGGCCCCAGTTTCCGTCTCGTTTCTGAAGCGGCGATTGGACAAAAATGTCACTCCACGGATGACAGGTGCTACATGCGAAATATCGACTGGAATAAACATTCCTTCATATCCTGAAACTATCAAGGAACCTAGGTAAATGTTTGAAGACGGGAAAGTGTATTAAGGCTTGACACGTGCTGAGGGTCATGCGCAGCGTAATTATAAATCAAGGAGTCGTCCTTTTACAATATACTTCTCGCCATATTTATTTAATCGAACCCGACGAGGAATGTCATGTGCTTTATTTTCACTTGTACAAAATGGAAAGTTCAAGTTCTTTATGACTGAGCCAAATAGTTTGAAACCCACAAGACAGTGGCGCTATTTTTGAAGCACACTATAGCTTACACTTTTTCCTGATGACTAATTTGAAGTTGGAGGACAAAGACTAGTACTATGGTGCAATCTCGAATTGTTAAAAAATTTTTCGATCAAGAAGCCGCTGTTCGGGGAGGAACAAGACCAGGGGCCCGAAAACATTTCGTAGCCGAAGGCAAATTTTTAAAACCCAAAACGTTTTGTATCTTAGGGCAGTTTCTACCTCACAAACCTTTTAATTTTGTTTCGTTAACTGATAGTTTCATTGTATCATTTTCAGAATTATTGAACCTTTGATATTGAATGCAAACATGGCCCACATAAAACAGCTTTCAGGGCCCGAAAAGCTATAGGAACTTTCGAGAAACAGCTCGACCCAGCAGCAGAAATCGAGCCTAAGCAGGTGGCGAGGTCTGACGTATAAGAGAACAAGAATGTTCACATTTGTAGAAGACAATTTAGTAAAATCCAACTAGTGATCTATTATCAATGCTGCGTTCTGATTGGTTGAGCTACTACTAGGCTATATGTTATAGCCCACTAGTAGCGAAAAGCGCGGGCTTTTTGGCGACAAAAAAGGGTTAAAGTCTAGCTTTAACGAGCTAAAGTTTTTTTATTCTTGATATTTTTTACCAACTAGTTGGATTTTACTAAAACAATTATTCCTCTCGCCCTCAGGGCCTCTGAGTCAATAGCCCATTCGGCCTTCGGCCTCATGGGCTATTGACTCAGAGCCCATTCGGGCTCGAGGAATAATTGTTAAATAGTGGTACTTCAGGTAGCCTGCAGTGCAGGCGTATTTTGGGTCGGCGAAACCTTGTTCGTGTTCGTAATATTGTTGTAGCCGCCATCTTTGATTTTATGACAGTGGAAGATTGGGGAGAGTAGAAATTTCGACATGGCGATTTCGCGAGCAAATTGCGCGCCCAAAGAAAACACCTGCACTGCAGGCTATACTCCAGGGTGGTCGTGTGGTTCCCAAATTTGCTCTAAGAAACAAAGCTCAACTTTTATTTATGAGGGTCTCGAGTTAAGACTGAAACCAAAGTAACAAGTGTGACAAATACTAACAGACAAGGAGATTAAAATGGGTCAATCAGAAAGAAGCAGCTCAACATTGTCAGCACAGAGGGCTTAAAACTATCTAAAAACAGCCCCTAAAAGGCTTGAATTTTAATGTTTTCAGAAAGAAAATACTCGTTTTTCCGTAGTAATCTCTCATTAACGAAGACTAGGAAAATTTGTGCTTTTTATCCGATCGTCCTTGTACCAAAAAGCGTGGTATTTTTGTCTTTCCAATCAACTAACACGTATAATATTGGTGGAAATTGAGGTTAACCATTTCGCAAGTTTCCTCTAGACTTCCTCTTGGCTTCAGGATTCTCAGTAGCCTTTTCTTGTTGCCTTTCCCTCTGCTACGCAATAGGCCATTTCCGAGTTCCAAAAAATCTCACTTTCAAAACGAGGCTAAGTGCGAAACCTTTGTTGTGAAAATGAGTTTTATTTGCATAATAATTGAAAATCATTTTCATATCAATGGCTTCGCACTTAGCCTCGTTTTGAAAGTGAGATTTTTTGGAACTCGGAAATGGCCTATTGCACAAAGGAAATACATTATTACGGCTCGTCTCAGGCCACCATCCGCCATTCTTGTGTCCATCGCAACAATGCAGAACTTTTATCGTCTCACCCTAAAAAGCAAAATGACCTTAGCACTGCAGTAAAAAAAAAACACTCACCTACAAGGATGTAGATTTCAAGTTGGCCCCCCCAAAAGGTCTTAATCTCAACAGTTCCTTAATCAAAAAAAAGGCCAAAAAACGTCGAACTTTTCATGAGACAAAACCAAACTCTGATTTGGGTCGACCTAAATCAAGTTAAGATCGTCTGTTGGTTCAGACGTCGAACTTAGGCGGCTTCTAACTAATTAACTGAATCAGACCAAAAAGCAATTTTAATAAATTTTCGCCCGAACGAGGCTAAATACAGCTGTGTAGGAGTTGCTCGTAAGGTCTCTCCTAATTGGTCGCTGGAACAATGACATGTCATTCTTCCCATTGTTTTAGTATTGTTTGGGGTTAGGGAAACGCACCATTGGTGACTTCTCTTCCGAGCAGCTGATACATAACCCGCTAAATATACATTATCATACAAATTTTTAATTTATTAGTTTAGTTCGTCGCATGTGAAGATCGACATTTGTCCCGGAAACGAACTTCAGACGGATAGAAAGTGTTGGACGATCCAAACAAATTCAGACGAACTTAACGGAACCAGATGTCAAACTTTTCATGAACTTAACTCACAAGGTTTGGTTCATCTCATGAAAAGTTCGATGTTTGTCCTACAAGATCTAGCACATCCTCACTGAGGAAAAATCAGTGTGTTATCGTTGCTTGTTCGATAAAGGAATAATCACCCACTAGGATAAAACAAAAAATGCTGCAGACCAAGCAAAATGCAAACGTGTTAACTTAGAAAGCGCTAGGGTGGTTTCAGCTACCTGGTAAAACAAATTTTCTAGGCCCTACCGAATCAATGGACTTAAAAACGGTGAGGAATAATCATATATTTACCAAGCAAACTTCTTCCTCGCTCTCTTTTGTCCTGGTTTCTTTCGCTCCTTAATTCGCGGATCTCTTATCAACAGACCAGCTTAAAAGTGAACAAGAAAAACACACATGGGAAAAGGCATAAGGGTATGAATAAAGCTGAAATACTAGTCACTTAACGTTATTCACAATAACGATGTACGCGAAAAACAACAGGTGGGGTGACTTTCGCGTCTTCCACGTGAATCAGTTACGAGTACTGCTACCCCTCCAACACCCCCACCCCCACCCCCCACGCGGAATTAGTTTCTAGGCCATCACACCATTGGTGCCTGTATTATGGCACCGACATTCATCGATAATGTATTCATTAATAACTTATGTACCTGGATCAGAGAGACTACTGTCACAAAGAAAACAAGAAATACGATAACAATAGCACGACAGAATGGAGAGTAAAATTACGAACGCTCCCCCCACCCCCTCCTTGATGATATACTCTCGCTCAATTTTTGTTCATGGAAGCTCGTACGAATAGGGACGTTTATTATGAAGGCTAGTTTTTAGTCCAACTCGCCTTTAAATAAAAATGGCAAAAAGTGCAGAAAAAGAAATACAATGTAGGGCAGGTTTTAATTGAGTGAAGTAGAACAGAAGTCAGCCGAAATTGTACTTACAACCAATCACAACACGCGAGACAATCAAATGAACCAATGACAATTCAAGCACATAAATGTAGCCGACAAAAAGCGCGGGAAAACTCGTGCAACCAATCCACACTAGTTTTGGCTGGACTTCTGATTAACCAGAAAAATGGCGCCAGTTTTTTTTTTAGCAAGGAGTAACAATACATTGAAAATAAAATAATTGCTAAACGTTCCGTATTACTTAAAAAACTGCTGTAATTATCAGACCTTGTTGAAGAGGTTCCAAGTAACTATCCTCAAAGTTCAACAGTGCTCGGCTGATAGCAAGTCTGATTGCCCCAGCTTGACCTACAGAATGGACAGAACTTCGGTTAGTACTCTTACACTGAACGAGATTTGCACACAATAGTTAGGGTATCTCAACTACGAAATCCACAATAACATCAAGAGTACACTGCAACGCTTACACTTCTCTGCTACCACTTTTCTTTCTACAAACCCGCCTAGCGGCAAAGTACCCCACTCAACTGTGTTATCCTTGTAAAAAGCTTGATATAACATCTCGCAACCGACAAACTCAAGAAGCGATGACAGACAGTGGGGACGTTGAATAACAAGAGAGTCTGAGGAATCCTTCCTTGTTGATAGTCATGTTCAATCGCATTCAGGGAAATTCGTAGGAGTCAGGAATCCTTCAAATCATCACTTACCAGTCGTTCCTCCGCCTATTACGCCACACTCCACATCATATTCACCAACTGCATCAACAGTGAGGAATGGGTACATAACTTGCTTCCTGTTCAATATACAGCGAGGAAATAATACTTCTCAATTATACTGCTCAATGGCGGACGAAAACACTGTCCTCTTTGTCACAAAAGGATCAAAGTTAGTAACGCAGAGCACTTTCCAATTTATTTTAAGAGAATTAAAATTCTATTTTTATCACGAATGTTGCAATCACTGTCCCTAGCACCACTGAAAGACAAGGAAAATTCATCGGCTAAGAGCACTGTACTTAGCGTGATGATACCACACTTCCAATACCATGCTACTATCAGCCAATATTCAACCTAACTCACCGGCTACTACTAATTTATTCATCAGTTTGTTCCAGAGAATTATAAGACGATGAAGCCGCATTCTAACGGAGATAAGAGCTGAGAGCTATCCAAAGTTTTGTTCTCATCTTAGTCGCCACGTGTATTGGAGTTTTTAGTACTATTAAAGAAATTTTCTACTTATCTTTTCTGAATATGACAGTTTTGAAGGGTACGCAAATATAAGTAAAAGTTATGTCGCAGCAAGAGATTATAATCTCTTCGTTGCAGGTACGACATTAAACATCATTCTGTAGCTATCAATAAAACACGTGACGTTCATTTTGAAAACTAATATTTCCAGTTAGCAGACTGAGAGGCGATTTAACAAGTGGTTACAGTTGAGATCTTACCTGTCTTCTACTTTGACGAAATACTGAGTCAAAGGGACATTATTGATAGCGACGTTACCCGAGCCTTTCTTAACCATGACTTCTGCAACTGCACGTTTACGATGCCCTGGAACAAACAAGGAATACAGCGATATTGAGTGATGTGCTGAGAAGACCAACTTTGTACGTGATGTATGGGTTATCTTCGTGACGGCAGGAGCAAATGACTTGGAACAAGGATGGCGGTAGCAGTCTACTAGCCTGTCCCAAGACAAATTGCACTGAAAATGTGCAAATCGCAGTTAGAAGAATGAATTGGAAGCCGCAAGAATAACGATGAAAATACTCTCTTTCCAAGCAAAATTAGCTTACCGTAAAGATTCTAAAATGGCGCCGGATCAATTCGGGTTTCTGGGAAAATGCTCACCTACCCCTCCCCTAACCCATCATTTTGCCCAAAGTCAGAGCTAAGTGTTAATGTTAGCTTAGGGGATGGGTGGGTGGGCAGTTTCCCAGAAACCTAAATTAATCCAAGGCGCCATTAAGAAGTTGGCCATTCGAGGGAGAGGAGGGAGAGGGTGGACTTTGCGCCATTCGGCAAGTGATACGAGCAGCTCGAAAAAACAAATTCAAAAAATAATCTTCTTATTAGCAGAATAGAAATGCAAAACAACGTGGAGAATACGAATTTTGATATAAGGGGTTAAGGGTCGGTTATTTTAACGAAGCCTAAGTTAGGCCGCAGTTTAGCAAATCTTTGGACCTCCAAATATTTTCCTTAGTGGATAATTTTAAGAAAATAAGTGCCTTTCTTGTCTGCGCCTTATGATTTCATAAAATGTTTCATGATAAATGGTGTTAAGATAAAAGCATTGAGCAAACTGAAAATGGCTTAGAGGGCGGTTTTGTTAAACATTGACTAAATTCCGTTTAAATAACTGGCCCTAAAGGTTTAATTCACTAGACTTCCCACGCCCTAAGGTAGTTTCTGGCTCAATTGTCCCCGGTAACAGAGAATGAGCGAGGACTGGGGATAGAGAGGATGGTGTCTCCCCTTCCCCTGTTTCCTTCCCTTCTCGGGTAATGACTAAGAACCCCCCCGGGGGGGGGGATTTTCAAATAAAAGTGACGGGGATGCTCGTCTTCTCACTTACGACTGTAAAATTTTGGTCTTACTTAGGGTGTTTGGGACGGAAAGTCAATGTGTTTGCCCATTCAGGTATCACTTAGGGCTGTGCGCGACACTGACCAGACAGAAATCTCCTTTAGGGGTAAGTTTAAGCTTGAGCCACACCAAAATTAGTCTCCCTCAGGGGTTTAATTTAATTTTCCGACGAGCATCGCTTTTATATGGGAGTCCCCCCGGGCTAAGAAGGTGAAACAGGCTAGAAATAACAATACTTAAAGTCTCCTGGGGAACTAGACTTCTTTGTCATAAAAACTGCTACATATGTGTCTAGCAAAAGGCTAAACTTACCTATACCCACGGCCTCTCCTTTCTCGTTAAGCTGTTGACAAATAACAAAGCAGTGGCGATAAAATCTTCATTTATAGTGACATGTCCTCTGAGAGGATCCAGCGGGAGGCATCCAGCACCCCCACCCCCACCGGCGTCCCGTATATATATTCACAAGACCGTAGGATTTACAAAATACTTAACTGCTAAGAAACTGAAATTATCACAACCTAAGGGTCGCATACAACTTTCACCCAGGAGCTTAAAAATTATTTGTTGCGCATCGCCTTTCAAATGATTGACCTGACCTGGAATTGATGAAATCTAGGGCCAATTTATTTAATGTAATTCACACTATTGCGCCCATTGTTTTAGAGTCTAAAAACAATAGCAACACTTATTTAAATTACACTTGTAATAGCTTTATTAAATTGACCCCTGGGCAAAATTATTTTATCACAAAACAAAGAGACGAATTTTTCAACCTGGTTACTCTACTAGTAGACTCTCACGTGAACCGCACGCGTACAGGGAAAGCTAACGTTTAAGTTTAAGTAATAACAACTGCAGAGAGGAGGGTTTGAAAGTATTGGCTACAGCAGTGGTACAATCTGCTAAGGATTCTAAATCCAGTAATGGGGAAACTCTGCAAAGTGACCGGCGACACCCCAGTGGAAGGAAAGTTGAGAAAAATCTTTGATAAGAAGCCTTACACCAGTCAACTCCCTTTATAGCGGACACTGTAGGGGCCTCACATTAGTGTCCACATTAGCGAGAGTCCGTAATAGCGGAAGGTTATTTCTGTCAAATCTCTGTACTTTATTTTTGTCTTGGATTTGGCTGCTGTCCGTACTATTGGGGTTTCCGTTATAGCGGGGTACCCGCAAGGCGAAAGTTGACTGTATGTGGCTGAATTGGCGAGCAGGTAAAATGAAAAAATCCAATTTCCGTTGTTGTTCCCGAAAAGAATTTTTTTTTTTTCTGGACACATAATAAGTCCTTCATTGAACAAGTTTGTTCAAGATGGATGGATTTTTGCGTTTCTAGTTCTATTGACCGTGATTTCTCGGTCCCAAAAAAAGCAAAAAAAGAAAATGGTCAATAACGCTTAATCAGAGCCGGCATTTTCACTGTGATCCTACGATATGGGGTTTTTCTTTATTTGCTTTTCGAAAAAGGAGGGAGTTGAGAGAGGCTAGAAATCAGTAGTAAGCAAGTCTAATGAAAGAATGGATGATTATCTAATAGACTAATAGAATTTAGGATTGTGCAAAATAATCAGGTTTTACAATAGCGTCAACATGTGTTATTCTGAAGAGAGTTTCAAGCCGGTCGAGAGTTAGATAGAGCCAATATTATTCCTCTAAAAGGACGGTTACTGGCAGACGCTATCTTTTGAAAGTCGTTACGTTTCGCGAAAAAGTAATTCCTGCTAACAGAAATACAAAAATATACAGTAGAATTGAATATCTGCAGTGAAGTAGCACACGCTCCAGCTCTTACAAAGTCGCGTATCAAAGAGCTAAGTCAGTCAGGTATTAAAAAACTTTCTCTCTCTATTCATCTGAAATAACATGCCGTTTGCGCACCCAAAAAATTTACTCGTTAAAACCGATCGTGGACTTGGAAAAAGAGAAACGTCTCTGCCAAGCCACCCACTCAAGCTCATCGACAAGCAAAACCGTCTTAAAGCAATAAAAAATGTTCATTTCTCGATTTTGAGATATATTTCCGCTACAAAAGCAAACTGACACAATACGACGATTATTTCGATTATTATAGCCTCTTCCGTTAAAAATAACTACAATGTAACCTTTAGTAATATCTACTGGTTAAAAGAATCAGAGAGCTGAAAATAGATAACCTTCATGAAACAAAGCATACAGACATAGTACCGATGGAAAGTAACTTTCCAACAAAGTACATCTTAAAGCAATAACAAGGGTTCACATTCCTGTGGTTAGTAATATAGTGAAAAAAACGAAAGGCTTTTCAGTAAACGCGCGTGCTGTTTCCACATAAATATTCAATTTAAAGCTCACAGTATACTGATATCTCCATATCCATGGTAATTATCCTGTGATAAAGACCACACATAAGACAAAAACAAAACGGTTCTTATCAAGTTAAATCGTATGCGTGCATCTCTAGTCAACATGATAATACATGTAACGATAAACAGATATTAGCTACCTGAACTGTACTGTACTCTCAATTTAGGACGTTTTGATAACAACTCTTAATTAACCAGGAGTCACATTGACTGGTAAACTTTTAAATGAGGCCAATTTCTACTGCTAATATTTTACAACTTTATATTGCCTGCAAAAGACGCTTTATAATATCTTCGGGATGACAGGATAGCGTTCACAACTCAAAACGAACGCAAGAAAGCATTTCACCGAGGTATCATCGCCAAAACAATGTTTTCCAAACTCTTTTTCCTTCTATGCTTTGTAGCTATACTGGAACAGGTAGTCTGTGCTCCATTACCGCAAATACCAGGTAAGTCCTTAATAAAACATGTTAAATGAATACTTAATTTAATACTTCAATTTAAAGTGATTTTTTTGTCTACGGATATGTTTATGAAACAGGCGCATACTTAAATCCGTCAACACTGAAGTGACTCTGACATGGCAATGATTAATTATACTTAAAGAAAATATGACCCTTCAGCTTCGCCACTGTTGGTGATTTCATTTTCTTTTAAAAAGAACTTTTTTGTATATGAGTCATGTGACGCTGGTATTTTCACTGAAATTCCGTCATACGTTAACGATGGCGACGTCTAAAAAGCAGTAGGAATAAGCAAAAGAATAATTCCGCACATGCAGCACACTTTTTGTACATTTCTTTCTGCACGACTACCACGCAAAATTCCCTTATGCGACGTTTTTTTGAGGACGTAAACACACAACGACGAGTTTTTCTTTCTTCTTCTAAACTTTCCTTCTTTTTTTCTTTTTTTAAAAGTATTTTAAATCTTTAAATTATTCTAAATTATTAAAAAGTATTTTAAATAGTGAGGTTTTTGCTCCCATCACCGTCGTAGTCGCTAAAGCTGCCTATTTAAGCAAAGACAAAAAGTAGGTTAGGTGGGAGGTCTCTGGGTAACTGACCACCCACCCCTCCCCTCAGTCAACATTACCACTTCCTACTCATTAAGGACAAAACTGTGACTTAAGGGAGGGATAGATGGTCAGTTATAGAAACCTCAACTAATCCGGCGTATGAGACCAGAGACTCGGATCAATTAAAAAAAAAAGTGCTTGTGTCCAATATGTGTAATATATATGATGAAAGATATTAGCCATCGTATTTTGCGTATCAGTGATAACGTTCTTTTCAGTATCGTCGGCCTCACGATAGTCACTTTGTTATTGATCGCGATGCGGTTTCGACCGTATTCACCCTAGTATGAATGTATGCACTGTCCTAAGAAAGAGTTGAAAGGGATATTTTTCAGCTAATTAGAATAGTTTTCTTTATAGGTGGATTTCAGCGTTCAGAGACACTTCTTCCGTTTTTTTTTCTGACAAACCTTTTTTAGGCAAAACAAAAGTAAAGAAAAACCACATATGGAATGTTGGAAATTTCCTTCTTTCACTTTTCTTAATACAAATAACAAGTCCAATATTGCTACAATGATACGTTAAGTTGCCCTCGAAGTAAAGCTTCACGAGAATTTAGTCAGACAAATTATTTTACGGGAATAACGCTTTTTCAGCCAGTTACACAGGCAACTGGGAAAAAGTAATCCGATTTTTCCCAGGAGAAGTCAAACCTATGATCTTCTAGTTACTAGAGTTACTACTACTATCACTGAGACTCAGAAAACTCGTGGGAGATAAAGCAATTAAACTAGTTTTAACCATCCTTCGACATGCTGGCGAGCGACGGGAGATATTAGGGCCATTTATACGAGAAAAAATAAGACGCGTCTTACATAAGACGCGAACTGGATCATTTATACGAGCATGTCTTATTTAAGACGAAAACAGCTCGTATAAATGGTTCGCGTCTTATTTCTGTTCTTGTCTCGTTTTCATGTGAATGTTGCCCGTAGCAACGGCAATCCAACGGCAATCCAAATTTTCCCGCCAAAAATTAACGCATGCGTACTATGCGTTCGCGTCTTATGTAAGACGCGAAGGTCATTTATACGAAGTTTTTCTTGTCTTATCTAAGAACAGGAGTTAAGGGCTGTTCTAAAATAAGACGCTTCTTAGCTAAGTCGCGTCTTATTTTAGACGAAATGTGCCGTTTATACGGAAAGTTCACGTCTTATTTAAGACGCGTCTTATGTAAGAGGCGTCTTATTTTATCTCGTATAAATGGCCCTATTGTCTGTGTGTGTGTGAAAACCGACGAAGATTATTCACGTGTACAAGGCAGAACGAAAGTCAAGCGAAGGTAACCACGAATTTTAACGTCGCTGGATCTATCAAGAACTGATATTTTCGTGCTACGATACAGTAAACACCTACATTGTTTAGGTCTCGGAAAAAAGCTTTTATTTTGGGTTAGTTATAGCGGGCAACTCAGGCTAAGTATAGATCCTTAATTAGGATCTTAACTTCTATGAAGGAGAAATAGTAAGTTGTTGACTACTAGCAAAATAAAGAAAATTGAGTTTGATCCTTAAATATATAGAAAGGTTGTCGGAAAAAATGTCCATGCTACAATCCCGAAAGGTAACATGGGATATAATCAATACACTGTTCCTGACACTGTAGCTGTCGAACCTACTTTTGTTGCTTTCCTTGAGCATTCGCAAACCATGATACGTCCAAGGCCTCTCATGTCATTCTTTTAAATTTATTTGAAGAACAGTGATCTTAAAACCACCCACAACACCTTTCGGGATTGTCACGTGCACTTCTTCCGACAACCTTCTCGAACAGCTGTATTCGCAACTGTACATTGCAAACCTCCTTTACGCAAGGTTCATGAAGTCAATTACAATCTGTACTTTTCACGAACTTTTATTTGCTGTAGGAATTACAGTAATACTTCTATTTATAATTACAGTTTGGTTTTCTTCTCGAAGTCAAACTTCTTGGTTAAAATGTTTATCTTAATGTACCTGTAACTCACATGTAAGAACCTGCTTGATCAGTTTTGTTTGGCTAAACAGGTATTATTTTGGGGTATAAAGTGCCAAATTATATTTCTGCTAGCAGGTTCTTAAACCCCAGCTTCTTATAAGCAAGTGTTTACTATATCTACGCTGGTCTTACAGTTAGGCTATGAAAGCCAGGGTGACTAACCAATCAAATTAGAGAATGCTAACAATCAAATACGCACAAAAACGTTTCAACCAAATAGACCACGTTTGGTTTAGTTTTCTTTATGCTCAAGTCTCTTCTGGGACTTGCGAGACAATGGAGTCGTGAAAAATTTTCAATTTTGACCCTAAAACCTCGCAGTCATGTTAAAAATTTAATATTTCGAAGGTGGGCTAATATGAGAATTATTGGAATCGTTGACTGATTTATGATTGGTTGGGTTTTGTCTAGGTAGCCCCAGTTAATAAAGTCCAACAAGAGAGGATAAGCTCTTTATCCTTCTCTCGTCGGCAGAGGCTCCCGCTGGGTATCCCCATAAAAATAGCAATAATCGAAAAAAAATGGAAAGCGCGCGGGGGACGATGGGAAGAGGGAAAAGACCACGCTTCTCTCTTTCCCCTTCCCATCGTGCCCCACGCGCTCTCTTTTTCTTTCTCCAAGCCTCCCCACAACGCAAAGAGGCCTCTGGGGAGGAGAGGGTCTTTATCCTCCCTGAGTCCAATGATTACTACTCAGATATGTTTTCTTCGCCTAGGTGAAGAACCAGAGGAAAAGGACGGACCTGATGGACCAGATGGACTAGAGGCGACTGACGGACCAGACGAGACTGATGCCCCTGAGCTATCAGAGGAGCCCCGGGAAATGGACGAAATACCCGTGCCATGAAAACAACAACAACAGCGACAAGTTTACGACACCTTGTCAAAAATAAATTTTGAAATTTGGCCTGTCTTAATCACTGCATTATAGATCATTTTAATGTTAGGAGAAATCAAATCCTTTGTATGAATTTTAGCGGAAGTTCGTTTCATTGTAGAGCATCTTTCGTGTAATAATAAAATGCCTTTACACTAAAAAACACGTGCACGTCTAAACCTATTCAATGTGAACATGAAATTGTTGGGAAAAAATAGCTTAATTTAATAAACGATAGCATGGAACAGTGAAACTTTCAGTCAGAAAAACTCAAGAATCATAATAATTCACTAAAATTGATATAAAAATGCCCTTGCAGGATCTTCTTCTTGATAAATATAGTCTACAAACCGTCAACGGAAAGATTTCGCGCATTTTGCGCGTTAGTTATGTTCGTTTATGACCTATATTGTGACTGGCAAAGACTTTTCACAGCAGAGTATAGAGCGTTTTCACTCACGTCTATGCAAATTTGTAGGAACGAAAATGAGAAACTGTTTACATAAGAAAAGCGTTCAACCCACACTGAATTTGTTGGGAACACTGACATGGCCGCCGTTTGTTTTAGAACACAAATATGGGCGCCGCTAAAACACTCTACAAGTGAATTCATAATGGGCGACAATCCCAGCCTGATAAGCGGTCGTTTTCTCATCCAACCTCACAAGGCATGCGTTTCATAAAACTCCGAAAACTATTTTAGTTGCACAAAGTTTAAGAGCAGAAATGTGATTTTAAATAAATTAAAATATAAAATGAAAAACTTTGAAAACGTTACCAGATCGAGTGGTACGTTGGCCTACTTTGCACAAAAAAGTCCCAAGGACCGTTAAAAAATAGTGAGAAAAAATTTCCTTCAAGTTCCACTTTGAAATTATGAATATATGAAAATCATACATGAGAACTGCGGAGTAAATAATTATTTGAAGGAAGATCATCGCAGTTATATACGCAACTTATGCAGTTGCGACAAGAAAGCCTGAAAAAATTCAGGCTTGTACGGGATTCAAACCCCTGACCTCTGCGATACCGGTGCAGCGCTCTACCAATTAAGGTGGCTCGACTGGGTTTTTTAGGGGGGATACCTCCCAAGTTTAAGCATTAATTACGTCGCCGTGAGTAAAGATATGGAAAAAAGATTACCACAACTGTATTACATAAAGATGAAAATTTCTTATGACCTGGGTTTTATTGCAATCGGAGTCGCCATGGCAACGTAACGACGCCATTACTTTTTTTATTTATCTTTGTGTTTCTCTGTACCAGGAGGTTTTTTGAGAAATCGCTTAAGGGAGTATGTACCTGCCATAATTGCCTCAATTATGGCAAAGTTTGAACAAATTCTATGAGAGCGTTTTCGAAATATTTTGAAACAAAGTTTTAAACATCATAAAAACAGCGAAATAGCATGCTATCCACACAATTAGCTAACTTTTAAAGAAAATGATAAGCTTTGGAAACACGGCTTCATCTCATAGTAGTTTGATTCCATGGAAAACCTCCTACAAAAAAAGAGGGGAATTGCTCTGGGCGATTGTGAGTAAGAAGAATTTCATATTAAACTTGCATTCAGCTGCTTTTGTTACAGTTTTGGCACGTAATTTGATCCACGCCTACAAATTTCGCATTTTTCAAAAAACCGCTAGATAAATTTTTTTATAAATTTGATAATCCCGAGATCAACTGTCAATAAATATACCCAGCAAGTTTCAAGAACATTGAAAGCAGGGAAGGCTTTCAAATAGGACCTCAAATTTGACCAATTTTTCCCCCAGATTTTGTGTTTACAAGTGAGCGTCCACATTATTCACTGGCGTTGTTTTCAAGTTTCATGTGCACGTGCAAATTTAGCAAAAAGATAAAATTTGCATCAAAAAGGACCCTCGGGTAAATCTCCGGAATAAGCTAATAACCCGCTAAAGAAATTGGTGATATATTATAACATCAAAGCAACTCTTTGTAAGAGTTTCCGTGATGTTATAACCCGAGTAAGATAATTAAGTGTTGCATCCTACAAGATGAGCCGTGACGTTCACCGTCTCGGCCCTCTCCGCTATCTGTGACACAAGCCAATTATTAGCATATTCCGGACATTTCTTCCGAAAGTAATCGAGAGTTCTTTTTTAAACAAATTTACTACTTTTTGCTAAATGAGCACGTGCATAGGAAACTTGACAACAATGCCAGTGAATAATGAGGACGCTCACTTGTAAACACAACATCTGGGGGAAAAATGGCTCATATTTGAGGTCCTATTTGAAAGCCTTCCCTGTTTTCAATGTTCTTGAAACTTGCAGGGTATATTTATTGACAATTGATCTCGGGATTATCAAATTTATAAAAAAATTTATCTAGCGGTTTTTTGAAAAATGCGAAATTTGTAGGCGTCGACCAAATTACGTGCAAAAACTGTAACAAAAGCAGCTGAATGCAAGTTAATAAAATCTTCTTACTCGCGATCGCGCAGAGCAATTCCCCTCCTTTTTTGTACACAGTTTACAATGGAATCAAACCACTATGAGATGAAGCCGCGTTTCCAAAGCTTATCATTTTCTTTAAAAATTAGCTAATTGTGTGGATAGCATGCTATTTCGCTGTTTTTATGATGTTTAAAACTTCGTTTCAAAATATTTTGAAAACGCTCTCATAGAATTTGTTCAAACTTTGCCATAATTGAGGCAATTATGGCAGGTATATACTCCCTTAAGCGATTTCTCAAAAAAAATCCAGGTACAGAGAAACACAAAGATAAATAAAAAACGTAATGGCGTCGTTACGTTGCCATGGCGACTCCGATTGCAATAAAACTCAAATCATAAGAAATTTTCATCTTTATGTAATACAGTTGTGGTAATCTTTTTTCCATATCTTTACTCATGGCGACGTAGTTAATGCTCAAACTTGGGAGGTATCCCCCCAAAAAATCCAGTCGAGCTACCTTAAGCTAACAAGCCAACTGGCAGCAGGTCGTTGAATTGGATCGTTATAAACCCGTGAAAGAAAGATGATGAAATTATGAATATAGAGAAATATAATGTAAGCCTGAATCTTTTTTCAGGCTTTCTTTTCGCAACTGCGTAAGTTGCGTATATAACTGCGATGATCTTCCTTCCACTTTGTTAACGAGTCTTAACTGGACATAATCTGGTACCCAGATCTCTTGCGTCCGGCTTCGTCCACAAGAGATCTGGTAACGATATTAAACTGGAAGGCTATATTCCTTATTTCACGTGATCACAACTTCATCAGTACTTACAGTTTTCTCTACAGCTTTCATTCCTTGGATTGGAATAACTTCTAAGAATCTACGCAAAAAAGGAGTCGCTAGCTCTGCATTAGGGTGACTGGCCAACTTCTTCAGCCGATGGAGAATGACATCATACTGCAATGACAAGCAAAGTGCAACAAAAGACATATTTGTCACCGTTAAAAATGTATTCTTTGTCCTCTGGTTTGATAAACCGCCAACTTCACCGGTGTAGAGTAATGGAAAAGTGCTGCCAATCTTTACCAAGTTGTCAACCATATTTCAAAAGCAAAGCGAAAAATCCAGCACAAGTTTTTATTCCATTTCATTTTATTTATTTGCTTTTTTGTTTAGTATTAACCATCAAGAGATTCAAGGCTACTATTCTCCAAACCGACGCCTATGGAAGTAGAAACATTTTGAGGAGATTCTTATCTGATTCATAGAACATAGAAGTCTGTTACTTCACCAGTGTATCATGTCACTTATCATTGGCGAGCTTAAGGAAGAGCGTCTTTCAGCGACGCACTTCAAACGGAAGTGAGGCATTTTTCTTTTAATATACCTTGTCGCTACTAGATGTCTATTGTTTATCATTTATTCTTAGGCTACGTGCAAACGGATGCAACAACTCCCAACAAGTTTGGGACCTGTAGTGCATCGTGGGAAGGATACAACCCATAAGTCTTTGTAATCCATGCGTAATGATCGTGCGGGGCCCCAACAATGTTGGAAGACTGTGAAAGGTTTGAACCCAGGAGTCATTTCAAAAGTAGGTTGAGTTTGATCGTCCGGGTTAACGTAGTCCTGAATAGGACTGTTGTCGTTGACAGTGACTGACGTTTCGACAACCTGTGCGGTAGTCATCTTCAGAGTCAAAGTGAGTTGTATCACGTCAGTAGATGGCTACTGACGTGATACAACTCACTTTGACTCTGAAGATGACTACCGCACAGGTTGTCGAAACGTCAGTCACTGTCAACGACAACAGTCCTATTCAGGACTACGTTAACCCGGACGATCAAACTCAACCTACTTTTGAAATGTTGGAAGAGCTGTGCAAAACGGATCCAACATTGTTGCGCTACGCTTCGACGATCACGGAACAAAAGAAATGTTGGGAGTTGTTGGCTGAAAAGTTTGACCGGTTTCAACCTTTACGCAACAGCACGCAGCATGTAACATCCAACAATGTTGGCAGTTGTTGGCCAACAATGTTGCGTCCGTTTGCACGGGGCTTTATAAAGACGACCTGCCTGAAAAGTTGGACATATTAACTAGCCAAGGATAAAAAAAGTTCACTATTTCCGGTTGGCGAGCGTTGCTCAAAAACGTTTTTCCTTGAGCTCCTTACTAACTACAAACATGACTGAGGTTAAGATTTTTATCAAGTTCACTCAATGCTGGTGAAAAGACGCTAAGTAAGGGGGCGACTGTAAAAAAAGGAGGTTCTCATACGCTCGATAAAAAAATAATAATGTTTGGCAGAAGTTGGTCAATTTCCTATACCTCTTTATCTGTCAATTTTTCGTTAATTTTTCTTTCAAGCTCTGGTTTTCCAATCCATCTCATCCTCGGCTGGCGACTGGGCTTTGACCTACACAAAGACACATAGCTATAACTTTATATCAAATAATAAAACGTTTCATTGAAAAATCAACTACACTGCATCTAAAGAACTATTCGTCATACTGAGCATATAATACGTCGAACAGCAAAGATACAAGAGGTGATCATTTCGTTTGAGTCCGTAGAGCACAGAGGCAAACATGGCTTCAAAATTGGTAACATCTTAAAATTTACGTACGCAATAGAAGAGACACTAACCATGTTTTAGCAGATCCTAGCTAGATTTCTTATTTTTCTTTAAAAATTGTGGTGTATCACGCCTTCCACAACCTAATTCCTTCGTACCCTGAGAACTGACAGCCGATATTTCGCGACGTCATCAACGGTTTCCCCGCGAAATGACGTCTGAGAAACGAGTGCAGAAATTCCATACTGATGACGCGTCACTACCCAGATCTGGGTAGTGCTTCTAATTGGTCGTGCCGCTCGTGAAATTTCCTTCGACCAATCAGAAGCACTACCCAGATCTGGTTAGTGGCGCGTCAACAGTATGGAATTTCCGCGCTCGTTTCTCAGACGACATTTGGCGGGAAAAACAGTAGTGGCGTATTCCTTCGCCGTTCGAAACTTCAGCCTTTCAAGATCTTTTTGCAGTAGTAACTTCACTTTGATAAATAACTCAGTCGATAACACCAAACTTCTGTTAATCCTGGGGTTACTCTTCTTCCCGGCAAACCACGCGAACGGCGATTGCACAAGAATCAAGTGCGTCAGTTTTATCCGACTATTAGTCGCGCTTCCCGCATCTCGCTCCGCGCGGCTTTGCCTGCGCTCTTCCCTCGAGTGCTGCCCGTGCCGTCCTACTAACTTTGACGGCATTCTTTATCTAAGCAAGCAAACAAATTCTCTTTGCCCGGTGCGTGGTGGGTGAGACGATCAAGGAAATCGAGATTGTCCAGACGGTTATATCAAAATTAGGCAGACGGTGTCAGTATCACTACTAAACTTTACCTTTCAGCTTCCTTTTCGACACTGCTGCCATCTAACTTGTCCTCATCACTAGAATCTGAACTGGTATCTGAACTATACCCATCATCACTTGTCTCTGATAGTTCACTATCACTTGCCTCAAGTCCCGCTACAGCATTTAATTTTGTTTCCTCGCCGGCGTTTAACTTGGCGTTTTGCTCATAAATTTCCTGAAAAAAATGTCAATAATCTTATTTATCAAACATGCTTTGCTGAATGATGATAAAAATTTCACCGATTCTGCACTTTATTTCTCTGAAATTATTTTCTTCAACTAGACTGCCTGTAAAATTATTCAATGATTTACGAAGCAAATAATTAAAATGATATTAAGCTTGTTAGCTTCCAAAGCACCCCCACTTTTTGCAGTAGTTTATGAAAACCTTACCATCAGCTTAATATCTCTCCCCTCCATCTAGCCTCACAAGAAAAAAGAACTCAAGAGTTTGAAAACTTTGCTGCTGAAACGTGAACACTTTTCATGTTAAAGGCAAAATGGCAAGCATAACAGAAATAAAGGACACAATAGACAGGATATATAATGCAGAAATGCAAAGAGACTCTCACGCCTGTCTCACTACAAGAATCTTACACTATGTGACAAATTAGTAGTGTGCAACCTGATCCTCCTCAGAAAGAGGAGAAACAGAACACTATTGAATACATCTTTCCTGTAGGTTGTGTGAACACTGAAGATCTGTACAACAGTTTCCTTTCCTTTAACATTGTCTATATCATTTGAGTGTACAATCATGAAGTCTCTTTTAACAAATATACAACCCATTGTGTACCATTAGAAAGACGCTTTAAAGTGCTGAATAGCGTTTATTAAATAAGGCTGAACCTTTTTTATGTGTGCCTCTCTAAATGGACAATTTCCTTACCACAAATACCAAACTTCCTATATCACTATTTCATTCCTCTACGATACCAAAACCTCACACTAGGTCCTGTCTCTTTGGTGTCACATGGTCGAGGATGTTTGCCTGTTAGAGTACAGCTTGCATGATCATCATACCATAAAATAGTTCACTTACAAATAATAAATCATGAAAACCAATTTGCCCAGTGAAGAAAGCTGCATGTAATGGCCGGCCTTGTTTGTCCACAATCTGAGCTGTAAAGCAGAAAGTACTCTATTCACTCACTAGGTAACACTCTAGACATTTTCTATGAAGCATCATCATTCAGGAGAAGTAACAAAAATTATGGAAATCTTGTTTGAACAATTCTGCATATTGACACAGTACATTGTGTTTAATAGCAGCTTAATATAATTATTTATCACTGTTATGTAGTACGCAGCTATTGTATTTTATGTGTCTTTGTGGAGAAGAAGAGAGGAGAAATAAGATTTCACTGCAGTAACACCCTAATGGAAACCTTGGTACAATCTGCTATTCTGTTTTGTACAGAAATTCATGTTAAAACATAGATTTTATTTCACTGACATGCATTTCCTGACATGTTAAAATATAATAAGGGTCTATAATTGGCTTTAAAAACATTCTTCACATAGTTTCAAACCCCATTGGAAATTGCTGGTTTTCAGTGTCACGCCATTCAAAAGAGATCAAAATAAAACTCAAAACCGTCCAATAGATAAAGTCCAGAATCTGGGAAATGAAAGGAGGTACATATACAAAGACCCTCGCCAAGATTCAAGTTAGAGGAAGATTTCATACACGAGATATCTGAAGAAATGTTTTACCCAAACTTATAGAGATTTGTATGGAGACGCCATGCTGGTGCTAACCTGGATGAGCTCCAACATGGCGAACAGAAACCAACAGAAACATCTGTTACCGAGTTTTGCTACAAAAGCGTGAATTTATTCTTCGAGAAACACATAAACATTAAAGTAACACTTTTTCTAATACATGAACTGTTTGGATAACAAAATTTCCTGAAATAAGTCATTCTTTAACCTGCCGCGTCACGCAAAAGCTTAGAAATTCAAGTGTACTCTATCACAAAACCAAGAACCCTTTTGAAGTGAAAATTTGTATGAAAATTAGTTTTCAGCTGCTCTAATGAATCATGAAAGTAAAATCTCGGTAGGATCGATAGTTTTTTAATTCGAATTTTAGTGACGTCATGTGAAAACCAATAATAGGATAATTATCGTGTTTACATTACAGGCATCTCTCCAAAACTGGACTGACACCTTCATGTTATTTGAACCACCGCAATACTCCTTTTTAAAAACATTCTTACCTCTTCTTTGGTAAAGCTCTTCAGGGTCCTACAAGAGTTGTGAGTAGAAATAAAATACCATTTAAATATATGCCTACAATGTTGGGATCATTATCCATTTCTGGGGATCTGCCCACCTACCCCTCCCCTAAGCCAACATTTTGCCTTAAGTGAAAAGTAAGTGTTAATGGTTGCTTAGGGGAGGGGTAGGTAAGCAGTTTCCCAGAAATATATAATGAGTTGTTGATAATCAGGACAGTTTAAGGAAAAAGACAATGTGCTATTTAAAACTGGACATAGTTTGTTACAAGCCCTTTCCAACAGGCACATATTCAGTGCTAAACATCATATGCAACAGGAAAACAAAAATCATGTTCAGAATTTATCTTCAGAAGCTACAGCAAGCATGCCAACAAAAATCCCCGCCTATTCAAACAAAATAACTTTTTAAGAGGAGAACAAATCTGTCACATTTGTTTCACAACACTTTTGTTTGGTAAAAACAAATGCACTATGAATCATAAAAAATAAAACAAATGTAGGTCATAAAAGTATCACATGCATGGCTAAAATTCTTCAACTGGTTGCACAAAACGCACTGAAATGCTCTTTTCAGTGCACTTAAATTAAACATTTAACTGGGGTTATGGGAGCAACCCTCAGTCATACTAAAAGGCTACATGCTGCTAAGCCATGTGAAAGTCTTTCAGTTCCTTTCATCTAAACTGTTGTCACCTACTTTAATATTTTTTCTCTCTACACTCCACAGTGTAGAACCCTGCAATGACTTACTAACCTTAAACTGGGGCCGAGCATCTTTAGCATAAAGCCCAGATGGCATCAAGTATTCAACAGCTTCCTAAAAGTAACATAGATATGTATACAGGACATAGCAAGGTTTGGTTGGGTAATGTACAGTGAACAAAATTAACATATTTTGAAAGCCAGTATTATTACGTGTGTTGTGTTTTTTGGGGAGAGGAAGTTGAATAACTTTTACTACAAAAAATAAGACAGAATCCACTGGGACATTGAGTAATTTTTAGTGGACAGAAATCTTGTACCAGAATAGTTTAAAGCATATTGCATTCTTTCTTACATTTTTCAAGGGCTAAAGATGTAATAAGTCATCTGTAGTGTACCTGGCGTTGCATGACATAGAGAGAGGGGGCTGGGGCCAGTACGTCAAAAAGATTTCTCATGGGAGCCCGAGAAAATGAATGTCAAATTTCACAAAATTACATCTTACACATGAAATTATTAGAATTTTAACTGTATAATCAAAATTATTGTGAAATGTGACATTTATTTTCTCAGACTTCGATGAGAAATTTTCTTTGGTGTTACTACAGATGATTTATTACATCTGTAGCCCTTGAAAAATGTAAAAAAGAATACAATATTATTTAAATTATTCTGGTACAAGATTTCTTGTCCAATGAAAAGTAAAATTACTCAATTTCCTGATGGATTTTGCTTTAATTATTTAAGAAACTAGCAACAACACGACTAGCGGCTGGCTGGAAGAGTGAGCTGCAATGTGCTTAACTCACCATGCAAGAGAATAAAATGAAAAGCATGTGAAAATCATTTGACGCAAATTTGTGGAAAATTAATAGGAGCTCTGGTAAACATATTTATGCTGTAAAAGTTACACCATGCTTCAGTGAAAAAGGTTAATATGGTACATGTATTTCATTGGTGTTTATAGTAAAAACAGAATAACCACTTGCTCAATGACAGCTACTTCAACTTTAGCACACATACCCTGATTTCCTTATCACTGAATGTCTCTGGATCCTTCCCCATTATTTTTGCAAGCCACTGCCGATATCTCTCATGTTTAGCTGCCATTTGCTGCATTAATGGATCTAAGAGCCCCGTAAAAGTAAACAAAAGCTTCATGGCATATGATGTATAATGTTATAGGTAAAATCTATTCTAAAGTTAACCCAGTGAAGTTACCATGGCTGGAACCCTATAAAAAAAGTGAAGCTTACCAGGTCAAATTATCTATTTTTGTGTTGTACATGACATTGTAGTTTAACCAAAGTAATTAACAGAAGATGATCATTGATCAGTTGAAACATGTTAAATGACTAAAAGTTGTGGTTCATTTTTTGTGAACAGATTTACCTTCTAACAACATAAATAATATACTAATTAGCCTAAAATAAAACAGCAAAATTTTGCAATGCAACTACTGGTCTCCCCTCAAAATAAAGAGGAATGAGCACAGAAATTCCAACTACCCAAATCTGGGTTATACTTCAGGCCACACTTGTTCAAACTTTGGATTGCACTATCCCCTTAACTAAATCACTATACAGTGGATAAGTAATAGAGAATCCATATATTTGCACCATCCAGTGGATAGAGATTTGTTAGTGTTATCCACCTTTTGAACAACTGGGGCCTTCAACCAATCAGAAGTACTTGACAGATCTGTGAACTGACAGGTCATCAGTGTGAAATTTCTGCGCTTAAAGTTCCTTGGATGACATTTCGTCAGGAAACCGGTGGTGGCATTGCAAAATGTTGGTTATTTTCTCAGCTGTCTCTAAGATTTCAAGTTGCCAGGTACATACAGTGAGTAGGCAGGGAATCAAACAGTTAGGGATTTCTTTTGGTTCCATTTTTTTCTATTTTCCCATGAACATAGCCGGGGGCCCACTTCTTAGTAGCCAGTGCTGGTTTGTTTAAAGCTGGGTTAATATAACCCAGCAGGGTAAGTGCAAAATTTGAATTCAGACATGAAAGCTTCAAAAGTAAATCCATTTTATTTCTTTTTGTCAACAAGTTGCTGATTGGTTACCCTGCGAGCAGAGGCCCTTCCATCTTCCTACATAAGTCGGGAAGAGGAATTTAGCACATGCTCAACAGGACAAGTTGAGGCAGCTGGCAGATCTAGAGGTCCCTTCCTCTTCCCGACTTATCTAGGAAGATCGAAGGGTGGGGCCTCTGGTCACAGAGTACTGATTGGTTGTCCTTAAAAATAAAACAGAAAATAATTATTATCCAAGAAAATGCTGTTAAACATCAAAGAAAAAGAAACCAGGGTTAAAGTTAACCCTGGGTTAAGCACTAATTGGACATCAAACAACTGGGTGCTCAGGAACTCCCTGGCCCCTGCCTCTCAATGAGATCCCTGTCTCAGGCTAGTACTTGTAATAGAGCTCAAGGGTGTCTGCTCAATTGGGGGTCTGCTTAATAGAGGTTTCACTGTACTATGTCTTGTAGTGATCAAGGCTTAAAAAATTTAAGAGTCAAACATGCTTTACATACCATCATCATCTTGACCTTCCAGTGATGATGATGATGCAGTATCTGTACTTGCTGTTGCATCAGCTTCAGTTACTGTCACCTTGGACTATGAATACGTACAAAATTAATTTATTCAATCACTGTATTCTACGTTTTAAAAAATTATCTTTTTGATTCCAGCACACTGTGCTATCAAGCTTATTTTATTTGTTAAATGATTAACGATTATACTATAAGTGGCAGATGAGACAAAACAGAACTTAATAACAGTGTCATGGTACATTCAGCATACACACTTTGTGTGTGCTAATTGGAGGAATCCTTTCTAAATTCCTATCTACAATGAAGGACAAAAGTGTTGAGACACTTCAGTAAAATGGCCCCTTTTTGCATAGCAGACATACCTATCCCCTTCCCCTGTCTACCCCAACCCCTTCCTCCCAAAATCAATGTTGTATTTTGGACCCTCAAGTCTTTCATTTACTTCAGGCAACATTGATTTGGGGGGTGAGGGGATTTACGGTGTTTAAACAGAATGAAATAATAAATGAATTAAATGTTTGACAAAAGCACCCATTTTCAACAACTGTGTCAACTAGTTTTGTCCCTGATTGTCTGAAATATGTATCCATGTTTGTCTGCAAGATTTTTGAGGCTGCTGAATTTTGGAGCAATGAAGTTACGCTATGAGCCAAATTGTTTGTTTATAAACAACAATTCGTAAATTTTCGTCCTGATTGTAGCATATGTAAAGTAAAATGTACGAAGTGTATGTCATCACTTAAGTTGTATTCCCCGCGCGCCTTCCTGATTTAACCCTGTCGGGTCGAGAGAAAATCATTTGTGTAAGTTGTGATCACTGCCTTTGCTGCGGATTTATTTTAATGTTTTCACAAGTATTGTCAATAGTGGGAAAACGATGGAAGTACTAAGGTACAATGGAAATTGTTCTGGTGAATGGTCAACTTAATTGAATGAAGTACTGCAGAGTAACAGAGGAGCACGCACTATTTTTGACATTGACTTGTGCCATTAGTGAAAGGACATGAACAATATACAGGATATGAACTCCACAAATGATAGGCCAGCCATTTGTGCTATGCCCTATAGATGTGTTTTTTGGCACCTTTTCAAACCTAACATCCAAAGCATTAGCATAGGTAGGTGTCTAACAGGTTAGACCAGGTTAGGAATGTACTTTTGTAATGAGTTTAGATGACCACCTGCCATTCATTCAGTGGCATGATATTTTATAGATGTTGGATGGACAACAAATTCATTTCCCAGCTCCTAAATCACATAATGCCAAAGAAACTGTTTTCAAGATAGACACACCAGTTTGTATCATCGCCAAAAAACCAATTACTTTGGCCCAGAAGTTCACTTGATGACAAGGAGAGCAGGATAACAAGTGATCGATGACGGCCATGCACTGGAAAATTAACCATTTTCATGCGCTAACTCCCCACCATAGGCAAAATAAGATTCGACCACTGTGTAGAAAGTGCTTTGCAATACGTATTCTTGGCGAGCAAAACTGCAGCGATGTGGTGCAAATCAGGAGTTTTAACGGTTAACCACGAGAAAACACAGTGGCATTTTAAGAGGTAATAACAGACTATGTTACTGTCCGTTTGCCAAAACGTGGTTAACAGGCAGTGTTTTCCTCAGTTTGAGCTGCGTTTTCTTTGAAAGTCAAATACCAGTTCATGTTTCAAAGCTCTCTTTTCATTTTCTTGCCGACAATAGACAAAAACACAGGGTTTCTCTCAAAAAATGCAGTCCAAATACACAGACATATGTGCTCATGTGACGCTAATTACATTGCGTTATCATGTCACACAGGGTGTCACGAGGTGGGATTGAAAGTATTTGTTATCGTGTACACTTGCAATATAATTTATGCTACGCAGTCCTTAGATTTTTATTAAATTGATTATGAATTAACCTTCACTTTTCCATAGTTCATATTGAACGCAATGATGGCCGCTCCTCACTAACGCACTATATTTCCATGGCCAGCCAGTGACTATCCCACTACGTGTCAATCCTTACCCTACACTTGATTTTTTGCACCTTAACAATCGGTTAAAGTGAAGAACGAGAAATGTTTACTTTATTAAAAAGATGTTCAGTACGCATACCCTTGAAATTCACCAAAAGTTGTACATGGCGTGAGTTTCAGCATCAGTTTTCAGGTTGTAAACCATATTAACGTTGATTCTTGATATCGCAGCCCTTTTGTTACATCATCACTAATTCAAATTGGCCCTATAATTCGGTTGTGAATAAGTCAATGTCACCCCCACCACCAATAACATAATTATGTCATTGAGTCCTTTAATTTTGGTTAAAATCATTGTCATACAATGCCCAACTTGTGTGTAGTAGCACAATTTTGCATTCAGACAATGAGGGACATTGTGGACATACCTATCCCCTTTCCCTGTCTACCTCAACCCCCTCCCTCAAAAATCAATGTTGTATTTTGGACCCTCAAGTCTTTCTTTGGGGGGTGAGGGGATTTATGGTGTTTAAATGGAATGAAATAATAAATGAATTAAATTTTTGACAAAAAGTGTGTCAACTACTTTTGTCCCTGATTGTAGCTACAATTAAAAATCATAAACTTGTATAGTTATTAAACACTCTCCACAGTCCCCACGCAGTTTGTGCGCAATTGTTTCCGATCCGCTTTTCCCTTTTTTAGCCTGGAAAAGACTAAATGTAGCGATTTTACAAATCTGACAGGTAACATTTCTAGGGGCAGGGGTATAAGGGGGGTCCAGATTCTAATGTATATAATCCCATCCAATTTAGAGACTTTTTTGACAATCACAATCATCTCAAAATTTAAACTTGAAATTCTCCCGCAAAAGGATTGCATGTAATAATGGTTGAAGCATTCTGTAAACATAATCATGAATAATGGTACATTAGGTTGGGATAGATCAACTGTTAACTGATTTCCACGAGTAAACAAGTGAACAATGCACCGCTCCTCCATTTGTTAACTCTCACAGAGTAAGCTGCACATGTTGTTAACTTACCGTGTTGTCCATTGTTGCTGAAGGCAGCGCATCTAAAAAACTTGACCTTTTGTCATTCACAAAATACCTTTTCTGAGATACCTGTAACACACAAAAAAAATTTGCAGTTCAATCAGCATTTGTCCATAAAATGTTCCAAGAACATCATTAGGGTAGCTGATTTTGGTAGTTGTAAGAAGCAAGAAGGGAAAGTAATGACACCACAAGCAGTTCAAAAGGAGGATGTAAACAAACCCAAATACGTCTACAACTTTGCCCACATAGTGTCCATATAAATAATATTGGTTTTTGAGAGAGGAAAACTTAATGTGGTTAACAGATCAAGAGGACTGGAAGCAGGGCAAGCAATCCCATAATTAGATGAGGTGAAGAGGAAAGGTCTGCCGCCAAAGTTTCCCAGGAAATCATATCCCAGTCTCTCGTATGGGTCACCAAAACTCCTGGATACAACAGTTGAGCTTTTCTGTGCTTTAGTTTGGAATTCAGTCCATTTTCCCACAAACTTTGAAGCATCCTTTGATTTATAGTACGGTTTCTGGGGCATAATTTCTGCATGTCTTTTATCAATCACTGATAAAGGTATTTTCTTCAAGGTGAATTTTGATTGTCTGTATCTCATGTAACACTTCATAATTATAATGTCCTAAGCCAAAACCATGCTGCATTTTCACATGATGTCACAGCAGCCACATTGGTGTTCTAAACAAGTCCTGTGGGAGTTAATTTGGGGACTCCGTCGATTTGTGTTTACCGTGGAGGGGGGAGGAGGGGATGGTGGTCGTTAATACTTCGCAGGAAGAATTGCAAAAAAGAGTCTCCAGATCTTAGATCTCCAGAAGTTGTCAGCTCAATTTCCTTTAATTTGTTGATGTCTTGAAAATTCTAATTATTATTTGAAAGTTAGTGTTAGCATGGTAGTTACTGGCATGCACGGACATAACAGAACGCCGGGTCAAAGCAAGGAGGGAGCACACAATTCAGGAAGAAGGCTCAGGAAAAACACGTGGCTTCACCAGAGCTGTACAGAATACACAGAATACAGGGCCCCAGTTTTCTTATAATTAACTTATACAGAAAATACTCCCAAAAAAAGATAGAGATTCCTCTAATACTGGAATGATCCTACCACGTTGATGCCGCTAGATAGCCGATACCTCCACAAATACGAAGATAAGTTTGAAGTCAAAGTCCTATCTCTTGTGAGGTGGTGCGCCGACATACAAACTCTGAAGCACAAGCGACCTCCAAGCCGAACACCGGACGCCATATTGGATTCCAAGAAAAAACTCGTCACCAGGGTCTTCTCGTTTTCCAAAACGAAACTGCAATGTAATGACTTTTCAGGAAAGAATTTGGTATTTTTGTCCTCACTGATCACCTTTCTAATTAATTACACTTCTTACTTTTGTTTGTAAATTCCTCATTTATTTTTAACCAAGAAGAAAGGCAGATATCGAAACATTCACATCGCGTGGCTAATATTAGCCGCCTGGAACTCTTCATCGACACCTTTCTTCCAAAGAATGATCACAGATGGGCTTATCAAGTTGATCCTGCGACCGTGATGTGTCATCGATCGAGGTAAGTAAAAAGTAAGCTATTTTTGGAGGGAAGATCTGTTGAAAGACAACATTACACCTTTGATTTATTCTAAGAGCTCAAGTGGCAAGTTATTCCATACATTAACTAACGACAGCTTTTTGGAGTCGAAATTTATAGGCCGATGAAGGGAATTCATTTTAGCTAATTTGGCGTCAGTTGAGATATGCCTCAGGATCATTGCTTGAAAAGATGTGTGTTTCAGTTTTTGAGAAATCTACAATAAGCGACAAAAATGTTGACATACGTCTAATTGAATGACCCTTTTTTGCATAACATAAGCGTATCCCTCGATCTCCCTGTGGATCCCCACCCCACCCCTCACCCCCCAAATCAATTTTGTATTGGGAACCGACTCTTGGTTGTACTTTAAACCCTCAAGTCTTTGTTCAACTACAAACAACATTGATTTGGGGGTGAGACAATAATGGTGTTTAAACAGAATTGTATAATAAATGGACCTTGTCACAGTTTTCAATGCCATCTTGATGAGTAGGCAAATGCATAAGAAATTACAGTGTTTGTATGAGAATCTAATGTCAAATAACTTCCGTAGATGGCTGTTCTGAAAAAAATGGATTCTATGGATTCTACTGAACAAAATTGAGGGCATTACATGCACTAGAAGACCGAGAGCCACTTTTTTAAATTTTCTATACATTTGTCTGTAAGAAAGTCCCAGGAAGAATTACAGACAAATATACGGAAAATCTAAAGGGTGATCTAAATCTAAATCTGTGGGTGAAAGTGTTGATAAAAATGTGCTTTTCAGATGAGTGTGTGAAGTATTATGTCAAAGATTGTAACAATGAATAGTAGAACAAGGAAGTTACAGATGCCCGCTTTCTTTTTAAGAAGCTGCTTCTTGGGGTATCATTTAAATTTCAATCCAGTATAACTGAAGTAAACTTTCTTAAAAACAGTTACAGCAATGCAGTTACTTACCTTTTTTTGATATATCCTTCCCAGCCCCCTAGTATAATCTTAATTAATGCTAGTTATTACAGTGAGGCAATTTGTCACTTGACTATATCCCCAGGGGGTACTACCTAATATAAACCAGATAGGTAAATATGTGCTACCTGAAAGGGTCCTGTTTTTCTGGTGTTTAAAGACTGTGCCCATTTTGGTCTGGAGAGAGGTATGGTTTTTGAGGGAACTACAGGAGTTATAAACTTATTTGTGTTTAATTCCAAGTGAATTTGAAGGAAAAAGTAATGTGCAAATTTGAAATGGATTGAAAGAAAAAACGGTTTGTGGTCATCCCTTTGTAAACATGAATGTTGCATTTTGTGACTCACTATACACTGGGCTACATTGTGGTTGCCAAATAAATATTTTTTATTTGTTTTTTTACAGCTAACAAAATACATGTAATCATCATGGCCTCCAGGTCAACTTCATATGCATCCACCAAGGAGACAACAAATTATGCTCGTCTGTGTCGTCTTCTTGTGGATGTGGGATCCCAGGCACTGGGAAACAAATTTGATAGTATTCACCCACCGGCAGGCCTACATGGAGTTCTTACAAAGCCTCCTGCACACCCAGTACTGCAGACACTTAGAAAGAAGAGAATTCTCAATCCTACTCAGTGGGCCAAGCTGTATCCCCCTTCACCTTCATCCTTATCTTCCAAAGATTTTGATGTCACACTGCTGATGTTGCTCTTAAGGAATATATGTGGCTTGATTCCTCCAACCACTGGTTGGGATAATCTCCCACCTGCTGCAGATACGAGTGCTGAAGCCAACATAGCTAGGGTTAAGTATTATAGGAACCATGTCTATGGGCATGCCAGCCAGGCATCTGTGGATGATGCAACATTTAATGCTTATTGGCAGGATATAAGTATTGCATTGGTAGGACTGGGTGCAGATCCTGCTGCTATCAATAAACTGAAGACTGAGAGCATGGATCCTGTCATCGAGAAACACTACCAAGAATTACTGAGGGAGTGGAAGAAAGATGATGATAGCAGCAAAGACAGACTTGATGAGATTGAAGGTAACTAGAAGTCAATTACTGTTTTGGATTGAAGAAATAATAATATACTAGTCTTGTAACACTGTTTTGCAGCCATACGAAAATGCTAGAAGCCCTACAGGGACTGGGCAAGGTGTAAGGCATACCCGTCCGGTAAATCGTTTCAGTTAAGAGAATACATGTACCTGCTAAGGAAGAGTGTTGACCTGCAATTAATACATTCCCTATTTAGTAAGCTGTAGTGACATTGGCAAAGACCCCAAGACTAAGCTTGAAATTTAGCTGTCACCTCGAGGTAGCTTAGCTGAAATTTAGGCTACTCTAGACCCTCCTCCAAGAGAAAAAAAACTAAAGAGTGATGGTGGTGTTCAGTATTTTGTAGCTCTCCTCGATCCCCACCTTCCTCTGAAGGAGCATGTGACCACAGCCATAATACGATACTCTTGTACCCTTGTGCTTTTCTTGTCAACACTTGCTATAGATAAGCATTTAATTAGAAGACCTCTACCTGTGAATCTCCAGGACTCTGACCAATAGACAGGGTTAGCACAGTCTTGAAAAGTCCTTGAATTTAGGGGAAACCCTTGAAGAGTCCTTGAATTCCATTTTTCCTTGAAAAGTCGTTAAATTTCTGTACAAGTCCTTAAAAGTTCCTTGAATTTTCTTCAACTTTGAATGTAGTGGCCTGAAAAGAGTGTTTTGATGCTTTTTGGTTGTCTAAGACAAAATAAATCATAGCTCAGGGAATTAAAGGGTTATTTTATACATAAGTGCTCTATGTTTTATGCATTAATTAACTATCAATTTACGACCAGTGAACTGAAAAACGTAGATAAGTTGGTGAAGCAAACAGTTCAAGCCTTAAAACTTCATTAAAATAGACTGGGAATGTGCCTTTTTGTACAATATCTGAAATAATAATTATCCCTAGTAGGTACGGTGGTCCCTGAAAATCTAATGTGGTCCTTGAAAAGTGGTTGCAATTTTTTGTATGAACCCTGATAGATTTTTGATTCTGATAACAAACAGAGCTACTAAAGCACCTGACTGATCAAATAATGGAAAGTAAAAGGGAGATTATAGCAAGTTTAACAGATCCTGCAGGGGAAGCAAAGCAAGAAAAAGGTATGTTTTCAGCTTGTAATACAACCTTGTTTGTGTTCCACAGGTGCTTTGATATACATACTGTTGCTCGCACAACTTGCAAAAAATTTTACATGCAGAGTAACTTTTATCTTAGACCCATCGATGGGACCATTGCATTTTTTTACCCATGAGTATTTAAAACTGCTGATTTTCATTTGAAAACATCGTCAATTAGTTTTCCTTAACAAGAAAAATAGTGAGTAAACGTAGTGCAGTCTCTTGCCAACATGCATCCTTCTACAGACGCAAGGGCGAATTAAAACAAACCTAATATTTATGTAATGTAGTTATTTGTCAGTGGATTTATGTGTATTATACTCGCCATCTTCCTGTTTCAGTTTTCTTGGCCTTTTCCCTGTTTCCTGCACTTTTTGTCTTGTAACTGACAAAAAATTTCTTTTGAAAAATGCTAGTTGTAAATTTCGAATTAATAAAGTCATTCTGAGACTCTTCCTACAATGATACTACAATCACACCCCGTAAATACGGCCACTAGAGAAGGGACAAAATAAATAGTGTCCTCATTTACAGGTGTTTGCTTAAGGGGGATTACTGAATTTAGGGACAATGTAAGGGCTCTCCCTGGGACAAAAAAACTGTCTGTAATAACGAGGTATCCGCTTTAAGCGGGTGTCTGTTTTTTGAGGTGAGACTGTTACACGCTTCAATTATGTGTTTTATTTTCAGGTGCTTTTGACCCAACTGAATTTATTGAAAGCATTCGCCAACGGTACAGCACCCGTGAAAGATGGATTGCACCCTTTCCATGGTTTGAAAACTTTCGGTTAAGCCTTGATAGCAATTTCACTAGACTTAAAATAGTAAGCAGGAAGAAAGAAAGAGGAAAAAAGACGAATAAAACTCTTACTATGAACGATATCTTCAAACCGCACGAAGAATGCGCAGATCCTAGGACAGTGTTGATTGAAGGGAAGCCAGGTATAGGAAAGACCACATTCTGTACTAAACTTGCTTACGACTGGGCAACGAAGAAACAAGGGGATGAAATTCCTTCAGGAAGTTCTTTCCCAAACTTCCAAGTAATTTTGTTGCTTAAATGCCGAGAAATACAGTCTTACCTTTGCCGGGGAGGACAGTTTTTACCTCCATCCAAGAAAGAACAACTGGAAGAAATCTTTAAATCCGTTCTTTGGAACGCCATTGATGATCAACTTCTGCCTCAAGATGTCACAAAAGAAGATAAAGAGGAATTCTTCAAATTCATTCGCCATAATCAGCCAGACATTTTACTAGTACTTGACGGATTGGATGAGTTACCTACCAATATGATACCAGCTTTCAAGGAAGTAATTCAAGGAAGAATCTTACAAAAATGTCACATTGTAGTCACAGGACGACAGGAGGTTGGTATGGAGGTGCGAGAATGCTGCGATAGCTTGCTAGAGGTTGAAGGTTTTACCGAAGACGACGCCCGAGAGTTTATCGTCAAATACTTCAAAGACGACGCGCATTTGGCCGAGAAGCTATTAATCAAACTGGAGCTTGACGAAAACCTCAGACAGTTGACAGAAAGTCCTTTAAACACTGTACTTCTTTGTCTCCTATGTGAAGACTTTGATGGTATTTTTCCAGAGAGTACCACTCAGCTATATCTAGAAATAGTAGAGTGTGTTCTTAGAAGATACAGGAAAAAGAAAGGTTTACCACTACCAAAGGCCAAGGGCGAAGACCTCACCAAAGTTTACAAGACTCAACTGAAACAGCTTGGCTCCATCGCTTTGAAGGGCCTCCTTCAGAATGAAATGTCCTTTGACGAAAGCGAATTTGAAAATTGTGCAGTGGAATTACCTGAATATGGCTTTTTGTCCGTTGAGTTTGGCCGAAGCAAAGTCCGACCATCTCTGAACTTTTCCTTTTTACACAAAACATTTCAGGAACTTTTTGCAGCATTTTACCTCTGTTGCCAACTTGTAAATGACGAAGTTTATCCAAAAAACATAATTACCGACACCAGATATTTCCATGAGCTCAAACAGGTGCTTTTGTTCACATGCGGCCTGTTAGCTTCACAATCTGAAGAAAAGGTTGAGGTTTTGATCGCCAGCATTGCTGATCGTGTATACAATGACGATGAATTATTATTCGCATTAGAGTGCATTCGTGAATGTAGAAACGACGCAAGTTCCTCTCTTCATGTGCTGTTATCTCGTTCCCTTGGCTCAAATCTTCAAACAACAAAGCTGGACTTGTCGTCTGTCTTGTCCCCACTTCTCGGCTCCTGGCGTTTGCCTACACTGGCTGAAGCAATCAAACACAATTCCACAATAACACAGTTGAATTTGTCTCTTAATGAACTTGGTACTGGTGACAGTACTGCACTGGCAGAAGCAATCAAACACAATTCAACAATAATACAGTTGGATTTGTCATACAATCAACTCGGTACTGGTGACTGTACTGCACTGGCAGAAGCAATCAAACACAATTCAACAATAGCAGAGTTGGATTTTTCATTCAATCAACTCGGTAGTGGTGTCTGTACTGCATTGGCAGAAGCAATCAAACACAATTCAACAATAACACATTTGAATTTGTCAAACAATCAACTTGGTACTGGTGACTGTACTGCACTGGCAGAAGCACTCAAACACAATTCCACAATAACACAGTTGAATTTGTCAGTCAATGAACTCGGTGCTGGTGACTGTACTTTACTGGCAGAAGCAATCAAACACAATTCAACAATAACACAGTTGAATTTGTTTTACAATCAACTCGGTACTGGTGACTGTACTGCACTGGCAGAAGCAATCAAACACAATTCAACAATAGCAGAGTTGGATTTCTCATGCAATCAACTCGGTACTGGTGTCTGTACTGCACTGACAGAAGCAATCAAACACAATTCAACAATAACACACTTGAATTTGTCATCCAATCAACTTGGTACTGGTGACTGTACTGCACTTGCACAAGCAATCAAACACGATTCAACAATAACACAGTTGAATTTGTCATTCAATAAACTCGGAGCTGGTGACTGTACTCCACTGGCAGAAGCAATCAAACACAATTCAACAATAACACAGTTGAATTTGTCAGTGAATCGTCTTGGTACTGTTGACTGTACTGCAGTGGCAGAAGCAATCAAACACAATTCAACAATAACGCACTTGAATTTGTTAAACAATGAACTCGGTACTGGTGACTGTACTGCACTGGCAGAAGCAATCAAACACAATTCAACAATAACACAGTTGAATTTGTCATTCAATAAACTCGGTGCTGGTGACTGTACTCCACTGGCAAAATTAATCAAACACCATTCAACAATAGCAGAGTTGGACCTGTCAGGGAATCGTCTTGGTACTGTTGACTGTACTTCACTGGCAGAAGCAATCAAACACAATTCAACAGTAACACACTTGAATTTGTCGTACAATCAACTTGGTACTGGTGACTGTACTGTACTTGCAGAAGCAATCAAACACAATTCAACAATAACACAGTTGAATTTGTCATACAATGCACTCGGTGCTGGTGACTGTACTCCACTGGTAGAAGCAATCAAACACAATTCAACAATAGCAGAGTTGGATTTGTCAGACAATGAACTCGGTACTGGTGTCTGTACTGCAGTGGCAGAAGCAATCAAACACAATTCAACAATAATGCACTTGGATTGGTCAGACATTGAACTCGGTACTGGTAACTGTACTGCTCTGGCAGAAGCAATTAAACACAATTCAACAATAACACAGTTGAATTTGTCATTCAATAAACTCGGTGCTGGTGACTACACTCCACTGGCAGAAGCAGTCAAACACAATTCAAAAATAGCAGAGTTGGATTTGTCAGTGAATCGTCTTGGTACGGTTGACTGTACTGCACTGGCAGAAGTAATCAAGCACAATTCAACAATAACGAAGTTGAATCTTTCGAGCAATGACTTTAATGCTGATGATGTTACTACACTGGCGGAGGCAATCGATCACAATTCCTTGATAACCGTTGAACTTTATGAAAGATGGCCTCGGTTTTGGTGAAAGTGAGTACACAATGCAACAGTAGAGAGATTTAGATTCACGTTACCGCAATTTGTTCCACCTGACCAAGTTTTCACCACCCTCAGGGAACCGGCAAGTGACCGCTTATTGGAGGTTGGCCACTCAATAGATTCAGCTGTAGATTTTCGTCATAACCATAAATTAGTATAATCTTTAGCAGAGACGTCACTTTATTTGTATAGGTAATAGCATGATTTGTCGTGTTATGAAGTAGTCTTGTGGTTATTTTTGACATTATTATCATAAGGATTTTTGATGACAGTTCTCTTTGTTCTTTGTTCTTCTCGTGATTTTAGTTTCGTTATGTTTGGGTTTGAGAGTCGTGGTTAACCAATATATGCGTTAACAGGTTTTTGAGTGTTATTACCTTTTTAATGGGTTTGTCGACAGAAGTGTCATCAAGCTTGGGGTTTAATTGAGTTTGATAGTCAGTTTTAAGTGGGTACGTTTTGGGACTATTGCTGACCTTGCTTGTTACCTACATCAAAGTTCCTGTTTTGGTTTAAGGTTTAGCCTCGTGAAATTAGCTGTCGAGCTTTCATTGGTTTTCTTGTAGGATTGTTTATTTTACTTTTGTTAACAGCGGGAAATTCGTTGGGGGGCATTCGGAATAGCTTTCGTAACTCTCATGATCAGCAAGCCTAAACGTACCTCTCTTATGCTTTTATAAGTTGTATAGTTGGATGGTTAAGGGGAGAGTGTTATAGCCGTCGTAAGAAGCTGAGCTGAAGTAATTGGTGTTGCCGTCAGAGATTAAAAGGAAAAAAAGTATCAAAGCTTTCTCAGAGTCTTGGTGTCCTCTCGCTTGAAGAGCTGTCCCCGCAAAAGTAACTCCCCTACAGTCGTAATATTTGGCAAAAATACCACAAGTGATATTTCGAAATTGATATACGTAATTTCACGAGCCGTTAGGTGAGTGAGATTTGAGACAATTTTGAAATATCACGTACAAATCATGCTATTACCGTAAAGGTTTTTAATTTTCACATGTAGGTATTTCGAATTAAGCTGAACTACCACTGCTCTAAGCCAATCAAACTGCAGAAATTTCCCATGTAGGAGTATAATAAAACAAACAAGCGACGGGGGCTACATAACTGGTCCACAATCGGTCGTCACCTTCTATCTCGGACTGTTTCCTTCATCATATTCTTAAAATATTGTCAAACTTAATTTGTCAAGTGCTTGATAGACGCTTAATAGAGGTAACAACAGTGGGAAAACTTTCGATGGATTGCCAGACTCTGACCTGCCTCATCAAAAATATATGTATGTATGTATGTATGTATGTATGGATAGCTGCGGCCGCTTAATAGAGGGTTAATTTCACATCCTTTTCTACAATTATTTCGGGACTTTGACGTTTTCTATTGCTTAAATGGCACTGTACTTCCTGCTGACATGCAAATGTAAATGTGACGTCATCGGACACGTGACCACCACGTGACCAGAAACGAAAATTTCTAAAATCTTGGAAGTTTGTCATTTCAGTCAGGTTTTTTTCGTGGATATTTTACTTTTGATTAATTTGACATTAAACTATGCATAGGTTTTGTTGTCTAGGGAAACATCAGCACTCGAGGGAAAACAAAACTAACAGAGTTTCCTAAGGGACCTGACATTAAGTGTTTTGTTATGTTTCTAGACTTTCAATTCAACGTACCTCAACAGCAACAAAAGAATACGCTTTAGAGGAGCGAATCAAACAGTCGACTCGGTATAAGAACACAAATTTAATTCTCAAAACCACTGAATGCATGATTTACAAAGTACTTTCCTTATATTATCTTCATCTTTTTCCTTCACTAGCTGCTGTTTCTCTTCTGGGATAGCTTTGAAAATCGTTGGATTTTATCTTGAGGCTTCCTGTTTGTGTTGTTGTGTTCATTCACGAAAAGGAAAACTGGCAGTGTTTTTCTTGCCTTCTGTCACGCCACTTTCCACCATGCCTTGATCACGTGCTGTAATGTATCCCGAGCGGGTTACATTGCTTTTAAAATGTATCACGATCGGGATAAATTTGATTTTAGTCAAGGCCATGTGACCAACAATCAGCCAATGGCTGTCCATGTTTAGTTGAGTGAAAGTCTAGGAATGTAACAATTGATTTTAATCAAGGACATGTGACAAAGAATCAGCCAATGGCTGTCCCTGTTTAGTTGAGAGAAAGTTTAGGACTATAACAATATGCTTTAACGCAAAAGGTCAACTGCGTATTTCACTGGTGTTTATTGCTGCCACTACACCATTTCCGTAACACTTCACTGGCTCTCGCACTACAAGAATCTTCCACTATGTGACAAATTAGTAATGTGCAACCTGATCCTCATAGTGTAAGAGACAGAACACCACTGAATACATCTTTACTGTAGGTTGTGTGAACACTGAAGATCTATACAACAGTTTCCTTTCCTTTAACATTGTCCCTATCATTTGAGTGTACAATCATGAAGTCTCTTTTTACAAAGATACAATCCATTGTGTACCATAATAAAGAGAAGATGCTTTCAAGTGCTGAATAATGTTTATTAAATACGGCTGAGCCATTTTTATATGTGCCTCTCAAAATGGACAGTTTTCTTCCCACAAATACCAAACTTCATATAACACTATTTCATTCATAAGTAATATGGATACTAGGCCCTGTCTCTTTGGTGTCACATGGTCGAGGATGTTTGCCTGTTAGAGTACAGCTTGCATGACCATCATACCATAAAATAGTTCACTTACAAATAATAAATCATGAAAACCAATTTTCCAAATGAAGAAAGCTGCATGTAATGGCCGGCCCTGTTTGCCCACAATCTAAGCTGTAAAGCAGAAATTACTGTATTCACCCACTAGATGACACTAGACATTTTCTTTAAATTTGAGGCATTATCTTTCAGGAGAAGTAACAAAAATTATGGGAATCTAGTTTGGACTGTTCTGTATATTGTACCGGTACATTGCATCAAATTATAGCAGCTTAATATGGGAGCTTTGGCAAACAGTTTTAAGCTGTAAAAGTTACATTATGCAGTTAGCGCAGAAGGTCAACTGCTTTTTCCTTGGTGTTTACATGATAATACAAATTAGTAAAATCCAACTAGTGGTCTATTGTCCATGCTGCGTTTGATTGGTTGAGCTACTACTAGGCTATATGTTATAGCCCACCAGTAGCGAATAGCGCCGGCTTTGAAAACCAAAACAGTGGCGGCTGAATCGTGTTTTTCTAGCTAAAGTCGTTTTGTCGCGATATTTTTGAGCTACTACATTGTGGTTGGATTTTACTAAAACAATTATTCCTCTCGCCCTCATGGTCTCTGAGGGCTCGAGGAATAATTGTTAAATATTCACCTCCCAGCGAATGGATAATGTGTGAGCTCAATGTTTTTCCAATTTTTGTAGAGAACGATCTTTCGAAAGTCCACAAAATCCTCGTTTTGAACCAAGGGTTCAAAACAGCAATTCAAATTGCAGACAGTCAGATAGAGCAGTCTTCTTGACTTCAGCGGTCTGACTTCGCTGCTTGCACTAACCCTTTCACTTTAAACCTTCCAGAGTCTTTAAAACAGTTCTTTTAAGAACCACTTATTTCCTTTCGTTTTCATTTTATAAATGAATTAAAAACAGTGCTTTTGGGCGCTCTAATCTGATTGTCTTATTTTTGAAGTTTATGCAAACAGTTTTTTTTCTGAATTAAACTTTACAGTCTCAACTGTAGATCGCTAATTTGAGTGTATAAATAGCCGGGCGCTCACGCGATGTTTGGCGCGCTTTGTCACCGTCAAATGGACCAAGGGACCCTCCCACCCTGCTACTCGCGATACACCGTGCCCGCTCCCGGACGGAGGCAAATTGTCGTTGCGACGTAAGCTTTGAGCGACTGTTGATTACGTCATGTCAAGTTGCCCGAACTTCCGCGGTCATACGCATCGCGAGAAAGAAAACCTGAGAATCCAGAAGGATAGGAGGGAAAAACAAATTATCGCCAGATCCTTTAACGGCAATTTCGGAGAGTTAAGACTATTTGTATGGGATTTATGGTGCTTCGTGTTGGGACAGTTGGCTTCAGACTCACCAACCTCCCCATCTTATTGTTAGTACAACTCAAAATCTTAAACGTCATTACAACGGCTTCCAAATGGCTCTTGAAGCAAAGAGACAGTTGTTAATAACAAACCAAACCACAAGGTGAGTCATTTATATTTCTATTCTTGTCAAAAAATGGAATTTAGGACGTATTTTATTTATTTTCATACATTCTCTTATAAACGAAGTCCCACGTCTGGGCACTCCGTGGTTTCTGGGACATTTCTGCACATCTTTCATCGATCACTGATAAACGTATTTTTCTGATCTTCAAGGTGAATTTTGATTGTCTGTACCTCATTCAACACTTTTTTTTATATATATATATACAGCTATTTCGAGAAAGGTTGTCGGAAAAATTGTGCACGCGACAATCCCGAAGGGCAATATGGGATATGATCAATACACTGTTCCTGACGACTGTAGTTGTCGAACCTACTTTTGTTGCTTTCCTTTAGCACTCGAAAATATATTTCCATGGCCTTTTGGGCCAATTCCTTCAAATTTCTTTGAAGAAAGGAGAACTCAAAACCACCCACAATGCCTTTTGGGATGGCGTGCACTTTTTCCGACAACCTTTCTCAAAATAGCTGTATGTATACAGTGTAATGTCCTAAGCCGAAACCATGCTATAGAGTGTTTTCGCATGACGTCACGTGCGCCATATTGGTGTTCCAAAACAATGAAATGGCGGCCATGTTGTGTGATCCAAACTAGTCCTGGGGGAGTTGAACTCTATTCATATACAAAAACTTTCTTGTGTCAATAAATTGACATAGCTGCTGACCACGTGAGTGAAAACGCTCTATAATTTGGGGACTTAGTCGATTTGTGTTTATCGGGGCGGGAGGAGGAGGGCTGGTTGTTGATACACTGCACTTTACAGGGATAGATGCAAACAATAGTCTCCAGATTTTAGATCTCTAGAAGTTGTCATCTCAGTTTCCTTTGTCTTGTAATCGGGTAAATCCTATACCTGCAAACTATTTTTATAGGCGTGACATTTTCATCCTGAGAGTGCCAGGATTTTTCGTAGGGGCCCCGATAATATCCGAAAACGTTCTGAAGGGAATGAACATGACGTTTCCCAACTAAAATAAGAGAATTCGGTGAAAGCCGATCATTCACATCTACTTTTCTTTTCTCTCATTGGTTCCAGTTTCTTTATATAAGTTAACATATTTTTCATACTTTTTAACCAGGCGTGAGATGTTGGAAGACAAGCGTGAGCAGGCGTGAGATCAAAGTCACACTTTGCACGTGGTGAGCTATCATGGCAGACGTCAGAGCAGACGCGGTGTTAGAGGATTTCCGTACGAGGAAAGGGAATAAAAAGCTCAACAAGGAATTCAAGCAGAAGATGACCAGTTATCCCACTAGCAAAAAGGAGCTGTCTTTCTAAAGAAGAAGGACAGATCTGGATTGGCCATCTCTTCAAAAAGAAGCTAACAGGTGCCAAGGCAATGCAGAAATCAAGAGAAACAAGAGCGAAGAAGAAGCAACGATGATTTCGTCTTTGCTAATCTTCATCGCTGTTGTTTCTCTTGCTTTAAAAAGTTGCTCAGTGCTTTACAATCATGCCGTATTTAAAATCTCAATTAAACGACGCGTCGAAAATTTCTAAATGTTTTAACCCTTTAAAAAGGGTTTCTGTGGAAAACCGTCGTTGATTGATCTTTACTGTTCTTCCCATTCTCTTATTTTTGGCGGGTGTAGCATTCGCTTGTTTTAGATGTAAGCCTGAACACTTTTTCCAGAAAATGTTGTTTTTGTTTATAAAAATTTGATCACATGACCAGCGGTTGCTACAGGTGTATCCAAAACTTCACAAATTTTCAAGCACAATAGTTGATCTGCCTCAACAGAACGCTATTTTTATATAATGACAATATTTGTCATTAAGGACAAGATTTTTGAGGTTACGTTTAACGATTCGTTATCAAAATATCTCAACTACGCATACATGTATGTTTAATATTGGTTTTCTTTATTATAAAGCAGTTACATAATGAGTCATAGAATAAAAACTGCACTGTCTATTGCAACCTGTCTGTAGACTCGGCTTCAAGAGCTCCTACATAGTGGATAATATGGAAAGTTTTTACCTGTCCTCGGGGTGGGGGCATTTGATCACCTGAATTGACACCCTAGTGTGGGGCATTTGAACGGCATTTTGGCTCGGGTAGGGGGGAATTTGAACAATAATTTTTTAAAAAGCCAAATGCCCGGGGGGATGTTGAAGCTTCGATTTGACCGATAAATTAGGCCAAACGCTGCCGCGTGCAATGCTACGATTTTGGTGTGCGTAATAAGCTTTTTTATAAAAGGCTCGTGTGTGCACTTGCGATACTCTGCATATATGCTGGATAACGTGTAAAATCTGAACTAAAGTAGACAGTTTTTTTAGAATGATCCTACCGTGTTATTGTCGCTAGATAGCCGATACCTCCACAAATATCTTATCTTCATGTGCGGTAGTGCACCGACATATAAACTCTGAAGCACAAGCGACCCGGTTTACTGGAAAATCAGGATCGAGGATCGAGGCTCGGGGATCGGGGATCGGGAAAAAAATGATAATAATTATGAATAAAATAAGCGAAGAATGGCAAAAAAAATATGAAAAATTTACACATCCATGTTAATTTTCGCGCGTCATCATCCCATCACCTACGAACAGTTTCTAGATTATGGACAGGGTTCATAAGCAGTGCGTGAGTTGAGTGTCAAATTCTTCCTGTTTTGGAGATGTAGAGTAGAAAAGAATCAGGTGTTATGAAGATGTTTTGGATGTTAGCAGTGTTTTGGATGTTGCTCTGGAGATTGTTGTGTCAGGTCGCCAAGAAGAAGCTTGTTCCTCAGGTAAAACACATAACTGGCTGAAAAATTATCAGCGCAGGAAAACTAAGAAGACGCACTTCTATGAGCCATCAAAATGAGCAAGGCATGGTCTGTTTGGGAACAAGCGCCTAAGAAGTGTGCTGTGATGGTGATAAAATTACTGTCTTTTTGTTCTGTTTTTTTGTTCTTCTTTTTCTTTTCTTAACCGATCCCCGATCCTCGTAGCCCCCCACGCGGGATTCCTTTCCCAAGCTTAGCCAATCACATTGTACTTTCCAAATTCTGGAAAGTTGATCTTGATCGCAGGTAACCCGATAATTACTCGATCTGCATGAAACACTGGGGGAAAGCTTTATGACCTCTAATAAATATTAGACTCAGAGAGGCAAAGGTAAGATTTAGTCAGATTTTAGAATGCTCCGTGCACTGCATACCCTCAGCGAAGGAAAGAAAAGAAAGAAAGTAACTCTAGTGTCACGTTTTTACACTACCACGAGCTCATGAGTCTTGTTTAGCCTGTCAATACTTTATTTCAAGGCTGTTCACTTACCACGTGAATAAAACAATGGCAAAGGAATGTTGTCTTCGGTTGAGCAGGTGTTTGTGGGAAGGAAAGAAATACGAGTTCCCCTAAAAATGCCTGCGTGGGAGGCTACAATCCGCGATCCCCGACCTCCGATCCTCGATCCTCCATCCTGAATTCTAGTTTTCCAGTAAACCCAAGCGACCTCCAGACACCCGGGCCGAGTTGTTCAAAGCTGGGTTAAAATAACCCAGGGTTAGTTCGAAATTTGAATACAGATATGAAAGCTAAAAAGCAAATTCAGTTTAATTCCTTTTGTCAACAATTGATGATTGGCTGCTCTAAAAAGAATAGAGAAAATGCTTTTGATGAAAAGAAAAAGAGACCCGGGTTAAAATTTAACCCTGGGTTAGCGCTAATCGGCCTTTGAACAACTGGGCCCCGACGTCATATTGAATAATTTTGAAAAAACTGGTCCCCAGGGTCTTCTCGTTTTCCGAAACGAAACGAAACGAAACGAGGATGTTGTTGAATTTTTATGTGTGTGCAAGCAATTGCAAGGAAAGTCTTCATTGATCACCTTTCTAATTAATTGCATTTCTTACTTTCGTTTGTAATTGCTTCATTCGTTTGGTAACCTAGAAGAAAGGCAGGATAATCGAAACATTAACATCGCTTGACTAATACAATATTCGTCTGGAACTCTTCATCACCTTTCTTGCAAAGGATGATCACAAATGGGCTGATCGAGTTGATCCTGCGACCGTGATGTGTCATCGATCGAGGTAAGTAAAAAGTAAGATATTTTTGTTGGGGAGATGTGTGAACATTACCCCTATGATTTATTCTGGCTCACAAACCATATACAAATAGGAATTCTTTTATGTAAATTTCCAGTCGAACAGAGCCAGCTGTCTTTATTCAAGAGGTAGAAAATACAACAACAAAATATCTCTTCAAAGGGGAGATCTAGAGGTTATCCCTGCATAAAATAAAAGGGAAAAAATCTTAAATCTAAGAATTAGAATCTAAACCTTTATTACTCCCTCAAATGAATCGACCGGCCGTTAATGTCGTCCAGTGACGTCACTACTCCTTTGCTTTAATTCATGCAAAAAGTAAAACACGATTTACAAGTGGCAGACCAAAAATATCATTTGGAAATGTCTACATGATACAGAACAGATGACAGAATTGATTTACTATTTTCGATCGTAATTCATGGTTAACGTTCAAACTATGTACTGCATGCAGTACTCTGAACCGGTTGTTATTCAAACTCGGTCGCAATCCTGCAATGAAATAAATACACACACGGGACACTTAGTTCAAAAACCCACAATTTTCCTTTAATTGGAAAGAAGCTATTTAGTCCTTAACGAATAAAAACGAAAACAAGGAAACAAGAAAGAAAAGCTAACAGAATCATTACATTTGAGGGTGAAAATAGCAAGAAGGTCGAATGACAACATGACATTGGTCTCAAAAAACCTACCGACTCTCCGCAATGATTCTTCATTCGCAGTTCAATTTAGCAATTCCGTTTCGAAGACGAGGGCAATTTTGCTGTTTACGCGATAAAGATTATCGAAATGTTTGAACTCCACGCAAGCATGCCACCCGAAATACGATCCGCTGAATATCCTGATCAAGCGACAATCTCCCTAAAATTCCTCATAATTATACATAATTATGCAAATGGTTAGACCATCAACCAATCAAAATCACTACCCGGTTTTCGGGTGGTCGATTCAGACGTTGCTGAGAGGAGAAAACGACTCGAAGCAACATAATCGGATGAAATTCAGGCTAACCTAAACCATTATTTACAAAAAAAAAGAAAATCTAAAAACAATAGCTAAAAACTAGAATCTAAAACAATTTGCATATCATAATTGAAAATATATAAAGCTTCGGGCAAGAATACCCTTGCAGATGGGAGATAGTGGGGGGACAGGGGGGTCACAATCTCCCGTCTCCCGTACCCCTCCCGCTCCCTGTTCTCCCGGGCTCCCGCCCCCCTGTCCCCTCCACGAGATAGTGCGTCGACACTCTTCCCCTTATTGTGCGTCAACTTTCACACCAGGTGATCTGTGACGTCACTGCGGGGGCCTGGGGAAAGAAATTTTAATGCCGTATCCCATAAACCAAAGCTGACGGGAACAGATTGAATTGAATTGAATTGGTGCGCGCGTTGGTTTATGGGATACGGCATTAAAATTTCTTTCCCCAGGCCCCCGCAATGACGTCACAGATCACCTGGAAATGTGTTAGCGTTCCATTTTAAGGTTAAACTTGACCAGCATTTTTTGCAACGAGTTCTACGGTCACAATTGACTTCAAACTTGCAGATATAAAAATAGAGAGCTCTGAGGCTTATTTGCTGAAGTTAGAGAAAACTCTGTCGTAGGGTTTCGAAGTTATTGACATTTTTTTTAAAAATGCGGAGTTAGACATATTCCGATATCTCCAACGTTTTTATACCCACAAGAAAATAAGCAACAGTTTCTTAAAGTTGGATCATTCTATATTAAGGGTGCCAAAAATCATAGAAATCGCTTGAATCATTCCTGCCCATAAACTCGATTCAAAAACATAACCAAAGCGCATATAAATAGGTTCGGGCCACCTTAAGAAAGTTCAATTAGAGTTACAAAGTCTATAGACAATTTATTCCACACTTTAACTAACGACAGCTTTTGAAGTGGAAATGTATAGGCTGATGAAGGAAATTCATTTAGCGCGCGGCGTTAGTTGAAAATAGCTGCAAATTTACCCGGTACATGTTTAGAGCAAAAGAGAATGTTATGGCGAAGACAACACAAGACTTAGGGACGAATTAACATCGTCACGGAACGCTCTCTAGAGCTCTGCTTATTCAATATGCCAAGCATTAGTTAATGTAGTCTCCTTTATGTCTTATTTACATCAGAGATTAGCTCGGCAGCATACCTAGTGGCTCACATAATTTATTTGAAAAAGTATGTAAAGATTAAGGTATCCCATTTTTCCACCGTGTAATGTGAGTAAACTATTATTATCAAACGGCCGAACGCTTGGGTCACTCATTTCAAAATGATAACATGGAGATCAGTGCTTGAAAAGATATGTGTTTCATTTTTTGAGAAATCTTTAATAAGGGACAAAAGTGTTCATACACGTCCATTGAACAGCCCCTTTTTGCATAAAGTAGGCATGTATCTCATCCTCGGAGACCCAGGGGCAGATAGTGAGGGCGACGGAAAGACTAAACGGGCGGAAAAATATGGCACGAAGAAAAGTAAAGAATGGCGAGAAGAGCCCCTGAGAACAATGTCTTACAAGACCAGTTTCAAACGGTCGCCGTCGTTCTGCCTTCTGATTGGGCAGAAAAATACAAAAGTTTTCTGGCACCAATCAGAAGGCAGAACGGTGACCACCGTTTGGAACTGATCTGGTAAGACATTGTCCCCAGGGGCTCTTCTCGCCGTTCTTTACTTTTCTTCGTGCCATATTTTTCCGCCCTCTTAGACTTTCCCTCGTCCCCACTATCTGCCCCTGGGTTTCCGAGGATGGGCATATCTCTCCCCCTGTGTAACTCAACCCCGTGCCCCACAAATCAATGTTGTATTGGGAGCCGACATCCGGTTGCACTTTAACCCTCAAGTCTTTCTTCAACTACAGGTAACATTAATTTGGGTGGGGGGATAATGGTGTTTAGACAGAATTGTAGGATAAATGGATGAAATTGTTGTTAACAGTGTGCTTTTCAGACAAGTTTGTGAAGTACTGTGTCAAAGATTGTAGCAAGCTTGTTGAACAGTGAATTGATTTGCATGATTGAGTACAACAAGGAAGCTACAGATGCCCTCTTCCTTTATAACAAGCTGCTTCTTGGGGTATCATTTAAATTTCAATCCTGTTTGACTGAAATAAACTTTCAAAACACAGTAACAGCAATGCAGTTACTTATCTATTTGTGATACATCCATCCCAGCCTTGCTTTAACTCAGAAAATAGTGTAATTTAATGCTAGTTATTATGGTGAGGTAACTTGCCTTTATTCCCAGCGGATACTCCCTTATTTAAACCAGATAGGTATGTGCCGCCCGAAAGAGTCTGGTTTTTGTGATGTTTCGGTGTGAAAACAGGCATAGAATCTGCCCATTTTGGACTGCAAACAATGGTTTTGAGAGAACTACAGGAGCGATCAACAAATTTGTTGTTTCAATTCCAAATTAATCAGAAAGAAAGAGTAATATGCAAATTTGAAATGGATTTTAAGAGTGTGTCCATGAGAAAACCAGGCAGAACCAGGCAGGGGGTGATAATGCTCAAATCACCGATTTCGCTCAAACTCGGCACAAATGTTAGGTATCAGGAGTTAACTTATGTGACAGAATTTCAGGTCAAAATATTAAATTCCCTGGGAGATCCGGGCATCCCCTGTAAAAATCGCCATTTTCCCCGTTTTATGCATAATTAATTAGCTAACTTTACGATGCCAGTGCAACAAACAGAAAAGCCACCTGGAACTTAAATGCACTGAGAGATGATCTGAGTTCATAAGACTTTAAGCACAATAAACTTTTTAAAGTCGCCGATTCGATTTCCCCTCTCTTAGTCCCCTTAAGTTGGGTCATCATTTCCAAGTTTTGAGCAAGTCGTAAAATTAGGGTATTTTATTCCCCAATATCTCTGATGAGCAACAGCTTATCTTTATAACTGTTGCATGAGTAGTTAAAGCCATCACTTAAGTTCAGAAAAAGATCATAAAAAGTTTGGGCAATTCACTTTCTTCCATGTGTTGACATAAACTGTTCATGTGACTGAACGACTTTTGCATATTTCATCAAAATTCAGGCCCTCACAATATTCGTGCGTTTGTCTCTGAATGAGGAGAAATCGAACAAAAAAACTCATCAGACAATGATTTAACATTAATAAGGGTAAAACTGTTGAAATTATTGTGCAAGAAACTCTAACGATGATTTTTGATAGCTATATACGCGATCTTTTCAAGGAAAAACAACATACAAAGATTTAATTCACAGTTTTACTTTCTTTAACAATTTCGCCCTAAAAACAATATAAACGGTCAATAAAATCCATATACGTATCTCTTGGATGTCTCAACTGCTAGTTTGTGCCCACTTGGATTTGTTCCCCATGCCACCTTCGATGCCCAGTTCAGCGTAGTTCAGCGTCGTGACTCGCTGTACGACTAAAATTCCTTAGCCATCAGTTTACGCACAAAAATCCAAATCAAGTTGTTTTAGGAGAAAACAATACGAAAAGTAGAAAGCCGATTTGTAATCCATGGAAAGAATTATTTCTGCTACTGTTGTAGCTCAATTCACATGTTACAAACAACAACAAAACGTCCGCCATCTTTGAGACATTAACTGGAGCCCGCATTTTTAAGCAGCGGTTGGCCACCATACGGAAACATCGTATCGGGAGTCAGGAGCCAGGAGCCAGGAGCCAGAGTCCAGTGAACAAAATATGAAAAATATGCCTTTCCGACATTCTCTGAGATAATTTTATTGTTATTGTATGCTAATAAAAATTTTATAATTCCAAATCTATTGGCAACTCTATTCAGACCGTGATTATAAATGATCCCATTTGTTTTCAAACTCGGAGATAGAAGTCGCTTTTCTTTCGTGTTTTGGAAAGAAATATTTTTGTCTATTTTAGTTGCACGTCAAATAGCAGCGAAGTGAAGCCGGATCTTGGTGCAGACCAGCTCAAAGGGACAAATAAAGCGTGAGACACGTCCAGATTAGCTTGCGACAAGAATTCCATTTTGTTTTCATACTGGAGCCCCCCTCCCCGGGGGAGTGGCCAAATTGCGTACAAATGCCCTACCCTGCTGGCACCAGATTTGACTGTCATAAACACTAAATTTTTTACCTAGCACGGGCTTTTGGGGGTCTTATAAAGCCTAACTATGGCAGTAATGTTCCCAAGTAGAATTCAAAATACACCACACTTTCACATTGAGTTAGATCTTTTTCTCAAACAACCTCTTCCATATGTTAAACACCCTTCCCACATTCCCTCAAGAGCTACTTCAACTGTGATACTTAGATTTCAAATTTCTCACCCTACCCAGGTAAGGTCAATTTTCTCATCCTAGACATCCTCGGAAGGGCCTTTTTTTACAGACATTTGATGTTCCGGTCCGTGCGTGGTTGGAAGACACCCAGTAAATAATGCCCGTGGGGTTGCTCAAGGAAAATTAGGGTTTTACGAGATTCGAACTGCAGGAGGTCTCTAACGAGGAAAAGTGCGGACACATCTACTTTTTGGAGTGAATGTACTGATGCAATTTTTAAGTTACAATATACTATAGACAAATCTATTTTGTTTCTAAAGTCCCTCTGATACTTCGAGGAGCGCAAGACACACAGGGAACGCAGAGATCAGACCACTGCATTATTGAAAGTAGGTAAAGGCATACAATTCAGTTTGTATTTTCAAGTGTAACCGGACGTGTATGTGAAAAAACGGTAACTCTGAAACGGAAATATAAGAATGATTCACAACAGAGACAAACAGCGATATGACTGTGGACACAATATAAAAAAAATAGCACAACATTCAGAGGCGGATAAGATTTTCTTCCGGGTGTCTGCTTACGAGAGCTTTAAATCAAAGCTAACATCTAATTCGCCAGTAAACCCTTTGAGTTTCCGCGGCCGCCTACGGGAATGTAAAAATTCAGAGTCTGTGTGGGAGTTGAAACGGGGTTTTGTGATGGCGGTCGTAAGTAGAGCTATTCGCTATATACGAGAGTGTCCGTTAAGAGAACTTCTATACTGTATGAATCCGCAAATGACAGCTTAAATGAGAAGTGAATATTGTGTATTAGTTTGTGTTCAAAAACCTGTTCTTAATTTACACCTTCCTTGAATAGCTAAAAAAAAATAGCCTACTCTTTTTGCAAGTATTAGTGCCCCCTTTTGGGTCTTTTGTATACCTCAGAAGTTTTTCCTCAACACTTTTAAACGGTTATTATTATGTTTTTGCAGTCAATAATTTACCCAGATACAGATACCATCCTGTATAGTTGTAAGACTACGAGGATTAAAATGTAAGTAAGTAAGTAAGTAAGTATACCCAATAGCAAGTTATTAATTGTCGAAAATTGCATGGCGCGGTCTGACTATAAAAAGGGGGTATTGTGGACAATTATTATCATGGTAATTAATGTCAACATCGAATAAACTCAAAATTTCAAGTAACACGACTTTCACAACCTATTTTCAACACGCCAGTTATAACAGGATATTGGCGCGTACAAACAATAGATAGTGTATTCCGCATTCCGTAGTCCGGTAGTCCAGCGTAACAGATTCCATCATTTAGGCAGAGTCTAAAGTCAAAGATGGAGGGTGTTCGAGCAGGTGGTTGTTTTCCATAGATATAGACGGATTGTCAGTGATCCTTCTTGTCCTTTGAGAATCATTTTGTTCCCTCTGACTACAACTTATGTCAAAGACTTCGAATGTTCGGTGAAAAGCCGACACTTTTAATTTTGCAATGTTTCAAGATGTTTCATTACCTCGTCACAAAGTAACGCAGAGTAACGCCACAGATGACCAGACGAAACTGGAGCAGCCAACCTGGACTAAAGCATCTGAGAGACGTGTATGTAACATTTATTCACTATCTTTTATCGTTTTTGGGTCTTGTAGCACCTACAATTTGGACCGATCAAAGTTTTGAACTAAATCTTTCGCTCCTTGTGTTTACTCAAGCGTTCCAAAATATCCATCAAAACGTCCATAAATAACACAGAAAACATGCCTCAGGTGACACTTTCTAACAATTCCGCTATTAGTATCGATAATGAGGCATCTGATTTGTGACTTCTCGCCAACTTTGTGCTATTTTTGTTTAAAAAAAGGAATGTTACGTTTCTTCCAATTTTGGTCAAATGACAAATAAGCGTCAAGTCAAATGTACATAATACGTCATTATTGATAAAGTATGAGATTGCCCAAATATTTTAGGATTGATTTGATAACCTTAAAGATGTCTTTCAAAGAATATGTGAGAATTAAGTACATAGGTTGTTGCTCATGGGAGATGTTAGCGACTAAAATACCTTAAATTTCGGGTTTGGCCAAAACAGTGAGAAGATGACCTTACTTTAGGCTAAATAATAGGAAGAGATCGAATTAGAGAGTAAAAATAAATTACTGAGGATTAAGTCTGATAAACATAGAAGATGATAAAGTTGATTAGATTTGAAGTTGTCTTTTCTACTTGTTGAAAAGCCAAACCAAAGTTAGCTAGTTAATTATGCAAAAATGAGTAGATTTTGTGATTTTTAGGGGGGGTCCCTGTAAATCCCAGGGAATTCAATATTGCGACCTTATTTTTTGTCGAGGTTAATATCTCACCAAACCCATCAATTGTGCCAAGTTTGAGCGAAATCCGTGATTTGAGCATTATCACCCCCTGCCTGGTTCTCTCATGGACACACTCTTAAGGAATCTTTTTGTTGGCCTTATAATTTGAGTAATGATTACGTAATTTCCACCTTTGTAAGCATGTATGCTGCATTTTGTGACCTACTCCAGGTCTGAAAATGGGTATGGATTTAAGAGGCCAGGTGTGAAAACAGGTGTGGTAAATAACATTTTTTTTGGTCTGAAATAGGGTCAGAATTTGGGGAACTGGGTGGCACACCCTACCAAGAATTCCCGGGAGTACCCGCTGGGGTACATTGTAGTGCCAAATTAATATTTTTTATTTGTTTCTGCAAGCAGAATACTGCAATGCTGATCGTATTACGTGAAAATTAACTCTGCAAGACATCAACACGACTCCGAAATAACTCAAAACAGAGCGGGATTGTAGCCATAGACAGCTGTTTCGCCCTTTTGGGGGCTCGTCAGTATGGCGCAACAACCAGAGAAAGCTCTGATAAAAAATATCCGCGCACTCTGATTTAAGCCCTGACCTCAAACTCTCAACACCCACAGAATCACGTCATACCACGTGTCCCATAGGGGCAAGAGTCCAAGTGTCGAGTTGATGTCTTGCAGAGAAAATAAAGTATTGGCCAAAACCAACCTCTAAAACATGGACATAACCAGTACTAACCATGCAAGAATTACAGCATATCGGATCTATAAAAGATCAACGGCCTAAAAATTCATAAAGTACGCCATACTGACGAGCCCAAAAAGGGCCAAACAGCCGTCTATGGCCACAATCCTGCTCTGTTTTGAGTTCTTTCGGTGTCGTGTTGATGTTTTGCAGAGTTAATTTTCACGTAGTACGATCAGCATTGCAGTATTCTGCTTATTTAATATGTCTACTTATCAGTTTTGCTGATCAGGTCTTTAAAGATCCTACGTTCTTCGGCATATTCGTTTGCGGTCCTTTGCAGACCTTTGTGGTTAATTTTTTGTACTTTATTTGTTTGTTAACAGCTAAAAAAATAATCAACATGGCCTCCAGCACAAGTTCATATGCATCCACCAAGGAGACTACAAATTATGCTCGTCTGAGTCGTCTTCTTGTGGATGTAGGATCCCAGGCATTAAGAAACAAGTTTGATAGCATTCACCCACCAGCTGGCCTACATGGAGTTCTTACAAAGCCTCCTGTACACCCAATACTGCAGACACTTAGAAAGAAGAGAATTCTCAATCCTACTCAGTGGGCCAAGCTGTATCCCCCTTCACCTTCATCCGTATCTTCCAAAGATTTTGATGTCACACTGCTGATGTTGCTCTTAAGGAATATATGTGGCTTGATTCCTCCAACCACTGGTTGGGATACTATCCCACCTGCTGCAGATACGAGTGGTGAAGCCAACATAGCTAGGGTGAAGTATTATAGGAACCATGTCTATGGACATGCCAGCCAGGCATCTGTGGATGATGCAACATTTAATACTTATTGGCAGGATATAAGTAATGCATTGATAGGACTGGGTGCAGATGCTGCCGCTATCAATAAGCTGAAGACTGAAAGCATGGATCCTGTCATCGAGAAACACTACAAAGAATTACTGAGAGAGTGGAAGAAAGATGATGATAACAGCAAAGACAGACTTGATGAGATTGAAGGTAAGTTGAAAATGCACCAATAATTCTTATTGTGGATAAAAGAAGTAACAATAATCTTGTAACACTGTTCTGCATAAAGAAATGCTAGAACTGAGGGTGCACGGAATGAATCGTTTCAGTTAAGAGAATACATGCAAGGAAGAGTTTTGGTACGTTCATGACCTGCAATACATTTCCTTTATTTTAGTAGGCCGTAATGACTGGCAAAAACCCAAGACCAAGCCTGAATTTCAGCTGTCCCTTCGAGTTACCTTCAGCTGAAATTTAGGCTACCCTAGACCCTCCTGAAAAAGAAAAGAGTGAAAAGAGTGGTGATGGTGATGATATTTTATAGTATTACTCCCCCAGAAACTCTTGTATCCTTGAGGTATTCTTGGCAACACTTGCTTGATAATCATTCCAGTTAACTAGACTTTTACCTGTAATTCCTCCTGGACTGATCAATGGATTTTTGATTTTGCTAACAAACAGAGCTACTAAAGCGCATGAATGATCAGCTAATGGAAAGTCAAAGGAAAATTATAGAAAGTTTGACGGATCATGTAGAGGAAACAAAGCAAGGAAAAGGTATGTGTATCACTTTGTGACAAAATCTTGGTTGAATTCTACAGGGCCCTTAATATACATGCTTTACCTTGCACAACTTACAACCAGTTTTAAATTAACTTTTCAGCTTAGACCCATCAATGGGATCGTTGCAGTTTTTTCCTCTGCTTTTTAAAAGTGTTGAGCCTTTTGTTTTGTTTTGTTTGTTTGTTTATTTTTTCGAAAATATCATCAATTAGTTCTAACCACCAAGAAAAACAGTCTCTTGCCAACAAGCATACTTCTTTAGATTCAAGGGTAAATTAAAACAAACATTATTTCTATTTATTTTTGTATCGCTATACTCGCCTTTCCTGTTTCTCAGCTTTTGTCCAGTTTTTGAGACTCATCCTGCAATGATAGTACAATCGCACCCCGATAATACGGAAATTAGGGGTGGGAATCGGGAGAAATAGTGTCCTCAATACAGGTGTTTGTTTTAGGGCGATTGATTGTAAGGGCTTTCCGGCCCTGCGACAAAAAAGTGTTTGTAATAACGAGGTGTAATTAAGTGGATGTCCGTTAAACTTGGATAGACTTACGCGGTGCTATGATTTTTTGTCAGGTGCTTTTGACCTAACTGAATTTATCGATGGCATTCGCCAACTCTACAGCACCCGTGAAAGATGGATTGCACCCTTTCCGTGGTGGGAAAAATTTCGGTTAAGCCTTGACAACAATTTTACCAGACTCAAAATAGTAAGCAGGAAGAAAGAAAGAGGGACAAAGACTAATGAAACTCTTACGATGAACGATATCTTCAAACCACACGAGGAATGCCCACATCCTAGGACGGTGTTGATTGAAGGGAAGCCAGGTATAGGGAAGACCATTTTCTGTAATAAAGTTGCTTACGACTGGGCAACGAAGAAACAAGGGGAAGAAAATCCTTCGGGAATTTCTTCCCCAAACTTCCAACTAGTTTTGTTGCTTAAATGCCGAGAAATAGAGTCTTGCCTTGGGGAAGGACAACTTTTGCCTCGATCCAAAAAAGAACAACTGGAAGAAATCTTTAATTCCGTTCTTTGGAATGCCATTGATGATCAGCTTCTGCCTCAAGATGTCACAAAAGAAGATAAGGAGGAATTCTTCAAATTTATTCGCTGTCATCAACCAGCCATTCTACTGGTCCTTGACGGATTGGATGAGTTACCTACCAATATGTTACCAGCGTTTAAGGAAGTAATTCGAGGAAGAATCTTACAAAAATTTCACATTGTAGTCACAGCACGACAGGAGGTTGGTATGGAAGTGCGAGAATGCTGCGATAAGTTGCTAGAAATTGAAGGTTTCACCGAAGACGACGCCCGAGAGTTTGTTGTTAAATACTTCAAAGAGGACCCGCATTTGGCCGAGAAGCTATTAACCAAACTAAACCTTGACGAAAACCTTAGACAGTTGACAGAAAGTCCTTTGAACACTGTACTTCTTTGTCTCCTCTGTGAAGACTTTGATGGTATACTTCCAGAGAGTGGTACACAGCTGTATCTAGAAATAGTAGACTGTGTTCTCAGAAGATACATAAAAAAGAATGGTTTACCACTACCAAAGGCCAAGGGCGAAGACCTTACTAAGCTATACAATACTCAACTGAAACAGCTTGGCTCGATCGCGTTGAGCGGCCTCCTACAGAATAACATGTCCTTTGAGGAAAGCAAGTTTGAAAATTGTTCAGACGAATTACCAGAATTTGGCTTTTTGTCCGTTGAGTGTAGTCGGAGCAAACTGCGACCATCTTTATACTATTCTTTTTTACATAAAACATTTCAGGAACTATTTGCAGCATTTTACTTGTGTTGCCAAATTCTGGATAACGAAATTTGTCCAGAAAACATGATTACCGACCATAGATATTTCCATGAGCTCAAACAGGTGCTTGTGTTCACTTGCGGCCTGTTAGCTTTGCAGTCTGAAGAAAAGGTAAAGCGTTTGATCGCCAGCATTGCTGTTCAGGCAGACAATGATGATAAATTATTGGTGGCATTACAGTGCATTGGCGAATGTAAAAACGACTCAAGTTCTTCTCTTCATTGGATGTTAGCTCAAACCCTTGGGTCCATTATTCAGATAAAGGAGCTGAACCTGTCAGGCGACGGCCTTGGTGTTAATGAGTGTACTGCTCTGGCAGAAACAATCAAGCACAATTCAACAATAACACAGCTGGATTTGTCATACAATGACCTTGGTGAGGGTGAATGTATTGCTCTGGCAGAAGCAATCAAACACAATTCAACAATAACACAGTTAAATTTGAGTGACAGTCTTCGTGGCGATAGTCAGTGTACTGCGCTGGCGGAAGCAGTCAAATACAATTCAACAATTACAGAGTTGGATTTGTCATACAATCACCTTTTTGCTGATGATTGTAACGCATTTTCGGAAGCAATCAAACACAATTCAACAATAACACAGTTGGATTTATCATACAATCAACTTGATGATGATGGCTGTAATGCACTGGCGGAAGCAATCAAACACAATTCAACAATCATACAGTTGGATTTGTCATACAATCTCCTTGGTACTGGTGACTGTACTGCTCTGGCGAAAGCACTCAAACACAATTCAGTATTAACACATTTAGATTTGTCATGCAATGTATTTGGTGTTGGTGACTGTGCTGCACTGGTGGAAGCAATCAAACACAATTCAGCAATAACACAGTTGGATTTGAGAGGCAGTTTTCGTGGTGCTGATTACTGTCATGTACTGACGGAAATAATCAAACACAATTCAACAATAACGCAGTTGGATTTGTCATACAATGGCCTTGGATTTGGTGACTGCACTGCTCTGGGGGAAGCAATCAAACACAATTCAACTATAACGCAGTTGGATTTGTCACACAATGAGCTTTGTTATGCTGACTGTGCTGCGCTAACGGAAGCAATCAAACACAATTCAACAATAACACAGTTGGATTTGTCAAACAATAGCCTTGGTGCTGGTGAATTTGGTGCACTGGTGGAAGCAATCATTTGCAATTCAACAATATCACGGTTGGATTTATCACACAATGACATCGATGCTGGTAACTGTACTGCACTGGCGGAAGCAATCATTTGCAATTCTACAATATCACAAATAAATTTGTCCTACAATGGCCTTGGTTTTGGTGACTGCACAGCTCTGGCGGAAGCAATTAAACACAATTCAACAATAACGCATTTGGATTTGTCTTTTAATAGCCTTGGTGCTGGTGACTTTACTGCACTGGCGGAAGCAATCAAACACCATTCAACATTAACACAGTTGGATTTGTCAAGCAATCTCCTTGACGATTCTGACCGTGATGTATTGGCGGAAGCAATCAAACACAATTCAACAATAACGCAGTTGGATTTGTCACACAATCTCCTTGGTACTGGTGACTGTACTGCACTGGCAGAAGCAATCAAACATAATTCAACAATAATACAGTTAGATTTGTCACGCAATGGTTTTGGTACTGGTGACTGCATTGCACTGGCTGAAGCAATCAAACACAATTCAACAATAACACAGTTGGATTTGTTACACAATCAACTCGGGAATGGTGACTGCACTGGCTGAAGCATCAAACATAATTCAACAATAACGCAGTTGTTACACAATGTCTTGTACTGGTGACCGTACTGCACTGGCGGAAGTAGTCAAACACAATTCAACAATAACGCAGTTGGATTTGTCATGGAATGAACTTGGTACTAGTGACTGTACTGCATCGACGGAAGCAATCAATCACAATTCCTTAATAGCAGTTTAATATTTCAAATAATGAACTCTCTTTTGTGTGACTGTATTTCACCCTGGCGGAAGTATTAGTACACAATTCAACATTAACACAGATGGATTAGCAAATACGGCGTTTAGTATTATTATCTATTGTAAACTCTTTGATGAGACAAATATTGTACTGTTGTTAAAGTAGTACCTGTACCTTGTAAACTGTTTTGATACTGATAGAAAGATGGACATACATGACGAAGCCCTAAGAACGTCTGCACGTAAGGCTGCCTCCTCTCAAAAGGAAAGAAAACCTAATCTAATCTCGCCCCATACGGAGATCACCCAGCCAGGGACATTTTAAACTTAGAAATAAAAGGGAAATCTGGGCGAGAGATCAACTTCAGTTGTCCTTTTGACATGCGTTGAGGCAAAGAGAATAGTGGTTCAGGTGTTGGTTTGACGTTCGAGTTAGAACCCTGCCAGTGCAATTTCCTGGACCAATATGTTAAGCAGATTTAGCCAAGACGATGACGATAAAACGTCGAATGAGAACGCAAATGAAAGCGACATCTGAAGTATCTGGTGCATTGGTGATTTCGGTTCTTAGTCTGTCGCCCGCAGAACGTTGTCATTGTTCAATCTACCGAAGTCGATATCAATGTATCGGTACACTATCAAGAGACAACGATGAATACGGTAGAGGAAAGGTCCTTATGAAAAGTAATTTCGTGTTCTTTCAAGCTTCTGCCGATAATAGGCAAGTTCAGTGTTTCACACTTGATCATCGACATATAGAGTGTTTTCACATGACGTCACGGCGGCCATATTGGTGTCCCAAAACAATGAAACGGCGGCCATGTTGGTGTCCCAAACCAATCCTGTGGGAGTTGAACTCTTTTCTTATGCAAACGCTTTCTTTTGTTCCAATAAATTTGCATAGATGCTGGCCACGTGAGTGAAAACACTCTATAAAATACAACGTATCACCTCTACGCCGCTCATCCTTTCACTACGGCTCTGTTCTCTGTTTGCACTGGTGTGCGGAATAATGTAACCTCACCTACAATTGAACAGACAAAGTGATTTTTGCCCACCTTGACAAACCCAATGCACGCATAAAATGTTGATTTTGTCCCTTTTATATTGAGACCGTAGTCAATTTCTGTAGTACTGCTATTATCTGGGTTGCTCCCCATGTTATTCGAAATGCGAAATCTCTAGGGACGTAGTCGTAAGCTGTAATCAAATCCACAAACACTGCTTTCAACGTTCCCTATTCTCTTAATCGCTGTCTTAACAATTATTATTCCATCAAGTGTTGCTCGATTCTGATGGACTCCGTATTACTCACTCTCGTAGATTTCTTATGCATCTCTAAATCGATTAATAAGTTTTGCAAGTACTCGGCTCATGTTTGCCCTTACAGAGAGTCAACAATAGTTTGTAACCATATTCTTTACCCCTTTTTAAATAGATATGGGATATTGGCGTGTAGTTCTGCATGCTGTTGGAATGACAACACACATCCAGATCAAGATTAAGAGGGTAAAGATTGCACCAAACAGGCCCTTGCTGAAGTTTTACTTCAACCCTTTATCTTTCAGCTGCTTTAATTCCTCCAGTGTGTTGTTGTTCTTAAAGCTCTTGGATAACTTCTATAACTTTTCCTTCACCTGGGACATGTTGATTGATATTTGAATCTTCGTTCCTCAGGTGTCTCTAGTTCAAGGGGTAGTGATGGTTCTCGAACGCAAAGTCGTTTTCAAAATGAGTTCGAGCAGCGTATCGTTTTGCCCCTGCGTGCCTCTGCTGCTGTGTTGATCTTGTTCGCCATTTCCCGGAAGTACCCATTCTTCAGTTTCCACTTCAGTTTCTTGATGGTTGCGTCTCTCCAAGGGTCATTCTTCTTAAATGGGATGGTCTTCAAGCAGACGTCTTCAATTCCTATAACTATTCGTTCATTTACTTCCTTGGCGTTAACTTCCTGAAATGCGGTGTTCAGTTTCTCCGTCAGTCTTCTTAGGATCTCCGGGCTGTGGTCCTGTAGTCCTGTCCTGTAGTGATTTACTTTACGTTTCATTGACTTAGTTGGTGCCGTAACCCGAATCGTGAAGGGGAATTCTATATTAATCACTTGTAGGCGATGATTCGTGTCAAACAAACGAAATGTCCAAAGTACACTCGGCTGGCAACCGAGGAAAAAAATGGCAAACCACTTTGTAGTGCAAATATAATCGAGCCTCTTCCACTTTTCTCTCATGGCATGTTTCCATGTTTCCCGATGGATTCTGCTTGTTCTGAGAAGTGAAAAAAAAAACAACGTTCAGGTTCAGCGTGATTTTCGTTTCGTTCTTATGCCAGCCTATCAACTCCTCGCATCGTTACTGTCGGTTTCAACCTTGTTAGAGATGTTCATTCCGGGAGTTGGTTCCCATGCTGCAAAGTCCTTGTAATGCGAGGAGAAGATACAGTTAAAATCACCAAGTGTCACTAGTTAATGTTTGGGATCCCTGTTAAGTTCAACTTTTGCTGTTGTTATCGCCACGCTATACATTCAGCACTGCAAGGCGTGTCAACTCCACACTAATAGTGGCAGGTAGATGTTCCTGATGGTTTACCAGTTTTTTTCATGTGGGGCTACTAGTTTGCCAACGCCATAGACAGGTTCCCTTTTATGGCCACTCCTTAGTAGTTTCCAACTTCGCAAGGATTCATCGTCAAATGTCAATACTCCTGAAGATGTCCGTCTAGCCTCTCGCAACGCTAAACGTCAAGTCCAAAGTCACTTGCTGACTTCACTGTTGTCGATCTTCTTGAGATTCCATCACAGTTATCGTTGTAATTAGAATGTTTTTGTATCCCGCTGTGATAGAACTCAATTGAAACAAGCAACACCAACCACTCTTGAAAGCTTTAGAACCTATTGAAGGTATGAGGAAGATGAATCTTCCTCATGGCCGTATTCCGTACAACCAGCTGAGGACTCTAAATAAAGAATGAAACATACAACTTTAATAATTTCTCCTTAAAGCTCTTGAGGTATTTATGAAGTACAGTGGAGCACGCATGCCTCCTTACACTTCCTAGAATGAAAACTTTGCCAAGTACTGTCCCTGAGATCTACGTGGAATTCTATGGATGGGAAGTGGGATGTACCGACAATGCCTTGAAACATATCAACCGGTCTATGAAGGTCACCGATGGTTTGGTTGGGAGAACACTCTACTTGAGTGCGCGTACAAAGTGTTTTTCTTATTACTTATGATATGTCAAGACTAGCAGAACAATTGAAAAAGTGGAGGAGTGACGCTTGTTGGGTCAAATTGTCAAAACAATTACAATATTTACGAATCCCTTCAACCAAAACGGAAGTGGTTTGTTCAACCAGATGGCGAAACTTGTAAGTGTACACGTTTTTAAAACTGACAATCATTGTTGAGAATAGCTTTTATCACTTTTCATCATTAATAACTTACATTCATATTTACAGCATTTTAGGCATTATCGTATTTCAGCTTAGTGAATGCAACGCTATATGTGAAAAAACTGAAACTGGATGCATCTATCTCTAACTGTCTATCACTAAAAAGTTTCTTGTTTGGTCAAGCGTTCTAGACTTTTTCCTCCCTCTTCGGCTGGAACGAGTTTAAGGGGCGGCCTGCAACACAGTTGAAGAAACCGTATAGTCTTCATCGCCTCTTGACTAACTCGATAAGCCTGGAACCCGGTAGGGACTACTGAGCACGAAATAACCTTATTCGGTCTGGCCACCGCATCGAAGCATGCTACCTCTTTTCACAGCCTTGAGTTCATTTTAATTTCCTCATAAGATCATGCAGTTTAAAACTGAAGAAGAACTTCAAGGTTAAAAGACGAACCAACTCTTTCCTTGGTTTGTTGCGCTTTCCGTTGAAGCAAAAATATGTGGACACCGGGAATCACCTTGTCATTATTTCTGATCGGTTCTTTGTCCAAAACAAGTGCGAGATACGCATGACATGATCATTAACTTTACGTCAAATGGTTCAACGAACATTACGTTCCTGATCAAGAAATCTATTTTCTTTAATAACAGGTACTTACATGTCCTGAATAAGTAGACCTAATTGCTGCAACAGTAAATCGCAGAAAAAAACATTCCTTCTCTTTATAATTTATAAACGTGAGCTCTTTTTGTTTTTGCTTCGGAACGGTCAAGATTAGAAAGAATCAAATAATCACGCTTAGTGGTTTTAGTTAAAACAAAAATATTAAAGACGTTTGTCAGATTATGCTTGTTTTTCTAACGTTTATTAGGGAAATATTTCTTAGTTTTCATATCTCGTGTAAGCGTTTCAAGAGCAACTTTTTCTTTCTTTCTTTTTTTTTTTCCATTGTACGAAGAGAACCGACGGTCTACAGAAATAATCCATGAGAAATAGTATTACATAATTTGTTTAATGGATAGATATTTGCAATGAAATACAGATAATTAAATGTTAGCTAGCAAAAATATGGCTTCCAGGCTTCGATTCAGGTTCAAGTATAAAGAAAACACATGAAATAAAATGAAAAAAAAAATTTACACAACCAGGAAAAAGGAAGCCTAGGGATGACATACAAAAACAAAAATTAACGACGGGGTTAACCATTCGTTAATTGGCTCAGTAAAAGAGAATTCTTTATACAACCAAAGGACCTTTCGTCTATATATAAGTTGTAAATACGTATTAAAAATCCTTTTCAAAGGGCTTGCACCTCCCTTGTTAACTAAGTTAGTGGTACTCGATATTGACACATACTGGTTAGATACCTCTATAGTTCAGGAAGTAACGTCACATTGCCTCTAATAACACTGGGTTTTTCTCGAGCAGCATGCCTATTTGGAGCCTTTGACTAACATAAATGTGGAGTATCGATAGAGCTGAAGCATTTTTCTTGAAAGAACCAATGTAGTTGTACTGTTTTTTAGCCCGTCAATATTCTCTACGCATCTCATGTCTCGCAAATGCACCAGCAAACAATTTTAGGTTACAGTGTTTATTATATCTCAAAATTTAACATAAGATTAACGAGTGTCTCAGCGTGTTACTACTTCTCCCTTTGCATTTGCATGGAGTCATTCATGTTTAGTACAATACAAAAGTTTCATTCTTGGGCTTGATTATAGTTTTACCTATTAAAAAGTTCAAGTTAAAGTTTGATCTCCCCATTGCATATTGAATGTCTGTTGTGGGAGAGTAATTCGTTATTACATGACTTTCGAATGACATACATTAGTTCATTGACACTATGAATAGGTGATATCTAAGAATAAACGAATGGAGAACCGGTCTTAATTCACAAAACTATCGAACCGTCCAATTTGTTTTTAGAACCATATCAACCTGTAGGCACAGCGATGCATCCAAGCATATAAAAAAAGCGAAGGAGATATCTTCTCCCCTCTAAGGTCGAATAAATCGGTTGGACAAGCCAGCGCCTTGGTGTTGTCACGCTTGCTTGTGCGTAGCAGTCTCCAAGCCCTTGAAAGAGACATATGTTTCCGCATCAGCTGTTTACGCCCTGATCAACACGACACAAATGCTTCAACGGCAAAACATTTGAGCTAAAATTCATATGGCTCACTGATTAAGCTGCTCTTTTAAACAAAAAAAATCTTCTTTACTTATGACAGTGGGGAATATTTTCAGTGGATTAAAATTACACCTCTTCAAAATGCAAAAACTGTGAAACTAACAGCAATTCAACAGCATACAAGAAATTTTCTGCTAACAAGCACAAAGTCACATTTTCAACTTGTGCGGGAAAGCACTGGATGTCAGGTCGAGTTAGATCGAAATGGCGTAATTAACAAGTTTCGCCATCTTGTCAAGCTCATTTTTTTTTTACATTGAGTTCATTTTGCCGAAAAATTATTACGAAAAATTACAGATTGTCAGTGGCAAAACAAGTCCTAATAGAGCGGACAGTGACGAGAGCCCTTAAGTAAAAACAAATTAGGGACATTTTGATCTCACCCAAGTAACGTGTTGTGGATTTTTTTTCTTAATCTATTAAGTGAATCCTGTTAAAGCTGTTTGAGCCGCGACAAATTCATGTTGTGAGAGGCAGCGAAAAATTACGAGATTAGAGTTGAGATTTCAGTTCCCAGTTTCAAATCGGTCAAATAGTGAATTCTCTTAAAAGGAGAGGAACTGAATTTATAGAACCGTAGATAATTTTGTTGCTTTAATTCCCATCAAATAACTGTCGACGATTCTATATCCAAAGAAGCAAAGCTTTCGTTAAGTGTTTGCCTTTCGCGCGCTTTGTTTGCAATGACCTTAAAAGGGAAACAGTAATATGAATCAAAGGCAATGACAGTGAGGCTGGTTATAATGAGTAAGAATACGAAATTACCGGTCGGCACTTAATGTCAGAAGGTTCCCGCGCAATAGTAAGGAGACGATATCCCCAATGTCTAGCGTATCGATATGCGAGCATCCGTGGCCGTTTTTCTTCTGGCCTGGATTGCTTTAGCAATCACGAACGAAGAAAGCGGAGAAGACGTCCACTTCACCAACTCTTGGGCAGTCCACATCGAAAATGATGACACTTATCTTGTAAACGATATTGCCAAAAAACACGGATTTGTGAATCAAGGACAGGTAGGTGAAATTCTCTAGAGCAATATTCTCGAGCACGTGATTTTAAAACATAACATAATTCATGTTGTAAATGAGGGCCAACTCTGCGAGAAATTTCAAACGCTTAGTTTGTTGTTTAGTCGAGGGCAGTGTTTCCGGCGACCGGTTGTTGTGTTATCGAAAAGGGGCAAGGTACCAGAACTCGTGTCACGTTTTAAGGATCAACAACCTTCAATGATAAACCTGCCATTAAAATAGATGACGTTTTGTTTTCCTAGATAGGAAGTCTTCCGGGTTATTATCACTTTGTCAAACAGTCCGTGGGGGAAAGATCGCGCAGAAGTTTGGACGAACACAGCGAAACCTTGTTATCCGAGCCTAGGGTAAGATTTCCTGTGTCTGCGTTTTTTTATTAATATTTGGTGCGTTGCTGGTGGATGTTGACTAGAAGACAATAAAACTAATTAATCGTAACATTCGCTTATAACACATCCCTCATTCTACACTGAAAAAACGTCATATGGGGTAAGTTACTGAGGGAAATGCTTTACAAAGAGAAAATGGTTTTCATAAAATGTTTTCCTGAGTCACGGCTCACTGAATCCAGTGTAACCAGCTTGAGAGACGTGCTAATTATATGGAGCATAACTTAACCCTCAATGAAGCAAAACAAAAATCGCAAGTTACATCTTCTAAAACACTAAGCAATAAACCATATAGCACCATGTGATAGTACTGATGAAGAATTTTCATTTGAATGGTCACATCAGAACAATTTAACCACAAACTCAAGAATCTTAGAACAACGACTAATAAATAGAACCATTGAAGAGGCTTCACTTGAATAGTCACACCATAGGATTTTATCCACAAACTCAAAAGTTCCATCTACATACTAAATAAATAGTACCATGTGAAAGAACTGCTGAAGAGGTTTCACTTGTATGGTCACACCATACGATTTCATCCAGAGGCTCAAAAGTTCGATCTACATACTAAATAAATAGTACCATGTGAAAGTACTGCTGAGGAGGTTTCATTTGAATGGTAACAACATAGGATTTCATCCACAGACTCAAAAGTTGGAACTACATACTAAATAAATAGTACCAAGCGAAAGTGCTGCTGAAGAGGTTTCACTTGAATGGATTTCATCCACAAACTCAAAAGATTTATATGCTCGGCAGTGCAGGTGTTTGAGTTTTGACTTTTGGTCCTCTCTTAAGTTAGTCTTATACTCTTCACAGGTGAAATGGGTAGAACAGCAAAGGATTCTGGAACGAAGTAAGCGTGACGTCATACCAGGAGAGGACGAACTGGTGGAGAGGGCGGTAGCAAGACTGCGACGGGACACCGCTGTCACAATACGCGATCCTTTCTACAAAGATCAGTGGTACCTAGTACGTACTGAATGTTTCAAACATAAATTTTTACAAATGAACAAGTGCATCGAACTGGAATACAAAGATAGCGTGTTAACGGGAAAAGTCGCGCATGATTCATTAACAAAAGACTTTTCTTAATTAAGTAACCATAGAATTAAAACAGGCCCTCTACTAGAAAGAAATAGCGAATGAGGGATTAACTTCCCGATTAAAGGACTCTGTTTTAAGGTGACTCAACTGGATCAGTCTCCAGGGCCAATAACTTCCAAGTTTAAACATAAGCTACGTCGCCATTAGCAAAGATATTGGAAAATGACTACCACAGCGATATCATATAAGGAAGAAAATATCTTTTATGAGCAGTATTTTGTTGACATCAGAGTTGCCAAAGAAATAAAATGACTTTATGAAAAATAACAACCTTAAGTAGATCCTTGAAAAGACAGACTCCACAGTTGCTAGAAACAGTTTGATCTTCGATGCTTGTAGCAGTTTTGAGCTCCACAATTTTTTCCATTTTGCTGTGAGCTATCCAAGCTGAAACTCTTGAAGCCATGTCCTGGGTCACTGATCCATGAACCAAGATACTTGAAGTTCTCAACAGGTTCAACTACTTCGTCTTCTCGTGTTTTGAGCCCTGCATCAACATGATGGTTAAAGAACATGTATGCATGTATGTTTCGGTAGAGCTCTATAGGCTGTTTAGTGTTATAGTGAGGAAGCCATCGGGAACCACAAAGCTCCCTTGGCATCGTGTAGTAAAGTCAGACGTGAAATAGAGGAACGAAACGTGAAAAGAAGACGTGAAATAAAGGAACTAATCACAACAGTCACAGACAATCCAGTTGACCAGTCGGAAATCGAATCGAATTAAGGTAGCCACCGTCAATCGCGCGCATGCTCTTCATGCCACCGTGACCTCACATTTGGTTTTTGGTGGTTTTGGTTAAATTTCCGATGTTGGCAAAGTGGCGTGAGTTTTTATTTTTAACCAATCACAAAGCGTATCAACGGCAAAGCAAAGTAGCTACGATGTAGCTTTTGGCATTCAGTGGTGAACTATTGTTGCTTTCCAGTAAGCGTTTCATTTGTGGTAACTTTAACTGATTTGGAGAAAATTTTTCTTGTTATTTTTCCTCAGCAAAACATCGGGCAGTCTTCTGGTCCCCGGGGAATTGATATCAACGTTTTACCAGTCTGGGCTCAAGGTTATTCTGGCAAAGGAGTAGTAGTCTCGGTCCTTGATGACGGTAAGTTATTTTAAATGAAATTTAAATAAAAATGTAAAATAAGTTTTACATAAATTGCATAGCGGGGGAATGAAAACAAAAAAAGAAAACAACGGACGTTACGAGGGAAAGCTACCGAGTTAACAGAACACTTAACTGAGTTGAACTTTTAAAACATGAGCAAAGAAGAAGGGTGTACAGTGTAGATGTTTAGACAAACTTCGGACATTTAACTTTGGTAGAAAATTAAATAGATAACTTTAATTTTAAAACCGTTGACATTTTCCTCTGTCAATAGTTTTAGGGGGTGTTTACACGAGAAAACTCGCACCGGCGCGAGTTTCATACCGACATATGACTTTTTGATTTCGTATCGCGTTCACATGATGACTGGGTTATTTCACATCTCGTTATTTGAAGATACACTTCATGTTGATAAAATGCACGTATGATTCAAAATCGCGAACATTACGCATGCGCTACCCGTTCCAGTCTACCGGCAGACTCCGGTAGACCGATTTCACACCGAAACGGGTGGTCGTTTCGTGTTTACATGATACCGTTGCGAGATTTCGTACCGGAGTGAAATTCTCGCCCCGGTACGAGAACCGGGGTGAACTCGCGCCGGGGTGACTCGCGCCAGCATGAAATTTGTGGTGGTATCATGTAAACAAATATAGAGCCATGAGAGGGAACCGGAGTGAACTCGCTCCGGGGCGAAATTCGCCCTGATGTCATCTAAACACCCCCTTAGTGAAAACATTTAACACAGGAAAAAAAAGCTAGACCTGGTAAAACGTTTTTTAAAATAATTGCATACAAACAGCGACTCGGAAATATGCGTGTCGAGCCTGCTTCTTTAAACATTTTGATTTTGTTTGCACGCCCCGTTAACCTTAATGCTATACACTTATCTTGGCAAAATGCGAACAAAGTTTCACAAAATTCACTTTGAGTTTTTTCTGTTCAGATAACGGCGCTAGACCGGGATAAAAGAAAACTTATAATAGCTACTAAACCAGTGATAACCAAAGATTAGGGCGTGTGGGCGAAATCGATCAAGGTCAATACGCTCTTGTTCCAATGCTGTGCTTTGTGTAACTTTCAAGCTTTTACAAGGTAAAAATGCGTTTAATCAGATTTCGAGTGATAAAGGGTCCGAAGCGCTTGATCGGAGCAGATACGCTCTGTGCATCCCATTTTTCTTAGTGGAAGTCCAAACGAAAGCTGGCTAATGCGTAATAGCAACCTGGAGATCTAGATTAAGATTGCGGGTTCCTCTTGTTGACCACAATAATTAAGGTTTTATATGATTTTTCTTTTTTTCATTTCCAGGAGTTGATCACAGTCACCCAGACCTGAAAAACAACTACGTGAGTTTTTCCACCAACATTAAAACCTAAATATTTCACAAGCGTATTAGTTGAATTCAGATTTCCTAATGGTTTACTCTCTTGAATAAAAGTAAAGAACATCGCAAAAGTTTGAAACCTTGCTTAGCTGTCTCAAAGAGCGTGAACGAGTCTGTATGGTTAGACTTGAGGCACTTTATAGCTATTCGGGCCTCAAAAGGCTCGGAAATGACCGTGAAAGCCCTCATATAGACTAAGTTATACTGTAAAGGGACAGGTTCATTGTCCAGCGGTGAATAATCCCACTCTCATGTATCTCAGCGATTTCAGAGTTTATTTCAAAGTAGAAGTGTATTAAAGAGTAACCTGAAGTAGGATGGAGGAGTACTATAGTCGCAGAAAAAATTAGTGGATTATGCCAACACTACAAACGTTGAATTTATTGTTGACCCGAAGGTTTTTTTCTATGGTTGATAAATTTACAGCTATTTGCAATTATTTAAGTTGATCAAGTGCAAGTGACTGCCATAGGAGTGTGCAGATTGGTTCTTTGACAACATTATGACGTGATCATGTTGCCTGCATAGATGATACAGCATGTCCCGGCAGAAAAACAGCATTTTGATAAATGAGCATGCGCTGACCGTCAACCTGTCCCTTTAAGAATAAGGAGGTTTTGACACGGCATCACTTCTCTCTGTAATAGAAAGTTCGGTAACACAAATCCAGAGAGGATGTTTCGTGCTTAGGCAGTGATATTAACCCTTGAAATTTGAACCCTTACCCAAACGAAGACACGGCTGGTTTGCCGTTTGCAAACCGTTTCTAAATTATCCGCTTAGAAAGTAAATGGAACACGACAAAGTTTTGAGGTTATTCCAGTGAAAAATTTCTCGGAGCAATAGAGCGTCTGAAAAGGTATTCCTGTTCTTCCCGGACGGAATGTACAAACGGAAATTCTTGCTCCATTCCTTCAAACTCATCATTGATACCAGTGCCAGGCTTTCGCGGCTTTTTCTCATTTGCGCAATTAGTACAACGAAATTTACCAGTAAGTCCTGAATTTGCTTACCATTAGCCCACACCACCAAGCTAACGGTTCTCCTTCGTAAATGGTAAATAAGCAAAATTAAAAAACATTTTTTTCACTTTTATCGGTGACAACATGCTACGTTGAAATTTATCGCGTCATGTTCTCAATCCATTGTCTATAGGATGCTGACGCAAGTTTTGACTTCAATGACTTTGATGAGGATCCAAGACCACGGGACGATGACCTGGAAAACTGGTAACAAAAAATACAATGAAATGTAGGTTGTAAGAAATTTTCCGGAACTAATCTTACAATTGATTCCTGTTTGATTGACCTACCTTATGTTTCTGTAGTCATGGCACAAAGTGCGCAGGAGAGGTAGCAGCCCAAGCGGATAATGGCATCTGCGGAGTGGGAGTGTCTTTCAATGCAAGCATTGGAGGTGGAATCATTTTATATTTATGCATTACAAAACAAAGACTGGTGTTTGAGCAAACTGCTTACAGTCTCCAATTTTCCGTTTTAAAAAAGATCATCGAGATCGAACCATTACTGTAATGTGCGGCCATCTTAAGTTAAAAAATACCGAGGATCCGGATGTCGGGATGCATAGCTTGAGAGAGATTTGATTCCCTTCCCTATGGTACACTGATTTGAAATTTCCGCTCCTTAGGCTATCCCAATAAAATGTTTCGCTTCCCATCGCTCCGTCTCTTGTGATGGTGGGTTGGTCGGTCGAGCAAACAAAAAAACGAATGAACACTTGAAGGGATTTGGGTTCTAGAGAAGGCCGGGCTGCTAAGTAAGAAAGCCTGGTTACAAAGTCAACTCGAAAACTTGGTCTTTTCGACTATCAAATGCCTAAATAGCCTATAAAAAACGTAGGATCGATGTTAATTAACATCACATCATACCAATTGTTGTTAAGAAAACAAGATCGTGTGTTTGTAAATTAAAGTTCTTGCTTCTTTGAATAGTGAATCTGGAATTTCTTTTTTTTTTTAGTCGGGCGATGGGAAACGAAACATTTTATTAGGATGGCCTTACAATAAGCACTCGATCTCGGTACGTAAAAATAGGTGGCTTAGTGGCTATAACTAGTCTACGTCTTGAGCGCCGTCAGACATTTTTTGCTTTAAACTTAGCTGTATACCCTCATGGCGCCCGATTTTTTAAAAAAAAATCATTCATGACTTCAACTTCAGCACTGACGCATACTAGCTTAAAAGCCCTTAAGTTTAAGTCAGAAGAAGTCATAAAAAAAACAGTTAAAACGCAAAAGACTCTGGTTAGATTCTCCGTGTAATAGAAATTACAATTTTCTCTCAATCAGTAGAAGCCTGCTCAAATTTTTGCCCTAATAATGATAATTTTTAACCTGTCGTGAATTCTTTTGAAAGGTATTCGTATGTTAGACGGTAAAGCTACCGACACAATTGAGGGGAGTTCCCTAAGCTATCGCGCCGACTACATCGACATCTATAGCTGCTGTTGGGGCCCAAAAGATGATGGAACGAGATTTGGAAAACCTGGTTACTTGGCTAGCAAAGCGCTTCAAATTGGTGCCCAGCGGGTAATAACGTAATTTTGTGACATATTCTTGACTTTTGACTGAGATAAACTGCATGTTGTGTAGTCTGAAACTGATGTCATCCGTCCCTTCGCCCCACCCCCCCTCCTCCTCCTCCAACGGGCGGCAAAGGGATGGCGCGAGGAGATGGGCAACATTTCAGACTACATTGTGTGTTTTTCATATCTTACTTTAGCGATGCAGAAAAATTTGGCTTATTTTCCGATAAACGCCGTTTTGAGATTACTGAATGTTACTAAGACTTAAATGATATATGAACTAATGTAGTTCTCTTCGCTCTTGTATTTCCCTTGCCTATGTTCATTGAATTTCCTAGAGCTAGTTTAGTGAATGAAGTAAACCAAGCTGATCGCACAATTGCCATTTTTTACTGTTGCAATTTTGGTATTTTTTTAAATTACCCTTTTGCCTTGGTGATTCACTTTGACGTAGGAATCAGTGGCGTTGGAAATGTCAGCTTTTCATCATTGCCGTGTTAGTCTGTTGTGTCGTCGCATTGCCAGCCTTGCGATAAGTTTGCGTTAATTTACGTTACGCGCATCTCATGATCCAGCAAAGATTATTAATTCTCTGTTGTGTGTATTTTGTAGGTAAAATCTGTTCTCAAACGAGAACTTCTTTCATCTCTTAAGAATAATAATTACATGTAGGCTGGGAAACAAACAAATTCTAGATCAAACTAGGTTCAACACTACATGCATGCGTTAACTTGAAAACAGTAAAGCGTTTTATATTATTTTGGAGTATTTTGACGTTCGCTGAAGACCTCCAAATTGCCAGGGAAGGTAGATCGCCTTGTTTACCAAATTCAGCATTCCAGCTTTACAAAATTGAAAAGAAGATCTTATGATCGGTTTTACACCAATACTGTTTATGGCTTGGTTCAACAACTTATTTAAAATCATCGCAAACTAAGAAAACGTGCTGAGTACCCTTTATTTTTCTCCAGGGTCGTGGAGGCAAAGGTAACATTTATGTGTGGGCGACTGGCAATGGAGGACTAACAGATGACGACTGTAACTGCGATGGATACACTACCAGTATATACACCATATCAATTGGCGCCATTAGTGACCATGGTCTTTCAACGTATTATACAGAGACATGCGCATCCACCTTGGCCGTCACATTCTCTGGAGGATCACATAGAGAGACAGTAGAGAACAAAGTTGTAAGTTCTTTAAGTTTTCAATTCACTGTTGGCAATGATCCAGCAGAGTTTTTTCTCTCAGTCATGTTTATCCCCGTAATAACGCATTACATGGTAACAAAAATTTGCGCGCAAAGGAAGGTGGGAAGGAAAAATGTTCCTCAATAACATCAGTCGAAAGGCCCTTGGTTACCTTTTGAAGTTTACACAACGTAGTATACCTTACCGTTTCCGTGTCGAGAACTGACTATAGTGGCGGATTTGGGTTACGCAATACTGATGAGGTTAAAACACTATAGTGAACAGGGCTGAGCACTCAATCGAAACGGTTAGCCTCTATTTTGGGTTAGATTTGTTGCTATATACCTTTAAATCAAACCAATCTACGACCACAGGTAATACTCAGTGGTGTAGTGGTGTAGGTGATGGACTACACACACTACGCTCCAGGTTCGATTCCTACTCACGCTCTTCTGAATGTTTTTCCTTAAAAATTGAAGAGACTTACTGACTCATGTACATTCTTCGAGAAAAAAAAAAACTCTATTGTATTTAACACCAACATGGCACGTGGTTTTAAACCAAGAATAACAAATTTTACATAACATCAAAAAGAAAACAAGATCGGTGTTCATGACTCAAGGCTGGACTGAAGAAAGCATCATAACATAGCCGCTATTTGTCATTTAATGTTCTGGAGATTTTATTTGCTCCATTTGACGTCTGTTATGTTTTAGGTGACCACGGATCTACATCACAAATGCACTGAAGTCTTCAAAGGCACATCTTCCGCAGCCCCACTGGCCGCAGGAATGCTGGCTCTTGTACTAGAGGCGAAGTACGTACATATCGTCAGAATACCGTAATCAAAATATTAACTCTAAGTCTTCTTACACTTTTTACTTAATCGCCTGTAGCCATATAGACTGGTCAGCAGTTTTTATGAACTAGCTAGCATTTTACCTTACGGCCCGCAAGACAAGGCAAATTTTAGGGGTTTTTATTGATACAAACTTTTTCCTTGAATTACCTGCCTATAATTGGCCAATTTCATGATGACACTATTTTGCTACTACGAGCAGAATCCTTCAGAATCCTTTCTTGTGCGGCAATTATGGCTTTTGTTATTCTAACCTCGCTTTGATTACCAAATTTTGATGTAACTGGAAAAACGAAAAAGGATTCTTGTCATAGTAGTAAAATGACGCTATCGTGCAAATGGCCGTCGGTTTCCTTTTGGCACGGCATTCAATTTTATGGTCAGATTTCATCAGTTGCTTGTGATTTCAGGAGCACCCAACGACAGTTTTCTGTAAAATAACTGTTCGGAGACGCAAAAATAGCCCAGAATTTTCTATACCTTGAGGAAGGCTAAGAATTTCTAGATGACTGTTACATTCAGGAACAATTTTCGACGCGACTTTAGTGGCATCTAACACTTTCGGGAAAATAATACTGAAGCCCTTGTAATTTCGAAAAGACTCAAGTTGCCCTAGGATGACCGAACAGATACAAATTGTGTAGCACCGATTAGAATGTATTTCTTAAGGTCTAAAAGTACTCTAGATAGCCTTGGAGAAAACCGTCGTTGGTTGCCCCTGTGATTTTTCATCCTATTATTACTCTTATCACCAAAACTTTTAAAAGTGACTGGACTCATCTTAATGGCGCTAAATGAAGTGTGAAGAATATATCTATCTACTCTACTGCAAGTCTATGTGCTGTTTTTTGCAACATCTTGGCTAGCCATTACCAGCGGAAAATATGTGCTGGTTTTTTTAGTCCCAGGTTAACCTGGCGTGACTTGCAGCACGTCATCGTAGAGTCATCACAGGTGACAAGTCCGCTGGATGAGGGATGGAAGACCAACGGCGCAGGTAAACGGTACAACCACAAGTTTGGCTTTGGAAGGTTGGACGTTAGCAAGATGGTGAACAAGGCTCTTACATGGAAGAACGTGGAGAAACAAAGAATATGCCATGGAGCTGAGCACGGTAAAAAAAGGTTTGTGAAGAAACACTAATGTGACTTTCCCTGATTCAGTCCCATGATTGTAATTTGTAATCAGTATTCTTCCGTGAGTTGACCATCATTTAAAATTTGTATTTCCACAGTTCACTTCAGTTATCTTCATGTTTCATTCCTCAATTTGTATAGGTAATAGCATGATTAGTAGTGATATTTGGCATAAATACCACGAGTGATATTTCCAAATTGTTAAACGTAACTCACGAGCCGTTAGGCGAGTGAAATTTGAGACAATTTTGAAATATCACGAGTGGTATTTGTGCCAAATATCACATACAAATCATGCTATTATTTCTTTATACTACTACCCGCAAAAGGTTTGTAATTTTCACATGTAGGTATTTCAAATTAAGCTGAAATACCACTGCTCTAAGCCAATCAAATTGCAGAAATTTCTCATATAGTAGTATAATACGGGTTAAGATGAACTCAACAAATTTGTATGGGTCTTCATAGCTCAAATAGTAGAGCACTTCAGCGCTAACGCCGAGACCATGGGTTCGAATCCCGATGATCATATCTTCATTTACGATTTGTATTTCTGCAGTTCACATCATCTACAAAAATATAGCTCATCACCAGCAGTAGGTTTAGCTCATGTGAATGCAACCTGACACTGAGTAATGAGTCAACCTTTCATTGAATCTCATCGTCTAATCCTCACCTAATACATACATCTGTGTGTGTATTTTAAACGATCTACTTTAACAGGTACATTCCATCATCTGGAAGTCTGATTCTATCAGCAAACACCTCAGCATGTTCAGGCACGTCCTCAGAAATACGAAAGGTAGAACACGTGCAGCTAAACGTTACATTGCAACACCGTCACCGTGGGGACTTAAGCATTACTCTCATCTCACCATCCGGGACAAGAAGCCAGCTGTTGACTACCAGGAGGAATGACCACTCGGCCAGAGGAATCAAGGTAGGTACATCAGTTGAATACTCTTCAGACCTATTTTCTGACGTACCAAATTGGCAACACAACCTTTGTTTTAAAAAGTATATGAGATGATTAAAAATACTTTTTTGGTCGCCCTGTTATAAAAGAAAAAGATCTTACAATAATTTAGTAATTTATGAAATCACACTCCTTTTCATCGTTCCACTACAGTAGCAGGTAGAAAAGTGTGTTTAACATTTCTTTTGAATTTATGTCGCTCGTGCTTTTTTGAAACTTTTGTTAACAAAATTCTTTGCTGACCTGGAATTGAATATGATCCATGGTTGAAATTATCACATGCAAATACATATCCAAAACACCAAAATTTTTTCAACTAAAGCCCCTTAATTGAAACTTCTCGTAAGCGACTAGAGTTTGGGGACCGTGACGATTTTATAACTTTCCACTGTGATTAATAACTTCTATCAAGCGAGCATTTAACACATGGTCTGTTCTTGACGTCCGCAGTACGACACGTTCACTGACATGGCACTAAACTCAGTCGTAACTTAGAAATTGTATGAAGTAATTCCTCTTCGGCGGATAATTAGCACCTGAACTATTGGAGAGGTTGAGCAAAATATCGTGCTTTGTCAGTGGCGAGCAGATCAGTTATATCAATTATACAAAAGCTCAGTGAAGCGAACTGCCATTTTCACGCAGGAGCGATTGCAAGAAAGAGAAAAGCGTGGTTTCATTAACGCTTGGGCAGAATATTGAATATACAGTTGGACGACATTGCGCATGAGCAGACCAATATTTGGTGGATAGGAAGAAAATTTACACCAACTGATAAGTACATCTATTTGACCAGTATGTTCCTAAAAGAGACCCCCCCTGCAGTTCGACTTAACCTTGCCTCTTAACCTTGGCATTTTGGATAGTCTCTGAGGGAATATTCGACTGTCAAGTATTTCAATGCTTTATTATTAAACTAAAAACTAGCTTTCTTCACATTTTCAGAATTGGCTTTTCATGACTGTACATTGCTGGGGTGAAGATCCTCGAGGACCATGGACTGTCATTGTTACTGACAATGACAATAATAACCGTCAACATTATCTGGAGAAGCACACACAAGCAGACGAGGAGGATGTAACTAGAGTCTTAATGGACGAGACAGAAGAACATCGGCTAAGGGGAGAATCTCAGCGGGAGGCCATAGATGGTTATGCGCAGGATCATGTCTTGAAAACAATGGAAGACACTGCTGAGAAGATTTTCAACGGACCTGGATTTTCGAAGTACCTCCAGAGAAAGAAATCTCAGCATGAAAGTTATAAACCTCCAGGGATAAAAATAAAAAAGAATGGGTTGGAAAGACATCATAAAAAGAAAAACGAAATTCATTCGGCCAGTTTGAGGAAACATTATTGGAAAAATAGACAAAATAACAACAGAAAAGTGAGTAAAGCAAAGCAAAATACTGCAGTTGTGTCGAAGCAAAAAACTCCTAAAAATTCAACGTCAATCAAACATGACAAGAACTGGTCGAAAAAGAGGAAACCTGCGAGGAAAAAAATGAAACAGGAAAAGTCAAACGTTACTTTAAGGCAAAAACTTCGGGATGGTAAGACGGTTTTGACAAGTCAAAAATATGCTGAAGAAAAACCGAACGTGGCTTCCGCCGTGGCCCCTTTTCTCGTCAAGGTTTTGAGCAAATCAAATGCCTCGATGTTAAAAGTGTTGAACACATCTGAGTATGCAAAGGTTCTTGATCTTATCACAAAGCTAGTATTAGAAATTCAGAAAAATCCATTAGTGACCAAAATCGCTATGGAAGCATTAAAAAATCCTGCTATTGGTGAACTATTTGGAATTAATCCTTCTCCAAAACTAGCCGAAACATTCCACGAAAGTTTATCATCAAGAAAGCATGGGAAACAAATCAAACTATTTAAGAACTTGACAAGCGTACTTAGGTCGTCTTTAAACAATGGCAATCAGATTGACACACGGAAAGCAAAATTAGACAAAATTCTCAATGGTGCAAAAAAAGAAAGCAATGATACAAGTGCAACTGAAAAGCCGGAACATTTCAAATCAAGCAAAGCTATGAGTCCAATCAAACCCGGAAAAATTCAGTTTTTTAAAATACTAAGGGAAACTGGAGAAAAAGTCGCTGGTGGCGGTGAAAGTTCAGGAAGTGGAGGTTTTATCGATTCTGGAAGTGGAGAAAACCTTCAAGGAAGCGGGTCCGGAATTGCCAAAGGCTGGGATTTAGCTTCCGGGTTGTTTGGCTCAGGTGAAACAACTAAAGAAATATCAAAAGTGTCTGAAAAGGAGGTAAATTTATCTTCAGAAACTGGCGGACATGAAGGCGACAACCATTACGAAGATGGAGATGGGGAAAATTTCGCTGAAAATATGAAAAAGGCTTTTGAAAGTGACGAGGAAGGTGATTTAGGTCCAGAATTTGGACTTGGTTCGGATAGTGTCAATGAATATTACACAGGTCTTTGCAGAAACAGCTCAGCTTTTCCCAAAAATGGTTCATCTATCACTCGAAGACCTCGTTGTTCCGAAAATCACACGCGCAACACTGAAAGAGACCAGGAAGACAAAACATTAGCACATTATCTTGCAGTTGATAAGTTAAAGTCAACTTCAGGGGGTAGTGTTTTGGAAAGCTTTGAAGATCAAGATGACATTTCTTTGCAATCATCGTCTCTTAGAGAAGATAAAAATCCAAACGGTCATCAGCAGGACTCTAGTTACAGTGGCAAAGATTTAGAGGTCCTTCAGAAAGCTTTGGAAGAACAGTTGTCTCGTTTATCCAAGGATCCGGAATCTAAAAAATCAAACGCGGATTTTTTAGCCCGTGTTCGGGACGATATCAATCATGCTGATATAAATGACTTAGAGCTTTTAGAAGCTCAGATCGCAGATGGAAGGACTGATATTTCTAGAGTTGCCAGGAGCCTTTCTCCAGAAGATGAAGATATTGATGTGGAGGACTATTCAGACACTCCACTGGCATCATATGCAGAAATCACTAAAATCGGTGAAGATAACGACGAGTTAGAACGGAGTAGAATATCGCGTCAATTTCAGAAACATAAGTCATCTCAAACGTACTACGTAGACCCAGAGAAATATGGAAAGGATAATTCGGGCATACTAGAGTCTTGGACGTTAATCCTGTATGGAACTAAATAGCATTACGGTTTTGTGTTAGTTAGCTTTTGTATGGTTGTTGAAACAACTGCTTATCAAACAGATCAAAGCTCACCTGTCGGCATCGTAAAACTGTGGGGGTATTCATCGTCCTGATTGTCTCAAAGATGGTGTTTACCCAAGCAGTTAATCAACTTTGTTTCTTTCAAAGAACAGGACAAGCGTAAAATTTGCTCAGTGAAAAGCAAGGCGCAACAAATAATTCCACCTAAAACAAGTTGAGCCCTTTCTTTTCGCGCGATCGTCGCAGTAGGAGTGAGTGTTGTTGTGGCTATGACGCCCTCTACACATAAAGAATATCTTTCTTATTGTAAAGAAATTTGAGGGTTATCTCTACCAAACATGTACAGTTTTGATCCAAAAAAAAAACAGAAACATTGCAAAGAGGAGTATAGTAAGAGGATCATACACTAAAATTTCATTTTTATGCCCGAGTGTTGAAAGACACGCAGAAATACTTATCTTAATATTTGGAAATTGTACCAAATTTTAACTTAGGCTCGTAGGGCCTGCATGTGATAAAGTAAGTACCCACCTAAAGAAGAACCTGTGGGTAATGAACCACCCGTCTAGGTTTTAACATGTTGCATAAAATCAGGGCTTTTATTATAATTTTCACGACAGTCCCGTTTTTAAAGGGGCTGTCATTGATTTCATAATGTTTTATATGGTAAATATTTAGGAGAAAACGGATTAAAATGTTAAAGGTATTTCAAGAAATTTAATTGATCTGTCTCGATTTACGCCATTTTTTTTTTGTTCATTTTTTCATCGTCATGTTCTGGGCTTTTAACGAACCAGCACAATAACCTACTCCCAGTTGGCTCAGTGTAGCTTATTCACGGTACCTGCTATCTTTTGTACACGCTTTAAATGTCCAGAGGTTCTTCAGGGGACAATCAAGTGATAAAATTTGCCGATACGGGTACACAATCAAGGTCGAGTTTGAGTAGTAAGGAGCTTTAGCATCGACGACGGTGATGACAGCAAAAATGTCACTCTTATCCTGAATTCACCTTTTTTCAAACTAAGTCGCGTTTATTCCAAGTCGCTGAAAATGTCAAATGTACGCAAAGTTCCCTGGAGTTGATTTCTTGGGAATCGCACTCAAGTTTAGAAAGAGAAAGAAAATTCGTCGTCGCTTGTTTAGGTCATCCATCAAACGAAATTAGGCATTTTTCACATCGTAGTCGTACAGTAACGGCAAAGAAATGTGCAAAAAAGAGTGACGCACGTGCAAAGTTGTTTTTTTTGCTATGTGAAGCTATTGCTTTTTTGATGTTCTCGTTGCCGTCGCCGTCATCGTTGCTTAAGTTCCTTATTCTTTTAAGACGAGACGACGATTTTAGTCCTGCAAAATGTTGACTAGTTCGAGTTTTGACAAGTCACTTTTGCGCCATAATTGCTTCCTGTGAGGACATTTACGGTCGCTACTGCATCTCAAAAAGTAGGAATGATAGCTTTCCGCCATAATTTTTCTATTGTCGTCTTAAGGAGAAAAATGTCTTTTATTGTTGTTGTCTAGAACAAACTCGACCGCCTTTTCTTGTATCGGCTGATTTTATCACTTGTTTGCCCCCTAAGAAATCACGTGACATTACTCTTATCCCGTCAGTCTTTAATAAGCGCGTGCGAAGATGGCTGGTATCGTGAGGGTGTTTGTAAAACGCGGACCGGACACCTGAGGATGGCGGATGCGGATGGGAAAATGTGGATAGAAAAATGCGGATAACAAACAAGTAAGAGAAAAAAAACGAGAAATGCGGATGGCAAAAAAAAAAAGAAAAAACAAACAAACAATTAAGGAAAGACTTTTTTTTTTCAAGTCGCTGTCACATGATTGGACCCTTCACGTACACACAGAACGTGATGCCAATAGTTGGCACAGTTTTGTACCCTGCGATTCATTTCACTAATGTCACAGAAATAAGGACACTCCGTTCCTCCTTAAATGCACACATACTTGATGCACTTCTCCTTTGAGTGTTTAGCCTAAGGCTTGCACGCAACAGCTCAAAAAATCGGCTAGCAAAGGTTCGCTTATTTTGCACTGGCCCCTTTTAATATTCCGATTCCTTTATCCAATAAGGAGCCAGTGGTCCCTGCAATCACGGGTCAGAATCCATAATATTACCAGACCAGCATCCTAAAGCGGTTTAATTCACGAAGAAGTCCGTCTTTACCTTCGGGAGTGATCGCTATTTTTTTAAACATTACTTTATTCGGAATTTCATGGTTATCACGCTAAGAAGGGGAGGCATGGGTATTAGTACTTGCAAAACAAACGACAAACAATTTTTAATATAAAATCATTCTGACCTAGAGTTCTGACTTCTTTGCTCTCACTGGATATAGTGTACTCCACTTAGAGAGAGAATATTCTCAGGGTAATCAAATCAAGACTTATTTGTTTGAGCGGCTCAAGACAGAAAACATTGCAGCATCAACCAGACAAAAAGGCCGAACGTAAAACGTAACTTTCCGATTTGGCAGATGCCAATCAACTCCGCCTATCATGTGGATTTATTTTTTACAAGTTCTACCCTTTGGGAATTTATAAGTGCACGAATAATGAGTGCGAATTTTTAAAATTGCAAAATATACTGCAGATTGAAAAGAAAAAACAGACTTCTTGATCAAACGCAAAAGTATTTTCCTGAAAAGGTGTAAAAAAAATCACCTAATCTACAAAATTAAACTCCCGCAAAAAAGGAGCTAAAAGTGTCACTTGTGGACGCATAAATGAAGGCTACTTTCTGTTTCATTTGTTTTTGTTTCTAATTTTTCTGCTAGCAAAACAGTTTCCAAAACATATCCTCAGTGAGTTTCTAGAACGTCTGTATCGAGCAACTCAAAACTCAGAATTCGGAATATTCAAATTATTTGGCCAGCTCTCGTGCGTCTATCTGCGAAGCAGCTACCAAACATACTTTACTACACGGAAAGATGTTTAGTTATTACAAATCAGAAAAAAACTAAGCTGCTTCTTAAGAAGAAGACTTTATAAATTTTTTAGCTATGTCTACACCAGATTACCATTTTATATGTTGTAGAAGCTTTTCGTAAAACTGTGAAAATGGAACGAACGCCAGAATAATGAATCTGCTGAGGGTGCGGCATATATTGCCTGAAAATGAATTTCTGCAGAAAAACCCTCATTAAACAAGACTGATTCACACAAAACCGAGAGGAAAATTTGTGTTATAAAAGACCACTAGTGTAGATCTCAAAAACGGGCTTCTGCAGGTGTCTGCAGTTCACAATCAGTCTCTGAACTGTCTGCTACTGCAGAGTCGACCAGAGTCAAGGCAGAGCGAAAGTTGATTTGTATTATGAGCCCTTTTGAAGATTAGGCTCCTTTGTGAGGAAACATAGCGATTTAGCGGAGGCGAGCGTGAAATAGGCGAAGCAAAGTACGCCGATGTTTTCGCGTAGTTCACCCTATTTTTTGGTTTAGTTTGTTTTCTCTAGTTTTCTTTTAATTTGAGGAAATTTAGTCCTTTATTGTTGTTGTCCGAACCACGTTATACACGTGTTTAGTTAAGAAATGTTTTAGTGACACAATTTAATTTATAGATCCAAATTTGTGGGGTTTTTTTGTTTTTGTTATTGTTCACAATTTTTTCTATCCTCATTTTCCCATCCGCATCCGCCATCCGCAGGTATCCGGTCCTCGTTTTGCACACACCTCCTTTGCTAGCCGATTTTTTGAGCTGCTTATCTTGCCTGAAAGCCTTAGGCTAAACACTCAAAGGAGAAGGGCATCAAGTATGTGTGCATTTAAGGAGGAGGAACGGAGCATCCTTATTTCTGTGACATTAATGAAAGGAATTACAGGGTACAAAAATGTGCCAACTATTGGCATGACGTTTTGTATGTAAATGAAAGGTCCAACCATGTGACAGCGACTTGAAAGAAAGATTTCTTTCCTTAATTGTTTGTTTGTTTATTTTTTATTTTTGCCATCCGCATTTCTCGTTTTTTCCACTTACTTTTTTTGTTATCCGCATTTTTCTACCTGCATTTTCCCATCCGCAGGTATCCGTTCCGCGTTTTACAAACACCCGGTATCGTGAATGAGGTCTATTGGTAGAGCGCTGCACCGGTTTCGTAGAGGTAAAGGGTTCGAATCCCGTACAAACCTGAATTGATTCAGGCTTTCGATTGGCACACGATTTCGATTGACACACGAAAAACGATTATACATATAAAGGGACAGAAAATAGTTGTAATTACTCCATTTTTCATCCACAGCTTTAATTTCTAGCTGACAAAAACAGGCGGGCCGAAAAAAAACGTGGATGCGGGCGCCGCGAAACGTTGAGCCATATTTGGAGTTGTTTCAACCGTTTTATCTTTTTTCCATTTCCGTCAGTTCCTCCTTTTTTTCTGGCATTCCAGAGGAGAGCAGTCTTTCAGCTTGCAGTTAGGCTTTTTGAAATTGTAGCGTTATGGGGTATGATTTAAATAAAAACTTTAAACGGATGCTATCAGCCATCCATTGCTGAGCGGCACGTGAATAGCGCTTAACCACCGGCCAAGGTCTGACAAATAGAGGATATTACATGGCCGCTTAGAGATACGAAATTTCTCAGCTCACTCGTGAAATATTTTTTCAACACGAGAAGAGAAATTTCGTATCTCCAAGCGGCCATGTAATGTTCTTTTTATTATATAAACACCAATGAAATACCAAACCATTTCACTTTAATAGTTTTGTGGTATGAAAGGCGCGATTTATTATGTAGCCATAGCAAAGGTGATATTTTCACATGTGAAGATAACATGTTATTTTCACATGTGAAGATATCAAGTTTTCGCGCGAAAGCTCACCTGGTATTTCATTGGTGCTTATATAATAAATAGCAATTCTAAACGACAGGCGATAGTTATTCAAAAGTTGACTAGCGCTATCCAACGGATAAATCACTATCCCACGGATAAGTGATAGGGAAACCACTTGCGCTATCCAGTGGATAGTGATTTATTCCACGGATAGCGTTGGGGCCAGACCTTTTAGATCATTTTGGTAGAAATAATACCTAATGTCGATCTAGCTGTCGATATCAGCTGACAATACTCACTTGAAATATGGAATGAAAAAGATATATGTGTCACGAAGGTTTTTAGAATGTGTCAGGAGACGGGGAGAAAGGGGAAATGGGTGGTTTGCAGGTGACGTCACGGCGGCCACGGTTGGGAACTACACTCCATTTTCATGTAAATTATTCGGCCACCTTATCACGTGGTTGCAAACCAAGAATTGTGTTTTTACTCTCATGTTTCCCTCTCGCGCTTAAGAAAGACAGGACAACATTTTTTTTGTTGTGGTAGGTTTTTCTTTTTTCTCCGATATTCCCTTGATATATCATACTTAAGCAATTATACGTCTCAGACTAAATTTTATTAAATAATAATCTGCGAGGGAATAATCATACCTCCTTTGCCTTTGGAGAATATATTAAATTGTTGAATAAATTTCCTATAATGTAAGTAAAAACGTCAACCTCAATTATTCATGTACGCTCAAGCTGCAAAACCTTTTCTTCGATTTTTTTCTCTTGACTTTTTCTTTAGGTTTTGGTTACTACCTTCACATCTAGCCTTTATTTATTTTTTTTTTTATTTTAGATCATTGACGATTTGCGTTGCCAGCATTTCAGCACGTCTGCGAGTGCGACTGTTTACATTTTACTGAACGAAAAATTAACTTGAAAATATGCTGATTATGAAACTCTTCTAGTCTTTGTTTTGGTGGCGCTTTGGATAAAGTTCAAAGGTACAACATACACGGCGAAAGACACTCTCGATTTTAAAATTCTTTGTTAGGAAATAAGGTAAAGACCTCTTTGACTGAATTTTGAAATACTCACAACAACTTTTTGATTCCGTTGAGGAAAAGCGGAAGCTTCTAATTTAAAAGAGTAACCAATTTGCATTAAGTCTGGATAGGATATTTTTGCAGAGTCATAGCTTTTTCATGGAATGAACGTTTATTCGTTTGTCTCACGATAGAATCGCTTTGAGATATTGATGGCGACGTTTCGACTGCAATACTGCTAGTCTTCATCAGGCGATGAGGTCGATTGTTTACGTGTAGCTATTTATGCTCGGGTAGGCCAATGTAAAATATATTTTACATTGGCCTACCCGAGCTACCCTGGGCGAGACAACTTTTCCAACATTTCCTTACAAGGAAACTCTTCTAGTCTTTGTTTTGGTGGCGCTTTAGATGACGTTCAAGGGTGCTTTCCACTTTCCTTTCTCTTTTTAACTATTTTTAGCATAGATGATTTTATATTCTATCTAATATGCTCAAACCAATCGCTTCGTTGAAATTTAATTAGGATTTGAATTTTCTTGTATACAGTTTGTTTTATATTTAATTATTTATTCTAGGCAGTTTATTCTTATAAGGAATCCTCGTGTTCTGTATAAAGTGTCCCAATTATGCAGATATCACTTTTATATATATTTTTTTTTTCGATTTTTTTTATTTATTATTTTGATTATCTGTGTTGACCATATTTTATTGATAACAATGCTAACTTTTAAAATCCTATTTACAACTAATTCACTTAAAAAAACTATTCCGTCAAAACACTATTTACAACTCCTTTCGTTAAAAAAAAAACACTTAGTTTTGATTAGAAACAATTCATTTAATTAAAAAAAATTATTCGGGATAAAAACATTTCATTTCAATTAAAACAATCCATTTCCATTTTTTTAAACAAAACTATTTTTTCAAGGTCGATTGCACCCTTAATAAGAAAATCACTAAAATTAAAAAATATCTGACTATATTTTTGGTTTTCTAAAGTTTGATAAACTTTCTGAGTTTTGCATTTTTAACATTCAAATGACTTCGCAATAAGATTTACCTCGGGAGCTGACAGCAACGAGATCGAGTTACTCAAGTTTTATTCTCGAGCCTTGATCCAAATTCCACTAAATCAGCGGATTTTCCACAGACACAAACGAAAGCACAAATTTCTGCAAGGATTTAAGCCCTGTTTGACGGCCTGGACTACTCTAAGACCTTACAGTACTCCGAGCCAACCTTATAATTTGTTCTCTGACCTCCCAGTAACAGTGACCCACAATTTAATTCTTATTAAGACCAGGTTTTATATTCAGCACATAAGCCTTTTTTCGACCGTACACCCATGTTACACTGTTTGTAGGGGTATTCAATGTTTCTCTGTAAATGGTGGCCAGGCTAAGGGTGAACATCACCAAATAAGGGGATTCGGTAAAGCTGATATTAATGTGCTTGTACCTTTCACCGTCCATCGTATCTTTTTTATGACCATATTGTATTTATTGTCGGCCCTACAGCCGTATCTTTGAAATTGTGACTAGCCTTCCTTCGACGGGTGGAAGATTCTCCGTACCTTTAGCTACAATTCTCTTATTGATAACAGTGAGGAAACTGAATATTCACGGGAAAAATAGAAATTTTTGAGCGCTGGTTAAGTTGCGTCCAACCCGACATGTCAGTGACGTCATGACTAGATTCAATATTTGAAAATGTGCTTACCGTTTCCCAATCGTCAATGAATTGGAGGTATTCCCCTGGTAAGTGATAGAGCGATTTTCGTATGACCTTGAAAAAAGGTTTCGGTAAGTGTTCGTTCTTTGTTTCATCAGCCAATGGATGAAAAGATCAAAACATGGCCTTTTTGTTTTCCCGCCAAAGAAACCCTAATATGGAGAAGGTATTGTTCGATTGACCAATCGTGTTGTAGTATGACGTCAAAGCGAAGTATCGGTTGATTTCTAGAAAGTTCTCGGGCATGAAGTTTTTTCACCTGAGCGTTCGCTTAACCAATGAAAAGCCAGACGCGTTTGTCTGTCCGTTCGATAAACCAATCAAATCGCTCTATTTCCGTTTGTTTGTCGTTTCTGTTTTGCTCGCGCGCTTTCATTTCAAGGTCACACGAAAATCGCTCTAAACGTCTGCAGAAATCCACCTAAGACTACCCCTTAACCGGTTATGAACAGGGAGGCTGAGATTGCAGAAGCTTGAATTTCCAGGAGCAGACGACAAAAACGTCAATTTGCAACACAGTGGACTACCAAGAGGCAACTGCGAACTTTGAAGTCGATCAGCCATTAGTGCAAATGCTGTGCAAATTGGCCCTGCTTCTGGGGAGAAACACATGACGCCATGACGCACCTCGTGAGGATAACTTTATTCCTTTTGTTCACGGCTTGTATTTATGGCACCAAACGTGAATAAGTGGAATAACTGCACCTTGCCTCCCTCTCTCCTGCTCCCTTCACGCCCTTTGAAAAGCCACCCATTAACAGCCAGGTGATCTGTGACGTCATTGCGGGGACCTGGGGAAAGAAATTTTAATGCCGTATCCCATAAACAAACGCGCGCACCAATTCAATCTGTTCCCTTCAACTTTGGTTTATGGGATAGGGCATTAAAATTTCTTTCCCCAGGCCCCCGCAATGACGTCACAAATCACCTGGAGCCATTTGAAACTTCAGAAAGGAGGCTCACTTAGACGAAGAAAAGCTTAGGGTTTTTTCGATTGAAATGGTCACTTTGGTAGTGTATCCAATGTTTCATTTTCAATGTTTCACTTTTGGCTTTTGCTTTGATTAGTTTTCTTTGCTGGGTACAGAAACGTAGGGGTTTGTCTTAGATGCCTCGGTATTTATTTGAAGCAAATAACTGCCTTGGGAGGGCTTGGGCTTGTGCGACACGATTGATCTGCAAGTAGCCAAAAATTAATTCACCATCTGAACTTTTAATAACTTTTTCATGTTTACCCAGACAAATTATACCAACAGAAAGCCGGAAGTAGCCTTTGCCACACGAAGCAACGTCTTCAGAAGAAACTGAGCTGGTGAGTATTACTAATATAACGAAACAATATTTTAAAAGTTTAAAAGGCTGCTTTCAGACATCGTCTTATGTGTAGAAGATATAGTTCTTGTTTTTATGTATTTCTACTTCTCTTTTCCTTCGATACGCAAAAGAAAATTCATTTTTTTGCTATAACAAGTACCTTGGTTCTCCTCAAACATGAACTTGCTACGACGGTTGACGGTCCAATCTAAGAAGTAAAAAAGAAAAAGATAGCATACTTTTACTTACAAAAGTGTTTGATAAGGATACGACAGCCTTTTCTAGGATAACGAGTTGCGCGACACCTATCGGCATACAAAAAATATCAAAGTACTGACACTTCTTTAAACAATGACATCCTCTGTGCGCAGGATAGGATAGGATTCATCCCCTTTCTATTAAATCTTTCAGCAGCATTTGACACTTTTGTACGGTAAGAAAGGCCATCCACGTATGATTTCACCCTAACTTGTACATAAACAGGAAAGGTAAGATTCCAGAATTCTAACAACCAGGAATAGACAACAAAACTGTGAATCTGTGCCACAATGGAACACTTAGAGTTACAATTTTAGCTATGAGGTCCTTCAGCCATTAGCGAGGACCGAGATGCACCAGATATTGACAGCAATGTTGATTCTATTTTAATTATAATTATGGCTATTGCTATCGACTTATAAAATTAAATTACAATAATTTATATAAATTCAGTTATGGAAAGTGATTACGCGATTCCATCACCCAATGAAAATTAAACGCCTTTACGTTGCTAGTTAAGTTGTATGCCTTGTTAAGACAGAATGAAAGAATTTCTTTAAAAATTTTCTGTATGATCCAATTTAGCCAAAGACTAACTCGGCACTTGGTTAAAATCCTCGCCCACGTGCCTATCAATTTTTATTTGCTTTTCATAATCTAATGTTCAAAAAAAATCATTATCCTGGTACTACAGATAGTAAACAAGGTATATTTATTGACATCACTGTTATGACATTTATTAATTATTTTACTCCCTTTGTTGTCACGCTTTATTTTTAATATGCTCTCGAAAGAGCGGCAAATAATGATAGCTGCAAACTGGATAAATATGAACTAGGTGGATAGAATCGGAATAGTAATGACTTTACTACAAATTTTTTTCTGGCCCATTGCGTTTGATAATCAGGATAAACGATCATATCTAAGTATATGCAGCTCGATGGTATTCAAAGAAAGTCTGATGAGTGATTGTGAAACAAAAACTGAAATACGAAAGGCTGGAATCAAATGGGAAGCAATCGCAAATGTACTGAAGTGGGAAATGATCCGAAACAGGTGAGCGTAGTCCTGCCGGGATAGGACTAGTGTTGTTGACAGTGACGGAAGTTTCGACAATCTGTTGGGTAGTCATCTTAGAGTAAAAAAGTGAATTTTACTAATGTTGATGGTATTAAAGACTCTGGTTATTTAATACTAGCGACTGAAGTGATACAATTCACTATGACTCTAAAGATGACTCTGCACAGCTTGTCGAAACGTCAGTCACTGTCAATAAAAGTCGTTTTCAGGACTACGTTCCCCCCTACGATTATACTTCATCTACTCACGAAATGACACCTGGGTTCGTAATCACCTAAAAAACTTAAAAGATGCAGCATAAAGATGAAGCAATCAAAACAGCGACTTAAGATTGCTCTCAGTAAAGATCAAAGTCCACAGCACTTTCCACATCCTTTCTGAGCACTTAAAGTAGTGATTATACCGGAGTATTCATTTCTTCATCGAGCTAAACAACTTCTACCTTACATTGTGGTCAATAACATTTAGTGAAACGTGCAATTCTGCAAGTTTGCGAAAATGGTGCGCCACCAATTTTATTACACTAATCATGTTATAATTGTTAAGTGTATTTACTACCTAACTTTTATTGTTCCCCATTTAATTATCAAATATGACAGTTTACTTTGTCGCCTACTTTTTCCTTCGCAAAGATTCAACCCGTGCACGTACGCAGAAGACACTTTTATTGGTCACAAAGCAACTGACTTTATTATGCGCAAATAGGAACCTACTTCTATGGGGAGACACTTAATGCATTGTATGAGGAAAATGTTATTCCACTCATTCACGACTCGCATTTATCGGACAAAAAGACCATTTACTTGAAAAGCATCTCCTCGTCCCCTCCCCCTTCCCACCCCCTTGGAATCCACCCGCTTACGCCCATTCAACATTTACAAACGTTGCCCATTTGGATTCAACAGAGCTTAAGCTGATAATGTATCGACTGTATCTTTAGTAATATGTTACCGTTCATTTCCCAAGGTTTTAAAAGCATCTGTTTGTTTGAGATGCAAAAGATATTCAGTTAATAAAAGGAAAAATTTCTTGGTAGGTATTGAGCATATTTCATATTTCTTCCCACCCTTACGGTATTTATTTGAAGCAAATAACTGCCTTGGGAGGGCTTGAGCACCTGCAATTGATCTACAAGTGGCCAAAAATTAGTTTAACATCCAAATTTTTAATAACTTTTTCATGTTTACTCAGACAAATTTTAAAAGGAGAGCCAGAAATAGCCTTTGAGCCAGAGGAAGCAACGTCTCTAGAGGAAACTGAGCAGGTGAGTATTACTGATATAACGAAACAATATTTTGCGTAATTTAACTTCTTTAGTTGTGATTTGTTTCCGTCAATTCACCACCAATCGTAGCAAGACGGAAATTATTATTGACCCCAAATTCGAAAATAATAGTTTGGCGTCGTCTTCTAGCAAGATAGCATATTTTTCATGTCTTGGCCCTTTTTCTCCCCCTTTTTTTCCTGTGGTACAAAAAAGAAACTTCAAAATGTTTACCAAAACATAGTAACTCAGTTCTTCGCACACTTGCTACAACCACACTTCATTTGCCTATGAGTGTCATTTGCAAACCCGACAACTATAAAACCTAGATTTGGCTTCTCTTTCGTTTTTTTTCTCTTCTACTACCAAGCTACTAAAGATGTTGCATTAAATTGTCCGTGCTCTTGACTGTCCTTTATTCATCGTGATTTTTAAAGCACGAGGTACTGCGTGATCCTTCTCAAAGTATGTTAAGGACAACAAGACGATCAAATGCAACAATTCAGGTGACTGGGACGACCACACTCGACTGGTTAGAACTGTAGTGAAAATATTGGCTTGTTAAATATAACCTAACAAATCTCCTCAATCGACGCCGATCAATCAGGATGATTATGAGAAAACTAAACTAAGAAAGATACAGGTTCAAACATTTGAAATATAAAAGAACACTATTTTTGTAGAATCCATAGATTTATGCAGTAATCCTTGAGACAACGATACTCAGGAAATTTGTCTTGTATTTCTCCTTTTCAAGCCAAGACTGTCTACAAGAGGAAACTATGGAACAGTTTACACTACAAAAAATTTACATACAGAGCTGACCGCGTTTATTTGTAGGTTTTTAACTATTCAGGACGGTTTATATATCACCCTTTTTTCAAAAAGGTTTTCCTGAGACGGAAGATAAATAGATGATTTTGCTTTAAATTAACAAGTGAACCCAACGCCATTTCAACGAGTCAGGGTTCATACAGATTTTTGGATCCAAAATTCAGAAATTTTTCAAGACTTTTTTCCAAAACAATAATTTAATTCTTTTTCCAGACTCAAAGATTATCAAATAGGTGATCAACAGAGACCTTAAAAAACGCAGGAATAAAACGTTTTTCATGATGCGCTGCAAACGACTGGGGGTTATTGAATAAGATTTCACCAAAACAAAATAAATCCACTTATAAGGCGCTTGTTGTAGCTTTGAAAAACGAACTCAAGTCTTTTTACCATTTTTCCAGACTTTGTCTCAATTTTCCAGACTTTTTCCAGGTCTGGAAATTTGCAGGGCAAAGTTTAAGACTTTTCAAGACTTTAAAACTCATTCTGTGTTTCTGAAAATACATCACGCAGGTTGAGGAGAGTGCTTGTATTGGGTCAGATTTAAATGACGAGATATTTTACGGCTATAAATTTCCAATGACTTTAGTGGGCTCTAGTTGTTGACGATTGGAACCTACATGTTGTGGAGTACATTGGACATTCTTGGGGAAAAGGAGAAAAGTAACTTCCTTTTGTAAATAAAACATAAATATGTTTTGGGGTGTTTAAGTTCCAAATTTATATTTTTATTTTAAATATATAGTAATTTAAAAGAAAAAAACTAGATTAGCTATACTGGAGAGAAAATTAAAAACACTTCAATAGTACTTCTGCAGTGTTTTCAGGAATCCGCAGTCCATAGTCTGACACGAAGGGTATAAGACATTTAGAAAGTATTCCCAATGTTTCTTTTTCTTATCTACGCAGAGAAAATGATTCCTTTCACGGTGGCACCTTTACTGTTGGTCTACTTTACGATAGCGGAAGGTTTAGGTCCAAGTAAGCCCATGTTTACCATGTACTCGAAGGCCAATACTTTGGCATTGAAATCTGGCCCGCGCCATAATAAAGATGTGAAGCTTAAAAATAGAAAAATAAAAAATGGCAAATTAGACCAGACAATGTTTAGTGTTGACTTTGGAATATATCATGGTCCATCCTTGGAGACCCAGGGATGGTCAGTCGTACGTGTCGGGAGAGAAGATCCAACTGATCGCCCCTGAGTCTCTGAGGATGATCCTGGTCTAGAATTGACTTTTAATCAAAACGCAACTCATCAGGAAGGAAGCAATGCAGCTTAATCTAAAGGAACAGCAGCACTAACATAACAATGTAGTGATATATAATGAACTATATTTTTAGCTTGGGGTGTTTTGGATTTGTAAAATTGCGCAATTCGGTTTACAGTCAACTCTCTCATAGTGACGACTTCTCGTGAAGCGACCACCTCTCGAACCCGACCACTTTGTAAATAACCGTTTTGTTTGTCACTTTTAACCGACGACTTGTAAGGCCACAAATTTGAAATATTCTTTTGTTTTCTGATCCTGGTAAGCGACCACCCTTCTCCTAGGATTACTCGAAAGTCACAATGTTCAGTTTTTAACATCGCTGACCCAGAGTACTGAAAATACACTATAATAACAGTACAGAGTGTACTTTCCAGTAAAGATTAGTTCGACGATAATTGGGTTCTGCAGTCACGAAAGTGTCCGATATCCTCGTTGACTTAAGGCTCAAAACACAAAAGCAATCAAGCATTCTAGATTTCGTCGAGAAGCTTTAGAATGCGACCGAGTGATTGTAAAATGTAAATACTGTAAAGTCTGAATTAGAGCGCAAGTAAGTATATGCACCCCATTTAGGCGATTTATGATTAACAAGAGACGAATTTTAATATAAAGCGCATTTTAATATAGAGCGCATTGTGCTTATTGCTCAGACAGAGAAAACGTTATATATTACCCTAAGTTTACTTTATCTAATTACGTTAATCAATTAAGTTTGAAAGTATTTTGTTACGTCTTGCCATAAGCGACCACTTTTCCGTGCTCCAAGGGTGATCGCTTACGAGAAAGTGTCCTGTACATGTTTTTTAACAGAAGGTAAAGCGGATTTGCATGTTTTTGCAGAATGTCAAACACCCCTCGGTATGCAAAATGGTGCGATACAAGATGCCCAAATAAAGGCCTCTTCAGAGTGGGATGGTAATCATGCTGCCATCCAGGGAAGACTCCACTTTAAGGCAATTCCAGGCAAAGCAGGATCATGGTCAGCTCGCTCAAATGACATGAACCAATGGCTGCAAATTGACTTGGGTAATCAGCATACAAAAGTAACACGCATAGCCACGCAAGGCAGGAATGCATACAATCAGTGGGTTACAAAGTACAAGTTACTACTCAGTGACAATGGTGTCAACTTTCATTACTATAAGGAACAAGGAAATGTGGCAATCAAGGTGAGACATTCTTCTACGACGAACACGAAGCTGACTATTTTATGTGAAACTGATGTTTAACGAATTTTCATTTTATAGTCGCTTTTTTACCCTTAACATCTTCTACCACTAGCCCTAAAAGGGAAGCAAATAGTGGTGGGTGATACATAGACGAAAAGCCTCTAGGTGTATATTTAGCCCTTTTACAACGACCTTGAGGGAGAAAGATGTTTAAAAAAAATTTCAAACTCAGTGGAATAAACCAAAAAGGGATTTATTTCTCAATTACAAGCTTTCTCTGCTCTTTTTACAGACATAACGTCCTTAAAATTCTCTCAAGAGGATGTTATAATTTCATGATTTTCTTAAAATCAATTGAAGAAATTGTGTTCTCCCTACCATTAATAGTGAAACTCCAAACTGTATCGCGTTCTTGACTTTTTATTTACGGACAGCTGCTTCATTTTTCGCAAAAACAACTCTCCCTAGCCTAGCGGTCCCCAGCAGTGAATAGCCATGAAGTTCCAATCTACTTGAAAAGCCTAAAACTGCTATCCACTGACTTACCTAATAATAAAAATACAGTGACTGTGTCTGTTTTGTTCATTTAGGAGTTCGCAGGAAACACGAATCAAGACACTGTGGTTATCCATAAACTTACCAAACCGATTAGGGAGCGTTTCATCCGTTTCCAACCAACAGCCTGGTATGGTCATATTTCAATGAGAGTTGAAGTATTCGGATGTAAAGGTACGGGAACTTAGCCCTCCAAGTAACGTGAAGTTTATCACTTACGCTCTTCACAATTCTGTTCTAAATTCATAACGTATAAAGAAAACGGAAAAGGCGCACCCAAGCCAAATGCTCAAATGGCCAAACCTTATCGCAGTTTAATTAGCATGAAGAATCAGGGGCACCCAACGAGATATAGTTCAAACCCACTTAAACATAGCATTGTTAAACAAATTTTAGTATTTAAAAGGTAGATATAAGCATATTTTTATCCCCACAAATTTTTCATCTGCTCGGATTTCCTGAAAGTCTAGTGATCCGAATAGGGTTCAAAACTTACCTTTTCGAAAATTTCAGCCAGCAAATTCTAGGTGACCTTTTAAGAAAAAAAATCCCTTAAAAATGGGAAATTATACCATTATATAGATGTCCGAAATTACTAGGAGAGGAAGGCAAGCAAGAAATTATGCAACAACTGTTCCAAAAATTCTAGACACCAAATCGTCTTCCGAATAGATATTTTCGGAAAACTGTCGTTGGGTGCCCTTAAAGAATGCCTAAGAGTAATGCTTTTATATTACAAAACGAAAACAGATTACAAATTATATTTCTTTATATTTGTTTCCGAGGACAAGGTGTTTCGTGTACTTCCCGTTAAAGCATTCTATCAAGATTTGGGTTTCTTTGCAAATGATTTCCTTCAGTAAACTAAATTCACTCTAAGATTTTTCTTCTGCCAAAAAAAATGAAATACGAACTCTGTTTTCCTTAGCATAATTCAAAAAAATAACAACAAGAAAAAGCAGCAACAAACTCAAAGTCCTTTCTACGTCGCTCATACCAAGCAAAACTCTTTTACAATATAATATACCAAGCCATCCTAAAAAGAGGTATATGTTAGGAAGACAGACAAAAAACCCAACAAAAACCGCATTATATTTTAAACGAACAGAATGTCAGGATCCTCTGGGCATGGAAAGCGGTGCCATCTCAACTGGCCAAGTTCGTGCTTCTACGGAGTGGGATGCCAATCATGCTGCCATCCAGGCAAGACTCCACTTTAAAGCACTTACCGGCAAAGCAGGATCATGGTCAGCTAAACACAATAACCTCGGCCAGTGGCTGCAGATTGATTTGGGTAATAAGCACACCAAGGTAACCGGCCTAGCGACGCAAGGCAGAAATGGATACGCCCAGTGGGTAACCAAGTACAAAGTGCAGTACAGTGACGACGGTGTCAACTTTCAATACTACACGGAGCAAGGACAGGTCGGAATCAAGGTAAGATCGTTTTCTACCTGGACACAAACTCTCCTAACCTAATTATTCTTCCTTGACACATCCACTACGTAATGTCCACGGCAAAAGCCAAACACCAAGCGCAAACCCAACGCCAAGTTAACAACTTTACTCCTCCAATCTCCTATGCCTTTGCACCCGTCCAAAACGCTGCTGTTGTTACCTTTCTAAGCCTCAAAACCTCTTGCCTAGAAATACTTGAAGCATACTTTCCAAATAAAGTCCACGTTCTACTTTCAGGAGTTTGTTGGAAACGCAGACCAGGACACTGTGGTCTACCACGAGCTCAGCCATGCCATCAGAGCGCGCTACATCCGTTTTAGACCAACAGCCTGGCACGGTCACATATCCATGAGGGTGGAGGTGTATGGGTGTAAAGGTAACGCTGCATTTTCCTCACCAGAGTTAGCCTACCACTTTTTGGCAGTCCTCCTCCATACGCCTCAACAATTGGCACGTGTGGCCACAAAACAAAAAACGCCCGCAGCCCGCGCTCACCGTTCAGATCATACAGTTTTTCAGTACATGAAAATTTTCTACCCACTCTTAAAATCGGCCGTGCACAGAAACTGCGTCGTCAGTACTCCACTCGCTAGCTCCGTAACAAATTCTCCGAACGATAGCCTTTAATAAGTCTTCCTCAAAGAAATGGCGCAGCGATGTTTGTTGTCCAATTGCAATTCCGAGCCACAACACAGCTAGCAGCTCCCTTAATTTAATGATGCTTTTCAACTCGACCAACGGTCTGTTTTGTTTCTCAATGTCCAGAATGTCAGGATGCTCTGGGCATGGAAAGCGGTGCCATCTCAAATGGCCAAGTTCGTGCCTCTACGGAGTGGGATGCCAATCATGCTGCCATCCAGGCAAGACTCCACTTTAAAGCACTTACCGGCAAAGCAGGATCATGGTCAGCTAAACACAATAACCTCGGCCAGTGGCTGCAGATTGATTTGGGTAATAAGCACACCAAGGTAACCGGCCTAGTGACGCAAGGCAGAAATGGATACGCCCAGTGGGTAACCAAGTACAAAGTGCAGTACAGTGACGACGGTGTCAACTTTCAATACTACACGGAGCAAGGACAGGTCGGAATCAAGGTACGATCGTTTTCTACCTGGACACAAACTCTCCTAACCTAATTATTCTTCCTTGACACATCCACTACGTAATGTCCACGGCAAAAGCCAAACACCAAGCGCAAACCCAACGCCAAGTTAACAACTTTACTCCTCCAATCTCCTATGCCTTTGCACCCGTCCAAAACGCTGCTGTTGTTACCTTTCTAAGCCTCAAAACCTCTTGCCTAGAAATACTTGAAGCATACTTTCCAAATAAAGTCCACGTTCTACTTTCAGGAGTTTGTTGGAAATGCAGACCAGGACACTGTGGTCTACCACGAGCTCAGCCATGCCATCAGAGCGCGCTACATCCGTTTTAGACCAACAGCCTGGCACGGTCACATATCCATGAGGGTGGAGGTGTATGGGTGTAACGGTAACGCTGCATTTTCCTCACCAGAGTTGGCCTACCACTTTTTGGCAGTCCTCCTCCATACGCCTCAACAATTGGCACGTGTGGCCACAAAACAAAAAACGCCCGCAGCCCGCGCTCGCCGTTCAGATCATACAGTTTTTCAGTACATGAAAATTTTCTACCCACTCTTAAAATCGGCCGTGCACAGAAACTGCGTCGTCAGTACTCCACTCGCTAGCTCCGTAACAAATTCTCCGAACGATAGCCTTTAATAAGTCTTCCTCAAAGAAATGGCGCAGCGATGTTTGTTGTCCAATTGCAATTCCGAGCCACAACACAGCTAGCAGCTCCCTTAATTTAATGATGCTTTTCAACTCGACCAACGGTCTGTTTTGTTTCTCAATGTCCAGAATGTCAGGATGCTCTGGGCATGGAAAGCGGTGCCATCTCAAATGGCCAAGTTCGTGCCTCTACGGAGTGGGATGCCAATCATGCTGCCATCCAGGCAAGACTCCACTTTAAAGCACTTACCGGCAAAGCAGGATCATGGTCAGCTAAACACAATAACCTCGGCCAGTGGCTGCAGATTGATTTGGGTAATAAGCACACCAAGGTAACCGGCCTAGCGACGCAAGGCAGAAATGCATACGCCCAGTGGGTAACTAAGTACAAAGTGCAGTACAGTGACGACGGTGTCAACTTTCAATACTACACGGAGCAAGGACAGGTCGGAATCAAGGTAAGATCGTTTTCTACCTGGACACAAACTCTCCTAACCTAATTATTCTTCCTTGACACATCCACTACGTAATGTCCACGGCAAAAGCCAAACACCAAGCGCAAACCCAACGCCAAGTTAACAACTTTACTCCTCCAATCTCCTATGCCTTTGCACCCGTCCAAAACGCTGCTGTTGTTACCTTTCTAAGCCTCAAAACCTCTTGCCTAGAAATACTTGAAGCATACTTTCCAAATAAAGTCCACGTTCTACTTTCAGGAGTTTGTTGGAAACGCAGACCAGGACACTGTGGTCTACCACGAGCTCAGCCATGCCATCAGAGCGCGCTACATCCGTTTTAGACCAACAGCCTGGCACGGTCACATATCCATGAGGGTGGAGGTGTATGGGTGTAAAGGTAACGCTGCATTTTCCTCACCAGAGTTAGCCTACCACTTTTTGGCAGTCCTCCTCCATACGCCTCAACAATTGGCACGTGTGGCCACAAAACAAAAAACGCCCGCAGCCCGCGCTCGCCGTTCAGATCATACAGTTTTTCAGTACATGAAAATTTTCTACCCACTCTTAAAATCGGCCGTGCACAGAAACTGCGTCGTCAGTACTCCACTCGCTAGCTCCGTAACAAATTCTCCGAACGATAGCCTTTAATAAGTCTTCCTCAAAGAAATGGCGCAGCGATGTTTGTTGTCCAATTGCAATTCCGAGCCACAACACAGCTAGCAGCTCCCTTAATTTAATGATGCTTTTGAACTCGACCAACGGTCTCTTTTGTTTCTCAATGTCCAGAATGTCAGGATGCTCTGGGCATGGAAAGCGGTGCCATCTCAAATGGCCAAGTTCGTGCCTCTACGGAGTGGGATGCCAATCATGCTGCCATCCAGGCAAGACTCCACTTTAAAGCACTTACCGGCAAAGCAGGATCATGGTCAGCTAAACACAATAACCTCGGCCAGTGGCTGCAGATTGATTTGGGTAATAAGCACACCAAGGTAACCGGCCTAGCGACGCAAGGCAGAAATGGATACGCCCAGTGGGTAACCAAGTACAAAGTGCAGTACAGTGACGACGGTGTCAACTTTCAATACTACACGGAGCAAGGACAGGTCGGAATCAAGGTAAGATCGTTTTCTACCTGGACACAAACTCTCCTAACCTAATTATTCTTCCTTGACACATCCACTACGTAATGTCCACGGCAAAAGCCAAACACCAAGCGCAAACCCAACGCCAAGTTAACAACTTTACTCCTCCAATCTCCTATGCCTTTGCACCCGTCCAAAACGCTGCTGTTGTTACCTTTCTAAGCCTCAAAACCTCTTGCCTAGAAATACTTGAAGCATACTTTCCAAATAAAGTCCACGTTCTACTTTCAGGAGTTTGTTGGAAACGCAGACCAGGACACTGTGGTCTACCACGAGCTCAGCCATGCCATCAGAGTGCGCTACATCCGTTTTAGACCAACAGCCTGGCACGGTCACATATCCATGAGGGTGGAGGTGTATGGGTGTAAAGGTAACGCTGCATTTTCCTCACCAGAGTTAGCCTACCACTTTTTGGCAGTCCTCCTCCATACGCCTCAACAATTGGCACGTGTGGCCACAAAACAAAAAACGCCCGCAGCCCGCGCTCGCCGTTCAGATCATACAGTTTTTCAGTACATGAAAATTTTCTACCCACTCTTAAAATCGGCCGTGCACAGAAACTGCGTCGTCAGTACTCCACTCGCTAGCTCCGTAACAAATTCTCCGAACGATAGCCTTTAATAAGTCTTCCTCAAAGAAATGGCGCAGCGATGTTTGTTGTCCAATTGCAATTCCGAGCCACAACACAGCTAGCAGCTCCCTTAATTTAATGATGCTTTTGAACTCGACCAACGGTCTCTTTTGTTTCTCAATGTCCAGAATGTCAGGATGCTCTGGGCATGGAAAGCGGTGCCATCTCAAATGGCCAAGTTCGTGCCTCTACGGAGTGGGATGCCAATCATGCTGCCATCCAGGCAAGACTCCACTTTAAAGCACTTACCGGCAAAGCAGGATCATGGTCAGCTAAACACAATAACCTCGGCCAGTGGCTGCAGATTGATTTGGGTAATAAGCACACCAAGGTAACCGGCCTAGCGACGCAAGGCAGAAATGGATACGCCCAGTGGGTAACCAAGTACAAAGTGCAGTACAGTGACGACGGTGTCAACTTTCAATACTACACGGAGCAAGGACAGGTCGGAATCAAGGTAAGATCGTTTTCTACCTGGACACAAACTCTCCTAACCTAATTATTCTTCCTTGACACATCCACTACGTAATGTCCACGGCAAAAGCCAAACACCAAGCGCAAACCCAACGCCAAGTTAACAACTTTACTCCTCCAATCTCCTATGCCTTTGCACCCGTCCAAAACGCTGCTGTTGTTACCTTTCTAAGCCTCAAAACCTCTTGCCTAGAAATACTTGAAGCATACTTTCCAAATAAAGTCCACGTTCTACTTTCAGGAGTTTGTTGGAAACGCAGACCAGGACACTGTGGTCTACCACGAGCTCAGCCATGCCATCAGAGCGCGCTACATCCGTTTTAGACCAACAGCCTGGCACGGTCACATATCCATGAGGGTGGAGGTGTATGGGTGTAAAGGTAACGCTGCATTTTCCTCACCAGAGTTAGCCTACCACTTTTTGGCAGTCCTCCTCCATACGCCTCAACAATTGGCACGTGTGGCCACAAAACAAAAAACGCCCGCAGCCCGCGCTCGCCGTTCAGATCATACAGTTTTTCAGTACATGAAAATTTTCTACCCACTCTTAAAATCGGCCGTGCACAGAAACTGCGTCGTCAGTACTCCACTCGCTAGCTCCGTAACAAATTCTCCAAACGATAGCCTTTAATAAGTCTTCCTCAAAGAAATGGCGCAGCGATGTTTGTTGTCCAATTGCAATTCCGAGCCACAACACAGCTAGCAGCTCCCTTAATTTAATGATGCTTTTGAACTCGACCAACGGTCTGTTTTGTTTCTCAATGTCCAGAATGTCAGGATGCTCTGGGCATGGAAAGCGGTGCCATCTCAAATGGCCAAGTTCGTGCCTCTACGGAGTGGGATGCCAATCATGCTGCCATCCAGGCAAGACTCCACTTTAAAGCACTTACCGGCAAAGCAGGATCATGGTCAGCTAAACACAATAACCTCGGCCAGTGGCTGCAGATTGATTTGGGTAATAAGCACACCAAGGTAACCGGCCTGGCGACGCAAGGCAGAAATGGATACGCCCAGTGGGTAACCAAGTACAAAGTGCAGTACAGTGACGACGGTGTCAACTTTCAATACTACACGGAGCAAGGACAGGTCGGAATCAAGGTAAGATCGTTTTCTACCTGGACACAAACTCTCCTAACCTAATTATTCTTCCTTGACACATCCACTACGTAATGTCCACGGCAAAAGCCAAACACCAAGCGCAAACCCAACGCCAAGTTAACAACTTTACTCCTCCAATCTCCTATGCCTTTGCACCCGTCCAAAACGCTGCTGTTGTTACCTTTCTAAGCCTCAAAACCTCTTGCCTAGAAATACTTGAAGCATACTTTCCAAATAAAGTCCACGTTCTACTTTCAGGAGTTTGTTGGAAACGCAGACCAGGACACTGTGGTCTACCACGAGCTCAGCCATGCCATCAGAGCGCGCTACATCCGTTTTAGACCAACAGCCTGGCACGGTCACATATCCATGAGGGTGGAGGTGTATGGGTGTAAAGGTAACGCTGCATTTTCCTCACCAGAGTTAGCCTACCACTTTTTGGCAGTCCTCCTCCATACGCCTCAACAATTGGCACGTGTGGCCACAAAACAAAAAACGCCCGCAGCCCGCGCTCGCCGTTCAGATCATACAGTTTTTCAGTACATGAAAATTTTCTACCCACTCTTAAAATCGGCCGTGCACAGAAACTGCGTCGTCAGTACTCCACTCGCTAGCTCCGTAACAAATTCTCCGAACGATAGCCTTTAATAAGTCTTCCTCAAAGAAATGGCGCAGCGATGTTTGTTGTCCAATTGCAATTCCGAGCCACAACACAGCTAGCAGCTCCCTTAATTTAATGATGCTTTTGAACTCGACCAACGGTCTCTTTTGTTTCTCAATGTCCAGAATGTCAGGATGCTCTGGGCATGGAAAGCGGTGCCATCTCAAATGGCCAAGTTCGTGCCTCTACGGAGTGGGATGCCAATCATGCTGCCATCCAGGCAAGACTCCACTTTAAAGCACTTACCGGCAAAGCAGGATCATGGTCAGCTAAACACAATAACCTCGGCCAGTGGCTGCAGATTGATTTGGGTAATAAGCACACCAAGGTAACCGGCCTAGCGACGCAAGGCAGAAATGGATACGCCCAGTGGGTAACCAAGTACAAAGTGCAGTACAGTGACGACGGTGTCAACTTTCAATACTACACGGAGCAAGGACAGGTCGGAATCAAGGTAAGATCGTTTTCTACCTGGACACAAACTCTCCTAACCTAATTATTCTTCCTTGACACATCCACTACGTAATGTCCACGGCAAAAGCCAAACACCAAGCGCAAACCCAACGCCAAGTTAACAACTTTACTCCTCCAATCTCCTATGCCTTTGCACCCGTCCAAAACGCTGCTGTTGTTACCTTTCTAAGCCTCAAAACCTCTTGCCTAGAAATACTTGAAGCATACTTTCCAAATAAAGTCCACGTTCTACTTTCAGGAGTTTGTTGGAAACGCAGACCAGGACACTGTGGTCTACCACGAGCTCAGCCATGCCATCAGAGCGCGCTACATCCGTTTTAGACCAACAGCCTGGCACGGTCACATATCCATGAGGGTGGAGGTGTATGGGTGTAAAGGTAACGCTGCATTTTCCTCACCAGAGTTAGCCTACCACTTTTTGGCAGTCCTCCTCCATACGCCTCAACAATTGGCACGTGTGGCCACAAAACAAAAAACGCCCGCAGCCCGCGCTCGCCGTTCAGATCATACAGTTTTTCAGTACATGAAAATTTTCTACCCACTCTTAAAATCGGCCGTGCACAGAAACTGCGTCGTCAGTACTCCACTCGCTAGCTCCGTAACAAATTCTCCGAACGATAGCCTTTAATAAGTCTTCCTCAAAGAAATGGCGCAGCGATGTTTGTTGTCCAATTGCAATTCCGAGCCACAACACAGCTAGCAGCTCCCTTAATTTAATGATGCTTTTGAACTCGACCAACGGTCTCTTTTGTTTCTCAATGTCCAGAATGTCAGGATGCTCTGGGCATGGAAAGCGGTGCCATCTCAAATGGCCAAGTTCGTGCCTCTACGGAGTGGGATGCCAATCATGCTGCCATCCAGGCAAGACTCCACTTTAAAGCACTTACCGGCAAAGCAGGATCATGGTCAGCTAAACACAATAACCTCGGCCAGTGGCTGCAGATTGATTTGGGTAATAAGCACACCAAGGTAACCGGCCTAGCGACGCAAGGCAGAAATGGATACGCCCAGTGGGTAACCAAGTACAAAGTGCAGTACAGTGACGACGGTGTCAACTTTCAATACTACACGGAGCAAGGACAGGTCGGAATCAAGGTAAGATCGTTTTCTACCTGGACACAAACTCTCCTAACCTAATTATTCTTCCTTGACACATCCACTACGTAATGTCCACGGCAAAAGCCAAACCCCAAGCGCAAACCCAACGCCAAGTTAACAACTTTACTCCTCCAATCTCCTATGCCTTTGCACCCGTCCAAAACGCTGCTGTTGTTACCTTTCTAAGCCTCAAAACCTCTTGCCTAGAAATACTTGAAGCATACTTTCCAAATAAAGTCCACGTTCTACTTTCAGGAGTTTGTTGGAAACGCAGACCAGGACACTGTGGTCTACCACGAGCTCAGCCATGCCATCAGAGCGCACTACATCCGTTTTAGACCAACAGCCTGGCACGGTCACATATCCATGAGGGTGGAGGTGTATGGGTGTAAAGGTAACGCTGCATTTTCCTCACCAGAGTTAGCCTACCACTTTTTGGCAGTCCTCCTCCATACGCCTCAACAATTGGCACGTGTGGCCACAAAACAAAAAACGCCCGCAGCCCGCGCTCGCCGTTCAGATCATACAGTTTTTCAGTACATGAAAATTTTCTACCCACTCTTAAAATCGGCCGTGCACAGAAACTGCGTCGTCAGTACTCCACTCGCTAGCTCCGTAACAAATTCTCCGAACGATAGCCTTTAATAAGTCTTCCTCAAAGAAATGGCGCAGCGATGTTTGTTGTCCAATTGCAATTCCGAGCCACAACACAGCTAGCAGCTCCCTTAATTTAATGATGCTTTTGAACTCGACCAACGGTCTCTTTTGTTTCTCAATGTCCAGAATGTCAGGATGCTCTGGGCATGGAAAGCGGTGCCATCTCAAATGGCCAAGTTCGTGCCTCTACGGAGTGGGATGCCAATCATGCTGCCATCCAGGCAAGACTCCACTTTAAAGCACTTACCGGCAAAGCAGGATCATGGTCAGCTAAACACAATAACCTCGGCCAGTGGCTGCAGATTGATTTGGGTAATAAGCACACCAAGGTAACCGGCCTAGCGACGCAAGGCAGAAATGGATACGCCCAGTGGGTAACCAAGTACAAAGTGCAGTACAGTGACGACGGTGTCAACTTTCAATACTACACGGAGCAAGGACAGGTCGGAATCAAGGTAAGATCGTTTTCTACCTGGACACAAACTCTCCTAACCTAATTATTCTTCCTTGACACATCCACTACGTAATGTCCACGGCAAAAGCCAAACACCAAGCGCAAACCCAACGCCAAGTTAACAACTTTACTCCTCCAATCTCCTATGCCTTTGCACCCGTCCAAAACGCTGCTGTTGTTACCTTTCTAAGCCTCAAAACCTCTTGCCTAGAAATACTTGAAGCATACTTTCCAAATAAAGTCCACGTTCTACTTTCAGGAGTTTGTTGGAAACGCAGACCAGGACACTGTGGTCTACCACGAGCTCAGCCATGCCATCAGAGCGCGCTACATCCGTTTTAGACCAACAGCCTGGCACGGTCACATATCCATGAGGGTGGAGGTGTATGGGTGTAAAGGTAACGCTGCATTTTCCTCACCAGAGTTAGCCTACCACTTTTTGGCAGTCCTCCTCCATACGCCTCAACAATTGGCACGTGTGGCCACAAAACAAAAAACGCCCGCAGCCCGCGCTCGCCGTTCAGATCATACAGTTTTTCAGTACATGAAAATTTTCTACCCACTCTTAAAATCGGCCGTGCACAGAAACTGCGTCGTCAGTACTCCACTCGCTAGCTCCGTAACAAATTCTCCGCACGATAGCCTTTAATAAGTCTTCCTCAAAGAAATGGCGCAGCGATGTTTGTTGTCCAATTGCAATTCCGAGCCACAACACAGCTAGCAGCTCCCTTAATTTAATGATGCTTTTGAACTCGACCAACGGTCTCTTTTGTTTCTCAATGTCCAGAATGTCAGGATGCTCTGGGCATGGAAAGCGGTGCCATCTCAAATGGCCAAGTTCGTGCCTCTACGGAGTGGGATGCCAATCATGCTGCCATCCAGGCAAGACTCCACTTTAAAGCACTTACCGGCAAAGCAGGATCATGGTCAGCTAAACACAATAACCTCGGCCAGTGGCTGCAGATTGATTTGGGTAATAAGCACACCAAGGTAACCGGCCTAGCGACGCAAGGCAGAAATGGATACGCCCAGTGGGTAACCAAGTACAAAGTGCAGTACAGTGACGACGGTGTCAACTTTCAATACTACACGGAGCAAGGACAGGTCGGAATCAAGGTAAGATCGTTTTCTACCTGGACACAAACTCTCCTAACCTAATTATTCTTCCTTGACACATCCACTACGTAATGTCCACGGCAAAAGCCAAACACCAAGCGCAAACCCAACGCCAAGTTAACAACTTTACTCCTCCAATCTCCTATGCCTTTGCACCCGTCCAAAACGCTGCTGTTGTTACCTTTCTAAGCCTCAAAACCTCTTGCCTAGAAATACTTGAAGCATACTTTCCAAATAAAGTCCACGTTCTACTTTCAGGAGTTTGTTGGAAACGCAGACCAGGACACTGTGGTCTACCACGAGCTCAGCCATGCCATCAGAGCGCGCTACATCCGTTTTAGACCAACAGCCTGGCACGGTCACATATCCATGAGGGTGGAGGTGTATGGGTGTAAAGGTAACGCTGCATTTTCCTCACCAGAGTTAGCCTACCACTTTTTGGCAGTCCTCCTCCATACGCCTCAACAATTGGCACGTGTGGCCACAAAACAAAAAACGCCCGCAGCCCGCGCTCGCCGTTCAGATCATACAGTTTTTCAGTACATGAAAATTTTCTACCCACTCTTAAAATCGGCCGTGCACAGAAACTGCGTCGTCAGTACTCCACTCGCTAGCTCCGTAACAAATTCTCCGAACGATAGCCTTTAATAAGTCTTCCTCAAAGAAATGGCGCAGCGATGTTTGTTGTCCAATTGCAATTCCGAGCCACAACACAGCTAGCAGCTCCCTTAATTTAATGATGCTTTTCAACTCGACCAACGGTCTCTTTTGTTTCTCAATGTCCAGAATGTCAGGATGCTCTGGGCATGGAAAGCGGTGCCATCTCAAATGGCCAAGTTCGTGCCTCTACGGAGTGGGATGCCAATCATGCTGCCATCCAGGCAAGACTCCACTTTAAAGCACTTACCGGCAAAGCAGGATCATGGTCAGCTAAACACAATAACCTCGGCCAGTGGCTGCAGATTGATTTGGGTAATAAGCACACCAAGGTAACCGGCCTAGCGACGCAAGGCAGAAATGGATACGCCCAGTGGGTAACCAAGTACAAAGTGCAGTACAGTGACGACGGTGTCAACTTTCAATACTACACGGAGCAAGGACAGGTCGGAATCAAGGTAAGATCGTTTTCTACCTGGACACAAACTCTCCTAACCTAATTATTCTTCCTTGACACATCCACTACGTAATGTCCACGGCAAAAGCCAAACACCAAGCGCAAACCCAACGCCAAGTTAACAACTTTACTCCTCCAATCTCCTATGCCTTTGCACCCGTCCAAAACGCTGCTGTTGTTACCTTTCTAAGCCTCAAAACCTCTTGCCTAGAAATACTTGAAGCATACTTTCCAAATAAAGTCCACGTTCTACTTTCAGGAGTTTGTTGGAAATGCAGACCAGGACACTGTGGTCTACCACGAGCTCAGCCATGCCATCAGAGCGCGCTACATCCGTTTTAGACCAACAGCCTGGCACGGTCACATATCCATGAGGGTGGAGGTGTATGGGTGTAACGGTAACGCTGCATTTTCCTCACCAGAGTTGGCCTACCACTTTTTGGCAGTCCTCCTCCATACGCCTCAACAATTGGCACGTGTGGCCACAAAACAAAAAACGCCCGCAGCCCGCGCTCGCCGTTCAGATCATACAGTTTTTCAGTACATGAAAATTTTCTACCCACTCTTAAAATCGGCCGTGCACAGAAACTGCGTCGTCAGTACTCCACTCGCTAGCTCCGTAACAAATTCTCCGAACGATAGCCTTTAATAAGTCTTCCTCAAAGAAATGGCGCAGCGATGTTTGTTGTCCAATTGCAATTCCGAGCCACAACACAGCTAGCAGCTCCCTTAATTTAATGATGCTTTTCAACTCGACCAACGGTCTGTTTTGTTTCTCAATGTCCAGAATGTCAGGATGCTCTGGGCATGGAAAGCGGTGCCATCTCAAATGGCCAAGTTCGTGCCTCTACGGAGTGGGATGCCAATCATGCTGCCATCCAGGCAAGACTCCACTTTAAAGCACTTACCGGCAAAGCAGGATCATGGTCAGCTAAACACAATAACCTCGGCCAGTGGCTGCAGATTGATTTGGGTAATAAGCACACCAAGGTAACCGGCCTAGCGACGCAAGGCAGAAATGCATACGCCCAGTGGGTAACTAAGTACAAAGTGCAGTACAGTGACGACGGTGTCAACTTTCAATACTACACGGAGCAAGGACAGGTCGGAATCAAGGTAAGATCATTTTCTACCTGGACACAAACTCTCCTAACCTAATTATTCTTCCTTGACACATCCACTACGTAATGTCCACGGCAAAAGCCAAACACCAAGCGCAAACCCAACGCCAAGTTAACAACTTTACTCCTCCAATCTCCTATGCCTTTGCACCCGTCCAAAACGCTGCTGTTGTTACCTTTCTAAGCCTCAAAACCTCTTGCCTAGAAATACTTGAAGCATACTTTCCAAATAAAGTCCACGTTCTACTTTCAGGAGTTTGTTGGAAACGCAGACCAGGACACTGTGGTCTACCACGAGCTCAGCCATGCCATCAGAGCGCGCTACATCCGTTTTAGACCAACAGCCTGGCACGGTCACATATCCATGAGGGTGGAGGTGTATGGGTGTAAAGGTAACGCTGCATTTTCCTCACCAGAGTTAGCCTACCACTTTTTGGCAGTCCTCCTCCATACGCCTCAACAATTGGCACGTGTGGCCACAAAACAAAAAACGCCCGCAGCCCGCGCTCGCCGTTCAGATCATACAGTTTTTCAGTACATGAAAATTTTCTACCCACTCTTAAAATCGGCCGTGCACAGAAACTGCGTCGTCAGTACTCCACTCGCTAGCTCCGTAACAAATTCTCCGAACGATAGCCTTTAATAAGTCTTCCTCAAAGAAATGGCGCAGCGATGTTTGTTGTCCAATTGCAATTCCGAGCCACAACACAGCTAGCAGCTCCCTTAATTTAATGATGCTTTTCAACTCGACCAACGGTCTCTTTTGTTTCTCAATGTCCAGAATGTCAGGATGCTCTGGGCATGGAAAGCGGTGCCATCTCAAATGGCCAAGTTCGTGCCTCTACGGAGTGGGATGCCAATCATGCTGCCATCCAGGCAAGACTCCACTTTAAAGCAGTTACCGGCAAAGCAGGATCATGGTCAGCTAAACACAATAACCTCGGCCAGTGGCTGCAGATTGATTTGGGTAATAAGCACACCAAGGTAACCGGCCTAGCGACGCAAGGCAGAAATGGATACGCCCAGTGGGTAACCAAGTACAAAGTGCAGTACAGTGACGACGGTGTCAACTTTCAATACTACACGGAGCAAGGACAGGTCGGAATCAAGGTAAGATCGTTTTCTACCTGGACACAAACTCTCCTAACCTAATTATTCTTCCTTGACACATCCACTACGTAATGTCCACGGCAAAAGCCAAACACCAAGCGCAAACCCAACGCCAAGTTAACAACTTTACTCCTCCAATCTCCTATGCCTTTGCACCCGTCCAAAACGCTGCTGTTGTTACCTTTCTAAGCCTCAAAACCTCTTGCCTAGAAATACTTGAAGCATACTTTCCAAATAAAGTCCACGTTCTACTTTCAGGAGTTTGTTGGAAACGCAGACCAGGACACTGTGGTCTACCACGAGCTCAGCCATGCCATCAGAGTGCGCTACATCCGTTTTAGACCAACAGCCTGGGACGGTCACATATCCATGAGGGTGGAGGTGTATGGGTGTAAAGGTAACGCTGCATTTTCCTCACCAGAGTTAGCCTACCACTTTTTGGCAGTCCTCCTCCATACGCCTCAACAATTGGCACGTGTGGCCACAAAACAAAAAACGCCCGCAGCCCGCGCTCGCCGTTCAGATCATACAGTTTTTCAGTACATGAAAATTTTCTACCCACTCTTAAAATCGGCCGTGCACAGAAACTGCGTCGTCAGTACTCCACTCGCTAGCTCCGTAACAAATTCTCCGAACGATAGCCTTTAATAAGTCTTCCTCAAAGAAATGGCGCAGCGATGTTTGTTGTCCAATTGCAATTCCGAGCCACAACACAGCTAGCAGCTCCCTTAATTTAATGATGCTTTTGAACTCGACCAACGGTCTCTTTTGTTTCTCAATGTCCAGAATGTCAGGATGCTCTGGGCATGGAAAGCGGTGCCATCTCAAATGGCCAAGTTCGTGCCTCTACGGAGTGGGATGCCAATCATGCTGCCATCCAGGCAAGACTCCACTTTAAAGCACTTACCGGCAAAGCAGGATCATGGTCAGCTAAACACAATAACCTCGGCCAGTGGCTGCAGATTGATTTGGGTAATAAGCACACCAAGGTAACCGGCCTAGCGACGCAAGGCAGAAATGGATACGCCCAGTGGGTAACCAAGTACAAAGTGCAGTACAGTGACGACGGTGTCAACTTTCAATACTACACGGAGCAAGGACAGGTCGGAATCAAGGTAAGATCGTTTTCTACCTGGACACAAACTCTCCTAACCTAATTATTCTTCCTTGACACATCCACTACGTAATGTCCACGGCAAAAGCCAAACACCAAGCGCAAACCCAACGCCAAGTTAACAACTTTACTCCTCCAATCTCCTATGCCTTTGCACCCGTCCAAAACGCTGCTGTTGTTACCTTTCTAAGCCTCAAAACCTCTTGCCTAGAAATACTTGAAGCATACTTTCCAAATAAAGTCCACGTTCTACTTTCAGGAGTTTGTTGGAAACGCAGACCAGGACACTGTGGTCTACCACGAGCTCAGCCATGCCATCAGAGCGCGCTACATCCGTTTTAGACCAACAGCCTGGCACGGTCACATATCCATGAGGGTGGAGGTGTATGGGTGTAAAGGTAACGCTGCATTTTCCTCACCAGAGTTAGCCTACCACTTTTTGGCAGTCCTCCTCCATACGCCTCAACAATTGGCACGTGTGGCCACAAAACAAAAAACGCCCGCAGCCCGCGCTCGCCGTTCAGATCATACAGTTTTTCAGTACATGAAAATTTTCTACCCACTCTTAAAATCGGCCGTGCACAGAAACTGCGTCGTCAGTACTCCACTCGCTAGCTCCGTAACAAATTCTCCAAACGATAGCCTTTAATAAGTCTTCCTCAAAGAAATGGCGCAGCGATGTTTGTTGTCCAATTGCAATTCCGAGCCACAACACAGCTAGCAGCTCCCTTAATTTAATGATGCTTTTGAACTCGACCAACGGTCTGTTTTGTTTCTCAATGTCCAGAATGTCAGGATGCTCTGGGCATGGAAAGCGGTGCCATCTCAAATGGCCAAGTTCGTGCCTCTACGGAGTGGGATGCCAATCATGCTGCCATCCAGGCAAGACTCCACTTTAAAGCACTTACCGGCAAAGCAGGATCATGGTCAGCTAAACACAATAACCTCGGCCAGTGGCTGCAGATTGATTTGGGTAATAAGCACACCAAGGTAACCGGCCTAGCGACGCAAGGCAGAAATGGATACGCCCAGTGGGTAACCAAGTACAAAGTGCAGTACAGTGACGACGGTGTCAACTTTCAATACTACACGGAGCAAGGACAGGTCGGAATCAAGGTAAGATCGTTTTCTACCTGGACACAAACTCTCCTAACCTAATTATTCTTCCTTGACACATCCACTACGTAATGTCCACGGCAAAAGCCAAACACCAAGCGCAAACCCAACGCCAAGTTAACAACTTTACTCCTCCAATCTCCTATGCCTTTGCACCCGTCCAAAACGCTGCTGTTGTTACCTTTCTAAGCCTCAAAACCTCTTGCCTAGAAATACTTGAAGCATACTTTCCAAATAAAGTCCACGTTCTACTTTCAGGAGTTTGTTGGAAACGCAGACCAGGACACTGTGGTCTACCACGAGCTCAGCCATGCCATCAGAGCGCGCTACATCCGTTTTAGACCAACAGCCTGGCACGGTCACATATCCATGAGGGTGGAGGTGTATGGGTGTAAAGGTAACGCTGCATTTTCCTCACCAGAGTTAGCCTACCACTTTTTGGCAGTCCTCCTCCATACGCCTCAACAATTGGCACGTGTGGCCACAAAACAAAAAACGCCCGCAGCCCGCGCTCGCCGTTCAGATCATACAGTTTTTCAGTACATGAAAATTTTCTACCCACTCTTAAAATCGGCCGTGCACAGAAACTGCGTCGTCAGTACTCCACTCGCTAGCTCCGTAACAAATTCTCCGAACGATAGCCTTTAATAAGTCTTCCTCAAAGAAATGGCGCAGCGATGTTTGTTGTCCAATTGCAATTCCGAGCCACAACACAGCTAGCAGCTCCCTTAATTTAATGATGCTTTTGAACTCGACCAACGGTCTCTTTTGTTTCTCAATGTCCAGAATGTCAGGATGCTCTGGGCATGGAAAGCGGTGCCATCTCAAATGGCCAAGTTCGTGCCTCTACGGAGTGGGATGCCAATCATGCTGCCATCCAGGCAAGACTCCACTTTAAAGCACTTACCGGCAAAGCAGGATCATGGTCAGCTAAACACAATAACCTCGGCCAGTGGCTGCAGATTGATTTGGGTAATAAGCACACCAAGGTAACCGGCCTAGCGACGCAAGGCAGAAATGGATACGCCCAGTGGGTAACCAAGTACAAAGTGCAGTACAGTGACGACGGTGTCAACTTTCAATACTACACGGAGCAAGGACAGGTCGGAATCAAGGTAAGATCGTTTTCTACCTGGACACAAACTCTCCTAACCTAATTATTCTTCCTTGACACATCCACTACGTAATGTCCACGGCAAAAGCCAAACACCAAGCGCAAACCCAACGCCAAGTTAACAACTTTACTCCTCCAATCTCCTATGCCTTTGCACCCGTCCAAAACGCTGCTGTTGTTACCTTTCTAAGCCTCAAAACCTCTTGCCTAGAAATACTTGAAGCATACTTTCCAAATAAAGTCCACGTTCTACTTTCAGGAGTTTGTTGGAAACGCAGACCAGGACACTGTGGTCTACCACGAGCTCAGCCATGCCATCAGAGCGCGCTACATCCGTTTTAGACCAACAGCCTGGCACGGTCACATATCCATGAGGGTGGAGGTGTATGGGTGTAAAGGTAACGCTGCATTTTCCTCACCAGAGTTAGCCTACCACTTTTTGGCAGTCCTCCTCCATACGCCTCAACAATTGGCACGTGTGGCCACAAAACAAAAAACGCCCGCAGCCCGCGCTCGCCGTTCAGATCATACAGTTTTTCAGTACATGAAAATTTTCTACCCACTCTTAAAATCGGCCGTGCACAGAAACTGCGTCGTCAGTACTCCACTCGCTAGCTCCGTAACAAATTCTCCGAACGATAGCCTTTAATAAGTCTTCCTCAAAGAAATGGCGCAGCGATGTTTGTTGTCCAATTGCAATTCCGAGCCACAACACAGCTAGCAGCTCCCTTAATTTAATGATGCTTTTGAACTCGACCAACGGTCTGTTTTGTTTCTCAATGTCCAGAATGTCAGGATGCTCTGGGCATGGAAAGCGGTGCCATCTCAAATGGCCAAGTTCGTGCCTCTACGGAGTGGGATGCCAATCATGCTGCCATCCAGGCAAGACTCCACTTTAAAGCACTTACCGGCAAAGCAGGATCATGGTCAGCTAAACACAATAACCTCGGCCAGTGGCTGCAGATTGATTTGGGTAATAAGCACACCAAGGTAACCGGCCTAGCGACGCAAGGCAGAAATGGATACGCCCAGTGGGTAACCAAGTACAAAGTGCAGTACAGTGACGACGGTGTCAACTTTCAATACTACACGGAGCAAGGACAGGTCGGAATCAAGGTAAGATCGTTTTCTACCTGGACACAAACTCTCCTAACCTAATTATTCTTCCTTGACACATCCACTACGTAATGTCCACGGCAAAAGCCAAACACCAAGCGCAAACCCAACGCCAAGTTAACAACTTTACTCCTCCAATCTCCTATGCCTTTGCACCCGTCCAAAACGCTGCTGTTGTTACCTTTCTAAGCCTCAAAACCTCTTGCCTAGAAATACTTGAAGCATACTTTCCAAATAAAGTCCACGTTCTACTTTCAGGAGTTTGTTGGAAACGCAGACCAGGACACTGTGGTCTACCACGAGCTCAGCCATGCCATCAGAGCGCACTACATCCGTTTTAGACCAACAGCCTGGCACGGTCACATATCCATGAGGGTGGAGGTGTATGGGTGTAAAGGTAACGCTGCATTTTCCTCACCAGAGTTAGCCTACCACTTTTTGGCAGTCCTCCTCCATACGCCTCAACAATTGGCACGTGTGGCCACAAAACAAAAAACGCCCGCAGCCCGCGCTCGCCGTTCAGATCATACAGTTTTTCAGTACATGAAAATTTTCTACCCACTCTTAAAATCGGCCGTGCACAGAAACTGCGTCGTCAGTACTCCACTCGCTAGCTCCGTAACAAATTCTCCGAACGATAGCCTTTAATAAGTCTTCCTCAAAGAAATGGCGCAGCGATGTTTGTTGTCCAATTGCAATTCCGAGCCACAACACAGCTAGCAGCTCCCTTAATTTAATGATGCTTTTGAACTCGACCAACGGTCTCTTTTGTTTCTCAATGTCCAGAATGTCAGGATGCTCTGGGCATGGAAAGCGGTGCCATCTCAAATGGCCAAGTTCGTGCCTCTACGGAGTGGGATGCCAATCATGCTGCCATCCAGGCAAGACTCCACTTTAAAGCACTTACCGGCAAAGCAGGATCATGGTCAGCTAAACACAATAACCTCGGCCAGTGGCTGCAGATTGATTTGGGTAATAAGCACACCAAGGTAACCGGCCTAGCGACGCAAGGCAGAAATGGATACGCCCAGTGGGTAACCAAGTACAAAGTGCAGTACAGTGACGACGGTGTCAACTTTCAATACTACACGGAGCAAGGACAGGTCGGAATCAAGGTAAGATCGTTTTCTACCTGGACACAAACTCTCCTAACCTAATTATTCTTCCTTGACACATCCACTACGTAATGTCCACGGCAAAAGCCAAACACCAAGCGCAAACCCAACGCCAAGTTAACAACTTTACTCCTCCAATCTCCTATGCCTTTGCACCCGTCCAAAACGCTGCTGTTGTTACCTTTCTAAGCCTCAAAACCTCTTGCCTAGAAATACTTGAAGCATACTTTCCAAATAAAGTCCACGTTCTACTTTCAGGAGTTTGTTGGAAACGCAGACCAGGACACTGTGGTCTACCACGAGCTCAGCCATGCCATCAGAGCGCGCTACATCCGTTTTAGACCAACAGCCTGGCACGGTCACATATCCATGAGGGTGGAGGTGTATGGGTGTAAAGGTAACGCTGCATTTTCCTCACCAGAGTTAGCCTACCACTTTTTGGCAGTCCTCCTCCATACGCCTCAACAATTGGCACGTGTGGCCACAAAACAAAAAACGCCCGCAGCCCGCGCTCGCCGTTCAGATCATACAGTTTTTCAGTACATGAAAATTTTCTACCCACTCTTAAAATCGGCCGTGCACAGAAACTGCGTCGTCAGTACTCCACTCGCTAGCTCCGTAACAAATTCTCCGAACGATAGCCTTTAATAAGTCTTCCTCAAAGAAATGGCGCAGCGATGTTTGTTGTCCAATTGCAATTCCGAGCCACAACACAGCTAGCAGCTCCCTTAATTTAATGATGCTTTTCAACTCGACCAACGGTCTGTTTTGTTTCTCAATGTCCAGAATGTCAGGATGCTCTGGGCATGGAAAGCGGTGCCATCTCAAATGGCCAAGTTCGTGCCTCTACGGAGTGGGATGCCAATCATGCTGCCATCCAGGCAAGACTCCACTTTAAAGCACTTACCGGCAAAGCAGGATCATGGTCAGCTAAACACAATAACCTCGGCCAGTGGCTGCAGATTGATTTGGGTAATAAGCACACCAAGGTAACCGGCCTAGCGACGCAAGGCAGAAATGGATACGCCCAGTGGGTAACCAAGTACAAAGTGCAGTACAGTGACGACGGTGTCAACTTTCAATACTACACGGAGCAAGGACAGGTCGGAATCAAGGTAAGATCGTTTTCTACCTGGACACAAACTCTCCTAACCTAATTATTCTTCCTTGACACATCCACTACGTAATGTCCACGGCAAAAGCCAAACACCAAGCGCAAACCCAACGCCAAGTTAACAACTTTACTCCTCCAATCTCCTATGCCTTTGCACCCGTCCAAAACGCTGCTGTTGTTACCTTTCTAAGCCTCAAAACCTCTTGCCTAGAAATACTTGAAGCATACTTTCCAAATAAAGTCCACGTTCTACTTTCAGGAGTTTGTTGGAAACGCAGACCAGGACACTGTGGTCTACCACGAGCTCAGCCATGCCATCAGAGCGCGCTACATCCGTTTTAGACCAACAGCCTGGCACGGTCACATATCCATGAGGGTGGAGGTGTATGGGTGTAAAGGTAACGCTGCATTTTCCTCACCAGAGTTAGCCTACCACTTTTTGGCAGTCCTCCTCCATACGCCTCAACAATTGGCACGTGTGGCCACAAAACAAAAAACGCCCGCAGCCCGCGCTCGCCGTTCAGATCATACAGTTTTTCAGTACATGAAAATTTTCTACCCACTCTTAAAATCGGCCGTGCACAGAAACTGCGTCGTCAGTACTCCACTCGCTAGCTCCGTAACAAATTCTCCGCACGATAGCCTTTAATAAGTCTTCCTCAAAGAAATGGCGCAGCGATGTTTGTTGTCCAATTGCAATTCCGAGCCACAACACAGCTAGCAGCTCCCTTAATTTAATGATGCTTTTGAACTCGACCAACGGTCTCTTTTGTTTCTCAATGTCCAGAATGTCAGGATGCTCTGGGCATGGAAAGCGGTGCCATCTCAAATGGCCAAGTTCGTGCCTCTACGGAGTGGGATGCCAATCATGCTGCCATCCAGGCAAGACTCCACTTTAAAGCACTTACCGGCAAAGCAGGATCATGGTCAGCTAAACACAATAACCTCGGCCAGTGGCTGCAGATTGATTTGGGTAATAAGCACACCAAGGTAACCGGCCTAGCGACGCAAGGCAGAAATGGATACGCCCAGTGGGTAACCAAGTACAAAGTGCAGTACAGTGACGACGGTGTCAACTTTCAATACTACACGGAGCAAGGACAGGTCGGAATCAAGGTAAGATCGTTTTCTACCTGGACACAAACTCTCCTAACCTAATTATTCTTCCTTGACACATCCACTACGTAATGTCCACGGCAAAAGCCAAACACCAAGCGCAAACCCAACGCCAAGTTAACAACTTTACTCCTCCAATCTCCTATGCCTTTGCACCCGTCCAAAACGCTGCTGTTGTTACCTTTCTAAGCCTCAAAACCTCTTGCCTAGAAATACTTGAAGCATACTTTCCAAATAAAGTCCACGTTCTACTTTCAGGAGTTTGTTGGAAACGCAGACCAGGACACTGTGGTCTACCACGAGCTCAGCCATGCCATCAGAGCGCGCTACATCCGTTTTAGACCAACAGCCTGGCACGGTCACATATCCATGAGGGTGGAGGTGTATGGGTGTAAAGGTAACGCTGCATTTTCCTCACCAGAGTTAGCCTACCACTTTTTGGCAGTCCTCCTCCATACGCCTCAACAATTGGCACGTGTGGCCACAAAACAAAAAACGCCCGCAGCCCGCGCTCACCGTTCAGATCATACAGTTTTTCAGTACATGAAAATTTTCTACCCACTCTTAAAATCAGCCGTGCACAGAAACTGCGTCGTCAGTACTCCACTCGCTAGCTCCGTAACAAATTCTCCGAACGATAGCCTTTAATAAGTCTTCCTCAAAGAAATGGCGCAGCGATGTTTGTTGTCCAATTGCAATTCCGAGCCACAACACAGCTAGCAGCTCCCTTAATTTAATGATGCTTTTGAACTCGACCAACGGTCTCTTTTGTTTCTCAATGTCCAGAATGTCAGGATGCTCTGGGCATGGAAAGCGGTGCCATCTCAAATGGCCAAGTTCGTGCCTCTACGGAGTGGGATGCCAATCATGCTGCCATCCAGGCAAGACTCCACTTTAAAGCACTTACCGGCAAAGCAGGATCATGGTCAGCTAAACACAATAACCTCGGCCAGTGGCTGCAGATTGATTTGGGTAATAAGCACACCAAGGTAACCGGCCTAGCGACGCAAGGCAGAAATGGATACGCCCAGTGGGTAACCAAGTACAAAGTGCAGTACAGTGACGACGGTGTCAACTTTCAATACTACACGGAGCAAGGACAGGTCGGAATCAAGGTAAGATCGTTTTCTACCTGGACACAAACTCTCCTAACCTAATTATTCTTCCTTGACACATCCACTACGTAATGTCCACGGCAAAAGCCAAACACCAAGCGCAAACCCAACGCCAAGTTAACAACTTTACTCCTCCAATCTCCTATGCCTTTGCACCCGTCCAAAACGCTGCTGTTGTTACCTTTCTAAGCCTCAAAACCTCTTGCCTAGAAATACTTGAAGCATACTTTCCAAATAAAGTCCACGTTCTACTTTCAGGAGTTTGTTGGAAACGCAGACCAGGACACTGTGGTCTACCACGAGCTCAGCCATGCCATCAGAGCGCACTACATCCGTTTTAGACCAACAGCCTGGCACGGTCACATATCCATGAGGGTGGAGGTGTATGGGTGTAAAGGTAACGCTGCATTTTCCTCACCAGAGTTAGCCTACCACTTTTTGGCAGTCCTCCTCCATACGCCTCAACAATTGGCACGTGTGGCCACAAAACAAAAAACGCCCGCAGCCCGCGCTCGCCGTTCAGATCATACAGTTTTTCAGTACATGAAAATTTTCTACCCACTCTTAAAATCGGCCGTGCACAGAAACTGCGTCGTCAGTACTCCACTCGCTAGCTCCGTAACAAATTCTCCGAACGATAGCCTTTAATAAGTCTTCCTCAAAGAAATGGCGCAGCGATGTTTGTTGTCCAATTGCAATTCCGAGCCACAACACAGCTAGCAGCTCCCTTAATTTAATGATGCTTTTCAACTCGACCAACGGTCTGTTTTGTTTCTCAATGTCCAGAATGTCAGGATGCTCTGGGCATGGAAAGCGGTGCCATCTCAAATGGCCAAGTTCGTGCCTCTACGGAGTGGGATGCCAATCATGCTGCCATCCAGGCAAGACTCCACTTTAAAGCACTTACCGGCAAAGCAGGATCATGGTCAGCTAAACACAATAACCTCGGCCAGTGGCTGCAGATTGATTTGGGTAATAAGCACACCAAGGTAACCGGCCTAGCGACGCAAGGCAGAAATGGATACGCCCAGTGGGTAACCAAGTACAAAGTGCAGTACAGTGACGACGGTGTCAACTTTCAATACTACACGGAGCAAGGACAGGTCGGAATCAAGGTAAGATCGTTTTCTACCTGGACACAAACTCTCCTAACCTAATTATTCTTCCTTGACACATCCACTACGTAATGTCCACGGCAAAAGCCAAACACCAAGCGCAAACCCAACGCCAAGTTAACAACTTTACTCCTCCAATCTCCTATGCCTTTGCACCCGTCCAAAACGCTGCTGTTGTTACCTTTCTAAGCCTCAAAACCTCTTGCCTAGAAATACTTGAAGCATACTTTCCAAATAAAGTCCACGTTCTACTTTCAGGAGTTTGTTGGAAACGCAGACCAGGACACTGTGGTCTACCACGAGCTCAGCCATGCCATCAGAGCGCGCTACATCCGTTTTAGACCAACAGCCTGGCACGGTCACATATCCATGAGGGTGGAGGTGTATGGGTGTAAAGGTAACGCTGCATTTTCCTCACCAGAGTTAGCCTACCACTTTTTGGCAGTCCTCCTCCATACGCCTCAACAATTGGCACGTGTGGCCACAAAACAAAAAACGCCCGCAGCCCGCGCTCGCCGTTCAGATCATACAGTTTTTCAGTACATGAAAATTTTCTACCCACTCTTAAAATCGGCCGTGCACAGAAACTGCGTCGTCAGTACTCCACTCGCTAGCTCCGTAACAAATTCTCCGCACGATAGCCTTTAATAAGTCTTCCTCAAAGAAATGGCGCAGCGATGTTTGTTGTCCAATTGCAATTCCGAGCCACAACACAGCTAGCAGCTCCCTTAATTTAATGATGCTTTTGAACTCGACCAACGGTCTCTTTTGTTTCTCAATGTCCAGAATGTCAGGATGCTCTGGGCATGGAAAGCGGTGCCATCTCAAATGGCCAAGTTCGTGCCTCTACGGAGTGGGATGCCAATCATGCTGCCATCCAGGCAAGACTCCACTTTAAAGCACTTACCGGCAAAGCAGGATCATGGTCAGCTAAACACAATAACCTCGGCCAGTGGCTGCAGATTGATTTGGGTAATAAGCACACCAAGGTAACCGGCCTAGCGACGCAAGGCAGAAATGGATACGCCCAGTGGGTAACCAAGTACAAAGTGCAGTACAGTGACGACGGTGTCAACTTTCAATACTACACGGAGCAAGGACAGGTCGGAATCAAGGTAAGATCGTTTTCTACCTGGACACAAACTCTCCTAACCTAATTATTGTTCCTTGACACATCCACTACGTAATGTCCACGGCAAAAGCCAAACACCAAGCGCAAACCCAACGCCAAGTTAACAACTTTACTCCTCCAATCTCCTATGCCTTTGCACCCGTCCAAAACGCTGCTGTTGTTACCTTTCTAAGCCTCAAAACCTCTTGCCTAGAAATACTTGAAGCATACTTTCCAAATAAAGTCCACGTTCTACTTTCAGGAGTTTGTTGGAAACGCAGACCAGGACACTGTGGTCTACCACGAGCTCAGCCATGCCATCAGAGCGCGCTACATCCGTTTTAGACCAACAGCCTGGCACGGTCACATATCCATGAGGGTGGAGGTGTATGGGTGTAAAGGTAACGCTGCATTTTCCTCACCAGAGTTAGCCTACCACTTTTTGGCAGTCCTCCTCCATACGCCTCAACAATTGGCACGTGTGGCCACAAAACAAAAAACGCCCGCAGCCCGCGCTCACCGTTCAGATCATACAGTTTTTCAGTACATGAAAATTTTCTACCCACTCTTAAAATCAGCCGTGCACAGAAACTGCGTCGTCAGTACTCCACTCGCTAGCTCCGTAACAAATTCTCCGAACGATAGCCTTTAATAAGTCTTCCTCAAAGAAATGGCGCAGCGATGTTTGTTGTCCAATTGCAATTCCGAGCCACAACACAGCTAGCAGCTCCCTTAATTTAATGATGCTTTTGAACTCGACCAACGGTCTCTTTTGTTTCTCAATGTCCAGAATGTCAGGATGCTCTGGGCATGGAAAGCGGTGCCATCTCAAATGGCCAAGTTCGTGCCTCTACGGAGTGGGATGCCAATCATGCTGCCATCCAGGCAAGACTCCACTTTAAAGCACTTACCGGCAAAGCAGGATCATGGTCAGCTAAACACAATAACCTCGGCCAGTGGCTGCAGATTGATTTGGGTAATAAGCACACCAAGGTAACCGGCCTAGCGACGCAAGGCAGAAATGGATACGCCCAGTGGGTAACCAAGTACAAAGTGCAGTACAGTGACGACGGTGTCAACTTTCAATACTACACGGAGCAAGGACAGGTCGGAATCAAGGTAAGATCGTTTTCTACCTGGACACAAACTCTCCTAACCTAATTATTCTTCCTTGACACATCCACTACGTAATGTCCACGGCAAAAGCCAAACACCAAGCGCAAACCCAACGCCAAGTTAACAACTTTACTCCTCCAATCTCCTATGCCTTTGCACCCGTCCAAAACGCTGCTGTTGTTACCTTTCTAAGCCTCAAAACCTCTTGCCTAGAAATACTTGAAGCATACTTTCCAAATAAAGTCCACGTTCTACTTTCAGGAGTTTGTTGGAAACGCAGACCAGGACACTGTGGTCTACCACGAGCTCAGCCATGCCATCAGAGCGCGCTACATCCGTTTTAGACCAACAGCCTGGCACGGTCACATATCCATGAGGGTGGAGGTGTATGGGTGTAAAGGTAACGCTGCATTTTCCTCACCAGAGTTAGCCTACCACTTTTTGGCAGTCCTCCTCCATACGCCTCAACAATTGGCACGTGTGGCCACAAAACAAAAAACGCCCGCAGCCCGCGCTCGCCGTTCAGATCATACAGTTTTTCAGTACATGAAAATTTTCTACCCACTCTTAAAATCGGCCGTGCACAGAAACTGCGTCGTCAGTACTCCACTCGCTAGCTCCGTAACAAATTCTCCGAACGATAGCCTTTAATAAGTCTTCCTCAAAGAAATGGCGCAGCGATGTTTGTTGTCCAATTGCAATTCCGAGCCACAACACAGCTAGCAGCTCCCTTAATTTAATGATGCTTTTGAACTCGACCAACGGTCTCTTTTGTTTCTCAATGTCCAGAATGTCAGGATGCTCTGGGCATGGAAAGCGGTGCCATCTCAAATGGCCAAGTTCGTGCCTCTACGGAGTGGGATGCCAATCATGCTGCCATCCAGGCAAGACTCCACTTTAAAGCACTTACCGGCAAAGCAGGATCATGGTCAGCTAAACACAATAACCTCGGCCAGTGGCTGCAGATTGATTTGGGTAATAAGCACACCAAGGTAACCGGCCTAGCGACGCAAGGCAGAAATGGATACGCCCAGTGGGTAACCAAGTACAAAGTGCAGTACAGTGACGACGGTGTCAACTTTCAATACTACACGGAGCAAGGACAGGTCGGAATCAAGGTAAGATCGTTTTCTACCTGGACACAAACTCTCCTAACCTAATTATTCTTCCTTGACACATCCACTACGTAATGTCCACGGCAAAAGCCAAACACCAAGCGCAAACCCAACGCCAAGTTAACAACTTTACTCCTCCAATCTCCTATGCCTTTGCACCCGTCCAAAACGCTGCTGTTGTTACCTTTCTAAGCCTCAAAACCTCTTGCCTAGAAATACTTGAAGCATACTTTCCAAATAAAGTCCACGTTCTACTTTCAGGAGTTTGTTGGAAACGCAGACCAGGACACTGTGGTCTACCACGAGCTCAGCCATGCCATCAGAGCGCGCTACATCCGTTTTAGACCAACAGCCTGGCACGGTCACATATCCATGAGGGTGGAGGTGTATGGGTGTAAAGGTAACGCTGCATTTTCCTCACCAGAGTTAGCCTACCACTTTTTGGCAGTCCTCCTCCATACGCCTCAACAATTGGCACGTGTGGCCACAAAACAAAAAACGCCCGCAGCCCGCGCTCGCCGTTCAGATCATACAGTTTTTCAGTACATGAAAATTTTCTACCCACTCTTAAAATCGGCCGTGCACAGAAACTGCGTCGTCAGTACTCCACTCGCTAGCTCCGTAACAAATTCTCCGAACGATAGCCTTTAATAAGTCTTCCTCAAAGAAATGGCGCAGCGATGTTTGTTGTCCAATTGCAATTCCGAGCCACAACACAGCTAGCAGCTCCCTTAATTTAATGATGCTTTTGAACTCGACCAACGGTCTCTTTTGTTTCTCAATGTCCAGAATGTCAGGATGCTCTGGGCATGGAAAGCGGTGCCATCTCAAATGGCCAAGTTCGTGCCTCTACGGAGTGGGATGCCAATCATGCTGCCATCCAGGCAAGACTCCACTTTAAAGCACTTACCGGCAAAGCAGGATCATGGTCAGCTAAACACAATAACCTCGGCCAGTGGCTGCAGATTGATTTGGGTAATAAGCACACCAAGGTAACCGGCCTAGCGACGCAAGGCAGAAATGGATACGCCCAGTGGGTAACCAAGTACAAAGTGCAGTACAGTGACGACGGTGTCAACTTTCAATACTACACGGAGCAAGGACAGGTCGGAATCAAGGTAAGATCGTTTTCTACCTGGACACAAACTCTCCTAACCTAATTATTCTTCCTTGACACATCCACTACGTAATGTCCACGGCAAAAGCCAAACACCAAGCGCAAACCCAACGCCAAGTTAACAACTTTACTCCTCCAATCTCCTATGCCTTTGCACCCGTCCAAAACGCTGCTGTTGTTACCTTTCTAAGCCTCAAAACCTCTTGCCTAGAAATACTTGAAGCATACTTTCCAAATAAAGTCCACGTTCTACTTTCAGGAGTTTGTTGGAAACGCAGACCAGGACACTGTGGTCTACCACGAGCTCAGCCATGCCATCAGAGCGCGCTACATCCGTTTTAGACCAACAGCCTGGCACGGTCACATATCCATGAGGGTGGAGGTGTATGGGTGTAAAGGTAACGCTGCATTTTCCTCACCAGAGTTAGCCTACCACTTTTTGGCAGTCCTCCTCCATACGCCTCAACAATTGGCACGTGTGGCCACAAAACAAAAAACGCCCGCAGCCCGCGCTCGCCGTTCAGATCATACAGTTTTTCAGTACATGAAAATTTTCTACCCACTCTTAAAATCGGCCGTGCACAGAAACTGCGTCGTCAGTACTCCACTCGCTAGCTCCGTAACAAATTCTCCGAACGATAGCCTTTAATAAGTCTTCCTCAAAGAAATGGCGCAGCGATGTTTGTTGTCCAATTGCAATTCCGAGCCACAACACAGCTAGCAGCTCCCTTAATTTAATGATGCTTTTGAACTCGACCAACGGTCTCTTTTGTTTCTCAATGTCCAGAATGTCAGGATGCTCTGGGCATGGAAAGCGGTGCCATCTCAAATGGCCAAGTTCGTGCCTCTACGGAGTGGGATGCCAATCATGCTGCCATCCAGGCAAGACTCCACTTTAAAGCACTTACCGGCAAAGCAGGATCATGGTCAGCTAAACACAATAACCTCGGCCAGTGGCTGCAGATTGATTTGGGTAATAAGCACACCAAGGTAACCGGCCTAGCGACGCAAGGCAGAAATGGATACGCCCAGTGGGTAACCAAGTACAAAGTGCAGTACAGTGACGACGGTGTCAACTTTCAATACTACACGGAGCAAGGACAGGTCGGAATCAAGGTAAGATCGTTTTCTACCTGGACACAAACTCTCCTAACCTAATTATTCTTCCTTGACACATCCACTACGTAATGTCCACGGCAAAAGCCAAACACCAAGCGCAAACCCAACGCCAAGTTAACAACTTTACTCCTCCAATCTCCTATGCCTTTGCACCCGTCCAAAACGCTGCTGTTGTTACCTTTCTAAGCCTCAAAACCTCTTGCCTAGAAATACTTGAAGCATACTTTCCAAATAAAGTCCACGTTCTACTTTCAGGAGTTTGTTGGAAACGCAGACCAGGACACTGTGGTCTACCACGAGCTCAGCCATGCCATCAGAGCGCGCTACATCCGTTTTAGACCAACAGCCTGGCACGGTCACATATCCATGAGGGTGGAGGTGTATGGGTGTAAAGGTAACGCTGCATTTTCCTCACCAGAGTTAGCCTACCACTTTTTGGCAGTCCTCCTCCATACGCCTCAACAATTGGCACGTGTGGCCACAAAACAAAAAACGCCCGCAGCCCGCGCTCGCCGTTCAGATCATACAGTTTTTCAGTACATGAAAATTTTCTACCCACTCTTAAAATCGGCCGTGCACAGAAACTGCGTCGTCAGTACTCCACTCGCTAGCTCCGTAACAAATTCTCCGAACGATAGCCTTTAATAAGTCTTCCTCAAAGAAATGGCGCAGCGATGTTTGTTGTCCAATTGCAATTCCGAGCCACAACACAGCTAGCAGCTCCCTTAATTTAATGATGCTTTTGAACTCGACCAACGGTCTCTTTTGTTTCTCAATGTCCAGAATGTCAGGATGCTCTGGGCATGGAAAGCGGTGCCATCTCAAATGGCCAAGTTCGTGCCTCTACGGAGTGGGATGCCAATCATGCTGCCATCCAGGCAAGACTCCACTTTAAAGCACTTACCGGCAAAGCAGGATCATGGTCAGCTAAACACAATAACCTCGGCCAGTGGCTGCAGATTGATTTGGGTAATAAGCACACCAAGGTAACCGGCCTAGCGACGCAAGGCAGAAATGGATACGCCCAGTGGGTAACCAAGTACAAAGTGCAGTACAGTGACGACGGTGTCAACTTTCAATACTACACGGAGCAAGGACAGGTCGGAATCAAGGTAAGATCGTTTTCTACCTGGACACAAACTCTCCTAACCTAATTATTCTTCCTTGACACATCCACTACGTAATGTCCACGGCAAAAGCCAAACACCAAGCGCAAACCCAACGCCAAGTTAACAACTTTACTCCTCCAATCTCCTATGCCTTTGCACCCGTCCAAAACGCTGCTGTTGTTACCTTTCTAAGCCTCAAAACCTCTTGCCTAGAAATACTTGAAGCATACTTTCCAAATAAAGTCCACGTTCTACTTTCAGGAGTTTGTTGGAAACGCAGACCAGGACACTGTGGTCTACCACGAGCTCAGCCATGCCATCGGAGCGCACTACATCCGTTTTAGACCAACAGCCTGGCACGGTCACATATCCATGAGGGTGGAGGTGTATGGGTGTAAAGGTAACGCTGCATTTTCCTCACCAGAGTTAGCCTACCACTTTTTGGCAGTCCTCCTCCATACGCCTCAACAATTGGCACGTGTGGCCACAAAACAAAAAACGCCCGCAGCCCGCGCTCGCCGTTCAGATCATACAGTTTTTCAGTACATGAAAATTTTCTACCCACTCTTAAAATCGGCCGTGCACAGAAACTGCGTCGTCAGTACTCCACTCGCTAGCTCCGTAACAAATTCTCCGAACGATAGCCTTTAATAAGTCTTCCTCAAAGAAATGGCGCAGCGATGTTTGTTGTCCAATTGCAATTCCGAGCCACAACACAGCTAGCAGCTCCCTTAATTTAATGATGCTTTTGAACTCGACCAACGGTCTCTTTTGTTTCTCAATGTCCAGAATGTCAGGATGCTCTGGGCATGGAAAGCGGTGCCATCTCAAATGGCCAAGTTCGTGCCTCTACGGAGTGGGATGCCAATCATGCTGCCATCCAGGCAAGACTCCACTTTAAAGCACTTACCGGCAAAGCAGGATCATGGTCAGCTAAACACAATAACCTCGGCCAGTGGCTGCAGATTGATTTGGGTAATAAGCACACCAAGGTAACCGGCCTAGCGACGCAAGGCAGAAATGGATACGCCCAGTGGGTAACCAAGTACAAAGTGCAGTACAGTGACGACGGTGTCAACTTTCAATACTACACGGAGCAAGGACAGGTCGGAATCAAGGTAAGATCGTTTTCTACCTGGACACAAACTCTCCTAACCTAATTATTCTTCCTTGACACATCCACTACGTAATGTCCACGGCAAAAGCCAAACACCAAGCGCAAACCCAACGCCAAGTTAACAACTTTACTCCTCCAATCTCCTATGCCTTTGCACCCGTCCAAAACGCTGCTGTTGTTACCTTTCTAAGCCTCAAAACCTCTTGCCTAGAAATACTTGAAGCATACTTTCCAAATAAAGTCCACGTTCTACTTTCAGGAGTTTGTTGGAAACGCAGACCAGGACACTGTGGTCTACCACGAGCTCAGCCATGCCATCAGAGCGCGCTACATCCGTTTTAGACCAACAGCCTGGCACGGTCACATATCCATGAGGGTGGAGGTGTATGGGTGTAAAGGTAACGCTGCATTTTCCTCACCAGAGTTAGCCTACCACTTTTTGGCAGTCCTCCTCCATACGCCTCAACAATTGGCACGTGTGGCCACAAAACAAAAAACGCCCGCAGCCCGCGCTCGCCGTTCAGATCATACAGTTTTTCAGTACATGAAAATTTTCTACCCACTCTTAAAATCGGCCGTGCACAGAAACTGCGTCGTCAGTACTCCACTCGCTAGCTCCGTAACAAATTCTCCGAACGATAGCCTTTAATAAGTCTTCCTCAAAGAAATGGCGCAGCGATGTTTGTTGTCCAATTGCAATTCCGAGCCACAACACAGCTAGCAGCTCCCTTAATTTAATGATGCTTTTCAACTCGACCAACGGTCTGTTTTGTTTCTCAATGTCCAGAATGTCAGGATGCTCTGGGCATGGAAAGCGGTGCCATCTCAAATGGCCAAGTTCGTGCCTCTACGGAGTGGGATGCCAATCATGCTGCCATCCAGGCAAGACTCCACTTTAAAGCACTTACCGGCAAAGCAGGATCATGGTCAGCTAAACACAATAACCTCGGCCAGTGGCTGCAGATTGATTTGGGTAATAAGCACACCAAGGTAACCGGCCTAGCGACGCAAGGCAGAAATGGATACGCCCAGTGGGTAACCAAGTACAAAGTGCAGTACAGTGACGACGGTGTCAACTTTCAATACTACACGGAGCAAGGACAGGTCGGAATCAAGGTAAGATCGTTTTCTACCTGGACACAAACTCTCCTAACCTAATTATTCTTCCTTGACACATCCACTACGTAATGTCCACGGCAAAAGCCAAACACCAAGCGCAAACCCAACGCCAAGTTAACAACTTTACTCCTCCAATCTCCTATGCCTTTGCACCCGTCCAAAACGCTGCTGTTGTTACCTTTCTAAGCCTCAAAACCTCTTGCCTAGAAATACTTGAAGCATACTTTCCAAATAAAGTCCACGTTCTACTTTCAGGAGTTTGTTGGAAACGCAGACCAGGACACTGTGGTCTACCACGAGCTCAGCCATGCCATCAGAGCGCGCTACATCCGTTTTAGACCAACAGCCTGGCACGGTCACATATCCATGAGGGTGGAGGTGTATGGGTGTAAAGGTAACGCTGCATTTTCCTCACCAGAGTTAGCCTACCACTTTTTGGCAGTCCTCCTCCATACGCCTCAACAATTGGCACGTGTGGCCACAAAACAAAAAACGCCCGCAGCCCGCGCTCGCCGTTCAGATCATACAGTTTTTCAGTACATGAAAATTTTCTACCCACTCTTAAAATCGGCCGTGCACAGAAACTGCGTCGTCAGTACTCCACTCGCTAGCTCCGTAACAAATTCTCCGCACGATAGCCTTTAATAAGTCTTCCTCAAAGAAATGGCGCAGCGATGTTTGTTGTCCAATTGCAATTCCGAGCCACAACACAGCTAGCAGCTCCCTTAATTTAATGATGCTTTTCAACTCGACCAACGGTCTCTTTTGTTTCTCAATGTCCAGAATGTCAGGATGCTCTGGGCATGGAAAGCGGTGCCATCTCAAATGGCCAAGTTCGTGCCTCTACGGAGTGGGATGCCAATCATGCTGCCATCCAGGCAAGACTCCACTTTAAAGCACTTACCGGCAAAGCAGGATCATGGTCAGCTAAACACAATAACCTCGGCCAGTGGCTGCAGATTGATTTGGGTAATAAGCACACCAAGGTAACCGGCCTAGCGACGCAAGGCAGAAATGGATACGCCCAGTGGGTAACCAAGTACAAAGTGCAGTACAGTGACGACGGTGTCAACTTTCAATACTACACGGAGCAAGGACAGGTCGGAATCAAGGTAAGATCGTTTTCTACCTGGACACAAACTCTCCTAACCTAATTATTCTTCCTTGACACATCCACTACGTAATGTCCACGGCAAAAGCCAAACACCAAGCGCAAACCCAACGCCAAGTTAACAACTTTACTCCTCCAATCTCCTATGCCTTTGCACCCGTCCAAAACGCTGCTGTTGTTACCTTTCTAAGCCTCAAAACCTCTTGCCTAGAAATACTTGAAGCATACTTTCCAAATAAAGTCCACGTTCTACTTTCAGGAGTTTGTTGGAAACGCAGACCAGGACACTGTGGTCTACCACGAGCTCAGCCATGCCATCAGAGCGCGCTACATCCGTTTTAGACCAACAGCCTGGCACGGTCACATATCCATGAGGGTGGAGGTGTATGGGTGTAAAGGTAACGCTGCATTTTCCTCACCAGAGTTAGCCTACCACTTTTTGGCAGTCCTCCTCCATACGCCTCAACAATTGGCACGTGTGGCCACAAAACAAAAAACGCCCGCAGCCCGCGCTCGCCGTTCAGATCATACAGTTTTTCAGTACATGAAAATTTTCTACCCACTCTTAAAATCGGCCGTGCACAGAAACTGCGTCGTCAGTACTCCACTCGCTAGCTCCGTAACAAATTCTCCGCACGATAGCCTTTAATAAGTCTTCCTCAAAGAAATGGCGCAGCGATGTTTGTTGTCCAATTGCAATTCCGAGCCACAACACAGCTAGCAGCTCCCTTAATTTAATGATGCTTTTGAACTCGACCAACGGTCTCTTTTGTTTCTCAATGTCCAGAATGTCAGGATGCTCTGGGCATGGAAAGCGGTGCCATCTCAAATGGCCAAGTTCGTGCCTCTACGGAGTGGGATGCCAATCATGCTGCCATCCAGGCAAGACTCCACTTTAAAGCACTTACCGGCAAAGCAGGATCATGGTCAGCTAAACACAATAACCTCGGCCAGTGGCTGCAGATTGATTTGGGTAATAAGCACACCAAGGTAACCGGCCTAGCGACGCAAGGCAGAAATGGATACGCCCAGTGGGTAACCAAGTACAAAGTGCAGTACAGTGACGACGGTGTCAACTTTCAATACTACACGGAGCAAGGACAGGTCGGAATCAAGGTAAGATCGTTTTCTACCTGGACACAAACTCTCCTAACCTAATTATTCTTCCTTGACACATCCACTACGTAATGTCCACGGCAAAAGCCAAACACCAAGCGCAAACCCAACGCCAAGTTAACAACTTTACTCCTCCAATCTCCTATGCCTTTGCACCCGTCCAAAACGCTGCTGTTGTTACCTTTCTAAGCCTCAAAACCTCTTGCCTAGAAATACTTGAAGCATACTTTCCAAATAAAGTCCACGTTCTACTTTCAGGAGTTTGTTGGAAACGCAGACCAGGACACTGTGGTCTACCACGAGCTCAGCCATGCCATCAGAGCGCGCTACATCCGTTTTAGACCAACAGCCTGGCACGGTCACATATCCATGAGGGTGGAGGTGTATGGGTGTAAAGGTAACGCTGCATTTTCCTCACCAGAGTTAGCCTACCACTTTTTGGCAGTCCTCCTCCATACGCCTCAACAATTGGCACGTGTGGCCACAAAACAAAAAACGCCCGCAGCCCGCGCTCGCCGTTCAGATCATACAGTTTTTCAGTACATGAAAATTTTCTACCCACTCTTAAAATCAGCCGTGCACAGAAACTGCGTCGTCAGTACTCCACTCGCTAGCTCCGTAACAAATTCTCCGAACGATAGCCTTTAATAAGTCTTCCTCAAAGAAATGGCGCAGCGATGTTTGTTGTCCAATTGCAATTCCGAGCCACAACACAGCTAGCAGCTCCCTTAATTTAATGATGCTTTTGAACTCGACCAACGGTCTGTTTTGTTTCTCAATGTCCAGAATGTCAGGATGCTCTGGGCATGGAAAGCGGTGCCATCTCAAATGGCCAAGTTCGTGCCTCTACGGAGTGGGATGCCAATCATGCTGCCATCCAGGCAAGACTCCACTTTAAAGCACTTACCGGCAAAGCAGGATCATGGTCAGCTAAACACAATAACCTCGGCCAGTGGCTGCAGATTGATTTGGGTAATAAGCACACCAAGGTAACCGGCCTAGCGACGCAAGGCAGAAATGGATACGCCCAGTGGGTAACCAAGTACAAAGTGCAGTACAGTGACGACGGTGTCAACTTTCAATACTACACGGAGCAAGGACAGGTCGGAATCAAGGTAAGATCGTTTTCTACCTGGACACAAACTCTCCTAACCTAATTATTCTTCCTTGACACATCCACTACGTAATGTCCACGGCAAAAGCCAAACACCAAGCGCAAACCCAACGCCAAGTTAACAACTTTACTCCTCCAATCTCCTATGCCTTTGCACCCGTCCAAAACGCTGCTGTTGTTACCTTTCTAAGCCTCAAAACCTCTTGCCTAGAAATACTTGAAGCATACTTTCCAAATAAAGTCCACGTTCTACTTTCAGGAGTTTGTTGGAAACGCAGACCAGGACACTGTGGTCTACCACGAGCTCAGCCATGCCATCAGAGCGCGCTACATCCGTTTTAGACCAACAGCCTGGCACGGTCACATATCCATGAGGGTGGAGGTGTATGGGTGTAAAGGTAACGCTGCATTTTCCTCACCAGAGTTAGCCTACCACTTTTTGGCAGTCCTCCTCCATACGCCTCAACAATTGGCACGTGTGGCCACAAAACAAAAAACGCCCGCAGCCCGCGCTCGCCGTTCAGATCATACAGTTTTTCAGTACATGAAAATTTTCTACCCACTCTTAAAATCGGCCGTGCACAGAAACTGCGTCGTCAGTACTCCACTCGCTAGCTCCGTAACAAATTCTCCGAACGATAGCCTTTAATAAGTCTTCCTCAAAGAAATGGCGCAGCGATGTTTGTTGTCCAATTGCAATTCCGAGCCACAACACAGCTAGCAGCTCCCTTAATTTAATGATGCTTTTCAACTCGACCAACGGTCTGTTTTGTTTCTCAATGTCCAGAATGTCAGGATGCTCTGGGCATGGAAAGCGGTGCCATCTCAAATGGCCAAGTTCGTGCCTCTACGGAGTGGGATGCCAATCATGCTGCCATCCAGGCAAGACTCCACTTTAAAGCACTTACCGGCAAAGCAGGATCATGGTCAGCTAAACACAATAACCTCGGCCAGTGGCTGCAGATTGATTTGGGTAATAAGCACACCAAGGTAACCGGCCTAGCGACGCAAGGCAGAAATGGATACGCCCAGTGGGTAACCAAGTACAAAGTGCAGTACAGTGACGACGGTGTCAACTTTCAATACTACACGGAGCAAGGACAGGTCGGAATCAAGGTAAGATCGTTTTCTACCTGGACACAAACTCTCCTAACCTAATTATTCTTCCCTTACATATCCACTACGTAATGTCCACGGCAAAAGCCAAACACCAAGCGCAAACCCAACGTCAAGTTAACAACTTTTCTCCTCCAATCTCCTATGCCTTTGCACCCGTCCAAAACGCTGCTGTTGTTACCTTTCTAAGCCTCAAAACCTCTTGCCTAGATATACTTGAAGCATGTTTTCCAAATAAAGTCCACGCTCTACTTTTAGGAGTTTGTTGGAAATGCAGACCAGGACACTGTGGTCTACCACGAGCTCAGCCATGCCATCAGTGCGCGCTACATCCGTTTTAGACCAACAGCCTGGCACGGTCACATATCCATGAGGGTGGAGGTGTATGGGTGTAAAGGTAACGCTGCATTTTCATTACCGAAGTTAGCACGTTATTATACAAGACCCTTCGACCTGATCGCAGACAAGAGAGAAAGTTCCCTTTGCATCGGAAATAGAATGTGATTCTGACCGTTACTTTGCTGGATTAAATTTTTGCAGATTGACATATTTTCAAGAAAAGAGTAGTTGTTTGTTACATCAATTGCCCTTTTTATCTTGACAAGTAGTACAACTGATCGTATTAACAATGTAAAATGAGGAAAGAAAATTTTACCTTGGTGCCCCAAAATGATAACGGAGAGGTTGTATGGACAAGAATGTGCGAAAAACGAAATGACTGTGCGTTTGTTGGGGCCAAACTTCAATGATAGTAACAGTAGGCTGTGGTACCGCATGGTTTCGCCATAGACTTTCTGATATTTTTAATTCATGAAAAAAACCTTTTAATTATTGGGCTGTAGAAGTCAGTTAAACTGTTCACCCAAGGTCTTGATAATATGACACTGGATACTGTACTTTTGCACTGTTTTTGTGGGTATCTGATTTCTATTATCGGTTTTTTAATTTCATTCGTTTAAGACCTTTTATGAATAATCTCTAACTGCTTTCGTAACTAATTTATTTTATATTTTGTTCATGAATTATTATTTCAGTTTTACCTACGTTTCATAGATATACCTGTTTAAAACATTTAGGTGGACAACATTTTCTACAACTGGTATCTAATTTTAGGCCCTTTTTTTACTTTTTGTTAGTTAATGGGGGCTATTCTGACTGGGGACCTTATGGACAGTGTTCGAAGATCTGTGGAGGTGGTGTGCAAACAAAAACTAGATCTTGCACCAATCCCCCGCCACAAAATGGTGGGAAAGATTGTAGCAGGCTTGGACCTTCTTCTTCTTCTAGAGAATGCAACCGGAATCCATGTCCGAGTAAGTCCTATTTTTTTACAAGACAAAAAAAAGAACCTGTGGATTAAGAACCTCTTGGCAGAAACTGGCCACTTAAGACGAGTTGGGCTCCCTCCTTAAATATTATTATTATTATCGTTATTATCATTATTACTACTATTATTATTAACCAAGCAAGATCGAGCTGGTTTTCATATTTGGGTTATTGTGATAAACAATTAAACCAAGAAGTGTAATTTTCATTGTAAATTTAATTATAATGAGAACATACTGTACCAAACTGTATATAAATTCGGTAATCAGTTTGTTAGTAATGGTAACAGGACTGAGTGGAGTCCAATTCGGTCTGTAATCATACGAGTGATTAACAAAATCAGACAACCGCGTAGCGGGAGTCCGATTTGTTTAATCATGAGTATGATTACAGACCGAATTGGACGACACGAAGTTCTGTTTCCAATTAATCATAACTTTAACAAAATTTGTGATATAATAGGCTATTTTTTAAATCAAAACACAAGAAATTCGACATTTTGTTTTCCCAGCAGTGAAAAAAAAAGCCATTTACGCGCGCGCGTGATGGCGCGTACTGTCCTATTAAGGCTGAAATCAGGGCAGTTGATAGCCAATCAGATTTGACAATTTTGTTATAGTTATGATTAGGGTTATAATATAATACAATTGTAAACAACAAACCCAAGTTTATTTATTTTCTACTAATCAACTATCTATTATCTCCTTCATGCAAATTAGGAACCTATTCTCATTAACAAGCTACTTAGCCTAAATTGGCAATGAGTACCCCAAAATACAAGAACCTATTTTGCCAGTCTTCAAAGAAAGTAGGTTCTTATATGCGAGTGTGATAATACTTTACTTCTGTACTTCTGAGGTCAAATTTTCTTGATATTGTAATAAATTATATGACCCACATAAAGCAAATTCCTATATTTAATTCACTTTGTTTAATCAGAATCAATTGAACTAAGAGCGACGCTCAAGAAAAATTGAGCAAATTGAATGATTTCGTGGCAAGAGATGGAAAATCGATTCAGTTTCTTTCACTTTTTTGTCCACTGATAGCTTTAAGGCAGATAAGAAACATGACGTAAATTGTTCCCGCCAAAAGCCTTTCAATGGCCAGAAAAATAAGAATATTGGTTTTCGAGGTTGGAATCTCAAAATGGACTAAATGTTAAAGTGAAATTCGTAACATCAACATCAACATTAACATCAACTTTCCCTGCGTTCACAAACAAAGCCGCATAGAGAGATTTGGACACTTCATAGCGGAGCTCTTGCGCGCGAAGCGCGCCAGCGGAGCATCATGGGTTACAAAATTAAGTAATCTACCCATCCGAGAAAATTTGGTAATCACGTGGCCGTACATGGACCGCTCGCCTGCCTGAGAGACCGTCCGTCCGCATCACAGAAATGTGAAAACTTCGAAACGTGGAGCCGTTAAAAACATGTAAGCTATTTTGGTCTAGCTTCACTAAGGGCGCTTTTCCATTCAACAAAAATTCCGGTGTGAAATCTCGGAAATTTCATGTGCCCAATCGAATTCCGGTTGCACGACCCGATCCAAGCCACTGCGAGTTTGGTTATCGTACTTACAATCACGATACAGATGAGCGGTACTTGGGACGACAATTTTGTCACTGGAATAGCACATTTCAGTTCGACCGACCGAAATGTCCAGACCGGTCAAAGTGGACCACCTTCAAATGTGGTCAGAAATATTTTTCGCTCGGGCCGAGCCGAAATGCTGTGTTCCATTTGATTTCTGACCGAACGTTCCGGAATTTTGAGCTGAATGGAAAGCGCCCTAAATAAACTTCGATGCTTTCGTATTGAGGCTACCTTCAGCAAACCAAGCCAATCCCCAGGTGTGTTTTAATAGATTAGCCTGAGAAAATAGCCGACATTTCACGACGCCCGTGAAATTTTTCGGGGAAACCAGTGGTTGGTCGCGCAATGTCGGCTGTTTCCTCAGGCTAGTTTTAGATGAATACCTAAATGACTGTCCGATATAGAATTTGGAGTTGAGCCTTTCCTTATTTTTGAATTATTTCAGTTCGACGAGTCTCGATATTCCCTTGGGAGTATCTTCTAGTGGAAGAGAAAGAGTTATTCCTTTGAAGGGAATCGTCCTAGTTTTTCCCTGCGGCTCTGTTTGCGAGCGCAAGGAAAGCTGATGTTAGCGAATTTAAGGTTAAAAATCAGGCCTTCTGAGACTCAGACCTCGAAAACCGATATTCTAATTTTTCTCTCAAATAAAAAGGTTTTGGTGGGAGCAATTTATATCACTTTTTTTATCTACTTAAAAGCTATCTTTGGACAAAAATTGAAAGAAATCGATTTTTCAACTCTTCCCATTCAATGCTCGATATTTTCTGACCGTCGCTCTGAAACTCCATTTCAATTTTGAATTAAACATAAAAAAGGACTGTAAGGTGTCAAGAGATCAGTCTCTCTTGGTGACGTTTCATATGCCCGATGGCAGAAAGTTCCGTTGTGTTGATCTTGAGTGGATCCTTAAAAACATTTCAAGTGGCTAAAACATAAATGTCTGCCAAGAAAGTTTTGTTGTTTTTCTAGGTTCATATGCAGTAGAACCCGGCCGATACTTAACAATTATTCCTCGAGACCAAATGGGCTCTGGGTCAATAATTGTTTAGTAAAATCCAGCTAGTTGGTTAAAAATATCGAGACAAAACAACTTAAGCTAGCAAAACGGACAAAACGCGATTCAGCCGCCATTGTTTTGGTTTTCAAAGCCGGTGCTTTTTCGCTACTAGTGGGCTGTAACATATAGCCTAGTAGTAGCTCAACCAATCAGAACGCAGCATTGATAATAGACCGCTAGTTGGATTTTACAAATTAACAATTATTCGCCGAAGGCGAAGTTAATGTTGTTGAATAATCCCTGAGACGAAGTCGAGGGGATTATTCAACAATATTAACTGAGCCTGAGGTGAATAATTGTTTTAGTATATTCACACGAAGTGATCTCAACAGAATCAGAAAGGAAACCATTAAAAAACGATTAGTTTGATTGACGGGTGAATTCATGCGTGAACACGAAGCAAACAGTGGATAAGCAAAAGTTAGATCTTTACAGTATTTTCAAACATGGCAAATGATAGTTTTAATTTTTTTGTATCGAGTTTTGTAAGCTTTAGCATCAACGGTCTAAAAGAAAACGCCGAAAATTTAAATTCCTACCCAATTCTGAGAAGAAAAGTAGAGCTTTATTTGTTTCTGTCTTCTCACCGTGAATGAGAGAGTTTTCTTTGTCGCTTCTTGCAAATGCTGTCAACAGTGGCTACGATCAAGGTGAGCGTTGTTTATCTCCAGTGTTCTTTGCCTTGTGAACTTGCTGGCACGTACAATTTTCGAAAATATTTGTCTTCCTCTTTTCTCCATAAATGACTTCTATTTATAGGCAAAATTGGTCTTGCGAGAAAATCCCAAAATCACAAAACAGTGACAAAGCGACCTCGTTTTCCTCTGTGGTGTTTACAGTAAACCACTTCACAATAAATCACGCTGTTTAAACACGATGAAGTCTTTTCTTGCCTTCAAAGTCATCAACATTTGGATATTCGTGTATTTTCAAAAAGGCTTTACTATGAAACCTTGGCAAAACACCCAGTTCACAACAGCGATTTTTTTCTGCCTTATATTCACCGCCTAGCGCGGTGAATATTTTACAATTATTCTTTGAAATCGAGGTGAATAGTGGCTAAATATTTCCAAAGACACTATTCACTGACATTGAAAAGAATAATTGTTTTAGTATATACACACGAAGTGATCTCAACAACATCAGAGAGGAAACCATTAAAAAGTACGATTTGATTGACAGATCAAATCACGCGTAAGTTTTAAAATAGATCTTTGCAGAATTTTCAAACATGGCAATTCACAAGTTTATCATTTCGCAAACAACAGCGTAAATGGAACCGCTAAAAGTTTAAACTGTTTCCTTACCTGAAAAGAAAGTAGAGCTTTGTTGTTTTCTGTTGACTCGCTTAGTTTATAGCCAAAAGGGTTTCTTGTGTCGTTCTTCGCATGAAGCGCAGACAAAAATGGCGGCTCTGTTGCTCGAGGTAAGACGTCGTCTTCCTGAATCATTCCTTTTCTTGTTTGCTTGAAACGTAGAATTTCTGAAAACATTTCCTTTCATATTTGGTTGTTATAAATAAACTTCGATTTTTGAGCTAAAATTTTCTTGTTAGGAAACGCTGAGTTCACGAAACGGCTTCTTCACGCGAAATTACACAGGAGTTGTAAACAATCCATCGACAACAAAACTCAGCTACAGTAAATTGAAAAACGCCGTATTGAATCCTTCCAAGTTTTTTCTTGCTTTAAAAAAAAGTCATCCCTACGATTTTGTCGACTTTTAAAAGATCGTTCTCCAAAAAGATGGGAAAACACCGAGCTCACACATTATCCACTCACCAAGCTCACTGAGTGTGTATATACTAAAACGTCATAGTCCGAGATAGCTAACCAATCAGATTGCTTGAATTACCAAGATCACTGAGTCGAACTGAGTGTGTATACGTATACTAAACACCATTAGACTTGCTACAAAGCCACCTAGTTTATCCCGAGCGAAAAAAAGGAAAAGTATCACCAATAAGGAAAAAAAATTAGAGGACTTTTAGAAAGTCAAACATACCCCGATTTCCCTTCTAACTCCAAGAAAATGTTATTTTTTCAATGGGCCTTTTGCAAGTGCATGGTCAGTCACGTGGTCCAAACCGCCATGGTAAAACGTAAAATATGCACAAGACAAACAAAATGATAAAACCATTTTCATTGATATGAGCTCGTTGTTTGTCTGGTCCCAGTACTTTTCTTGCGTTCCAGCATGGTTGTTTGTACCGCGTGACCGACCATCTGAAAAACGTCTTTTGAGAGGAGAAGTCGTTACGCCACGTTGCCATGGTGACATAGTTTCTGCATGATAACAGACTGAAAACGTCATTTAAAAAATGAATTCGCACTGTTTCAAACTTCATCGATCTTATTCAATTTCATTTATGATTTGCCAAATATTGGCAAAATTTTCTAGGGGTGAATCCAAAAGGACTGCATCTAAATTTACGGAAAAAGAAAAATAGAATTTTTCTGTTGTGTTCGCCTTCTCCATAAAGTCTGCGCGTGAAATTAGGAGGATTCATGTAGCTTCATGTCGCAGTCATGAAATGACAGCTGAGAAAAGGTACAAAAACACGCGCAAAATTGTTGTTTTGCTAATATAAACTAAATGCTTTTTGCAGTTTTCTTTACTGTCGCGGTCAGCGTTCCTTACGCTCCGTATTGTTTTGATCCAGAAATTTTCTTACCATGGGTACGTGACGTCACGTTTCTCCTCCCTATTGGCCCAATTTCTTTCTTTGTGTATTTTAGATTTATTTACTGTCAGTTTCCTTAAACTCCATAGCTAGAACTCAACCTTAACTCTTCTCCTCCTCCTCCACAACCTCCACACTCTCAAGTTTAAATCGGTAGATAAATAAAACAACATTTACAGTGACGTGCATTTTAATTCTGACTAAAATTTCCAAACAAAACGTTCCTATCGAAACTACCTTATAAAATAAAACTGGAACGACACGGGTCGGGCGGACATCTTGGGTGGAAGTTCGAAGAGCGAATACGAATCGTTTTCTGTTTATAACCATACCACAGAGTTGTTAAAAACAATAAATACCTTCTCTTTTCATGCAGTCAACGGAGGTTACTCTGCCTGGGGACCGTACTCACAATGTTCAAAGACTTGTGGAGGTGGTAAACAAACAAAAACCAGAACTTGCACCAATCCCCCACCACAGCACGGTGGAAATAATTGCAGTAGCTTGGGACCATCTATGTCTTCAAGGCAGTGCAACAACTTCCAATGTAAAAGTAAGAAAGGTTCTTTTATGGCGCCAACCTTAAAGCTAAATCAACGGCCAGCCCATAACTGATAGTTTTAGATGCTGCTGAATAGAAACAGCTCACAGAACTCACGTATCTATATAGGCGTTTATATCTAACTACGGGCGAACAGAGGAGTCCGCAATCCTAATCTGGAAGCTGCTATTACGGGTGTCAAATTTCGCTTGGACTTCCGCTAAGGATGGATAGAATAATATAAAGCAAATCAGATGATGCATTTATCCTTTTGGATGCTTGTAATTCAGGTTTTGTCTTCGTTAATGTAATACTGAACTACTATGCGAGTGGAGATCTCCTTCTGGTGTGGCTTTAAGCATTTGTAACTTCGTTCGCGTAAACAAACCAACTACGCAACCGACCAACCACGCGAAACCTATGGTTGTGACGAAAGATAACGCGTGCTCAAAAGAGTCGTCAACGCCATAGTGCAGCTTAGCGTGCGCAACTGACAACACACTCGTCGGCTCCACTACCTGTTAATTATAAATGTTTTTGTCCGTTTAGTAAGTTATATAACAAATTTAAGTGGCTTAACTTGCACTGGTGAGTCGTGGATTTTTTACTAAGCAATTGAAGAATTTATTATTGGTTAATTTCTTAGACGGCGCTTCTAATTGGATGGGTAAAAAACCTCAGCTTAATTCTAAACAAATAAGGGGGATATAGACCCTTCAAAGTTATATGCTTCTGGTTTTCATGATTCCTGTTCTGCTTTAACATTGTAAATACATAAGAAAGAGTTTGCAGACTGTCACGAGATTCACGCGCGACAAATTCATATACTGAGGTGTACAACAGCTTTCCCAGGGATAAGCACCTTGTAGATCCATGGAAACTCGCTCGCACAGAAGGGGTTAACTGATTTTATCTTTTGAGGTAGATTACACTGAATGTTTAAACATTTCTAAATTTTACTTGGCCTTACCAACCCATTTAAAAAACCCAGCTTTAAACACAGCGGAGAGAAAGATCCTACTTGCATCACAGTAACTCACTATAAATATCTATTTTTATTAATGACAGAACCTTGGAAGCCCGTGGGATGTTACCAAAATAGAGGAAGAGCTCTTGGTGACATTCTATTAGGAGTTGCAAGCAATGCTTCAATGATTTCGAAATTGGACGCATGCAAAAAGAAAGCTGCTTCAAAGGCGGTTGCCTTGTTCGGTTTAGATGACAAGAAATGCTGGACTGGCCAAAATGCTATTAATTCCTTTTACAAATACGGGACATCCGCTCAATGCAGTTATAGCAATAACCACCAGGTAGCAATTGGCAGCTTTGCATCAGAATCAATTTACGTCTACCTGATGAATAAAAAAGGTAAATACTAGAAAAAAGTTGGTGTAAATCAATCATAAAATACCTTCAAACTCAAATTTCACAGACAAATGTCTCCAAGGAGTCACTGTGAATTGTAATAGTACTCTGTTTTGTTGAAATTTTTTAAAATATCTGTTCTGCCCTTAAACCGAACCTTATCCCTAACGTCAACACGAATATTTATAAAAGCTAAACAATTCGCTCCATTTACCCTAACAACAATTGTAGTAAGAGGCACAATATTTAAGTTTATATCAATGAAGACGAAAATAAAATACCAACAACCAGTACATACAGTGTTGCAAAAGCTATTTTAAGAAAAGAACTAAAATTTATTCATAAGATAATTAAGTGACTTGGTTAATATTTTTTCACGAAGGTCAAAGCAAGCTGAGATATATCTTATGAATTGTATATTGCCTATTATCTCTAGCAGCTTGATGTATGTACCTATTTCTATCACTTTTTTTGTGATTTCTTATTCGTAGTTTCACTAAAGCCATTCTCCCAGCTGTTCCTCTTGTTAAGTCTAGGTTATTAGAGATGATATGGTACAAAACAGTAGCAGATCCAGACCTCCAGAAAAGGGGGGGGGCGGTCATCCAGACCCTTAGATAGGGGGGGCCCTGTCTCTCCATTTTTTTTTCGGCCCTTTGGGCCTCCGTTTGGTCTAAAAATAAGGAGGGGCTGGGCCCTTCCCCTGGATCCGCCACGGCAAAATACAAAATACCAGTTGCAGTCCGATGGAAAAACAAGCCGACCCTCGACCAAGGGCAACCTCTCTACAAGTGCCCAGTTCTTTTGCCAAGTGGACAATCAATATATCCACTCCTACTTTGACTTTTCTGCAACTACCACTCTACCTCAACCGTAACGGCCACTAAGGGAGCCGCCCCAAATCCCAAACTCCTTCCACAACAGAAAAAAGTGAACCATGTACAAACTGATCAATCTACTGAACCTTCCCCGTTTTGTTTTATGACATCCTTTATTATATTTTATGATGTTTTTAGATTTCTTCGCATAACTCTGCCATAATGAGCATTAATTCAAGTAAAATTTTTAACCTTTTTCTCAAAAAACATGTCAGATTCCCTTCTTTTGCCCTCGGGGAAGAATAGTAAGACTTGTTGAAAGGAATAAGGATGAATTCATGAACTCTTTTTAAGGTGATTTGGAACAACTTGGTTGCTATAGCAACAAATCTCCCACCTACGCTTTACCGGATTCGTTTGATGACAACGTCAGCAGTGTGTCTGGCGCAGACGCCATTTTTAACTACTGCAAGACGAAAGCTGAATCCTCTGGCTACAAGATAATTGGAGTAGACGACAAGAACTGCTGGTCAGACAACATTAAGGATTACAGTTATGACAAATACGGAAAATCTAAGCAGCTGTGTTTATTTAGCAAAGCTGGAACAGGTAATGCGCATGGCCAACACAAATACGCAAACGTGTTTGTCTACAAAATGGAATGAGGTAAGGTTATGTTCGTAAATTCTACGTTACAGTTTTACTTCACTTCGGAAAAGAGCGATAGCCTGGGACCCGAACTAGGCACGCGTGCATTATGGGATTATTTGGGGGCACGTGAATGTAATCAGACATGGCAAAAAGCGAAGTAGAATGTTTCAGAGGGGTTAAAACAGCTCAAAATAGCAAAAAGGAAGGTGGAATTGAAACAAAAAAGATATAAAAATGTGAAGCTGGGGCGATGGTGCCTCGAGAAAAACCAGACGAATGCACCGTATGCTATCCCACTTCAACTTCAAATTAGCGTTCCGAAGCAAACGAACATATTCTCGCTGAATACGTCTTGCCTTTGGCATTCTATAAAATGCCAGACCAGGGGAGTTCCTGAAATTATTTGTGCCCAAAGGTACACAACAACCTGTATGTCCCGTCATAATTCAAGGTGGCTGCTCGGCTTGTTCCCCCATAATTGCACGCGCGTTTAGTTTGGGTCCCAGGCTATCACTCAGGGGGGGAAGGTAGCTCTATTGTTTTCCATCTAAGTTTCTTGACCCACTCCGCCTGCCAGTATGACGTCACATAGTAACGGGCAAGAGCCTCGGGTCGCTTGTTCAAATTAGCAAGGGATACGACAGTTGTTTGGATGAGCGAGGTGGAGGAAAAGCTAAGAAGCTAGCAAATATCGCAATATATCGCTTACTTTATCGAATGTGTGTGAGCTTTGGTGTTGCTATAATCTGCTTGTGTAAACCGTTTTGATATTTTGTGTCCGTGATTGTATAATTTTTTTAATTTGTTTTGCGGGCCGTGTTGCGGGATCGCCATCTATTTGACGGGACTGGCAAGGTCATCAAAACTTAAATCTTTTTTCCCCTAAAATAGGCAAGTTCTAGTCTCCAGAATAGGAGGTTCCATTCACAGATCACACATGTTTGTATTTCATCTATTCTTTTGCTAATTAAACGGGCCTAACTTCATATCATTCCTTTCGAGTGTGGGCCTCTGTTGATCTTCTACTTCTCCACCAAATTCAGCAAAGCTAGTTCGATCAATTATCTACACTGAGTGCGGCCGTTGAACCCGAAATAACGCGAAATATCTCTGAAATACGCGCTTAAGCTAATTTTCCTCAAATGTATATTTGAATTCATGATAGATACAGCTCCACCAGCTTCAAACAACGTCTGTGGCAGCGAAAAATTGTTTTGATACGACAAAATTAATTTTTCAAATCGTGTGTGTCACTGTGGTGCAGTGGTCAAGGAGTTGCTTGCACATGCAAATAAACCGGCTTCGACTCCTGGCGACGCCGTTTTCTTTTTTTTCTCTTTGGTCTCTTTTTTCAACACTATTTTTCCTAAAAGCTTAAAATACATATTGATCCAAGTGCATGATCAGGAGGTTCAGCAGTAAGAATAAAGAAAAAAAGGCCAAAAGGAAAATAGTGTTAACAAAAAAAAAAGAAGGTACAAGGAAACAGAAGAAAGCGTCGTCCCAAGAGAAATTGAAGACAACGTTTATGCAAAATTTTGGAGGGTAATCAAGGTGCATTATGGTCTATTTGGAAATGATTAATTGCAGTTTAGATACTGACATTTAGTAAAATCCAACTGGTGGTCTATTATCAATGCTGCGTTCTGATTGGTTGAGCTACTACTAGGCTATATGTTATAGCCCACTAGTAGCGAAAAGCGCCGGCTTTTTGGCGGCAAAAAAGGATTTAAGTCTAGCTTTAACTAGCTTAAGTTGTTTTGTCTCGATATTTTTGACCAACTAGTTCGATTTTACTAAAACAATTATTCCTCTCGTCCTCATGGCCACTAGGGCTATTAGGGACTAAATCCAACGACGCGACGGCAATGAGAACGTCGCTTAAAAAGTGAGTTTACGTTCTTTCAGTCTTTATCGCAATTATTCCTACCCACTTACTTTGTCAAATGTACGCGAACCTTCCTGGAGTTGAATTCCTAAGGACCATATCCAAGTACAGAAAGAGAAATTAAATTTTTGCTTATTTACGTCGTCCATAAAACGCGAAATTAGGCATTTTCACGTCGTAGTCGTGCAAAAATGAGCAAAGAAATGTACAAAAAGGCGTGGTGCAAGTGCAAAGTTGTTCTTTGCTTATAAAACCTATTGTTTATTTGACGTTCTCGTTGCCGTCCACGTCGTTGGATCTTAAAGTCCCTATTAACTCAGAGCCCATTCGGGCTCGAGGAATAATTGTTAAATAGTCCCCAGTCATTCTTTTGAATAGCGTGAGGGTTGCGTGCTATCGTCAGCAGCAGGGACGACTGGGAACTAGTTAGCTTTGGGCCATTTGCATTTTTTCGTTCTTTCACTGCTCCTTATCGTTGCTAGCCTCTACTTCTCGTCAATTCGTTGAATTTCAAGTTCTTCGTTGTTTATGTCGTTTTTTACCTTTCACAGCTCATGTAATCACAATATTTTTGGAATTGACAAATTAAAGGGGCTCTACCATGACTGTCTAGTTCATTGAGTTAATATTTCCAATAACGCGTTTTTTAAGGAACTTAACGTTAGCGAGGAATATCAGTACTCAATAAATGACAAAATCTCAGCTCCTTATCAAACAAATTTCTATCCCAAAACACTATGTCAAACGTTAAAAACAACAGCAATGAACTTGGAGAAACTGATAGGCTTGAAATATGAAGTTTGTCCATCCTCGCCTTCTTCTGTATTTGCTGTGTTCTCAGGGAGGTACTCCGGATTTCAAGAGACGCGGATGATCGAAGGATTTTTTTGGGTGCCTTGACTTAAGAAGGGGTTTTTTGGGTAGTCCAAAACAATCTGAAGATTCGTGGTAATGCCTGCGTATCTCGGCCGCGTAGTTCTGTGTAGTCCTTTTCGTGTTTTGTCTTTTAGTGCTTTCTGGAAATTTTAAGGCTCGGAAGTTTGGCATGAATTTTTTTTGGGGGAGGTAATTTTTCGTCCAGGGGTTTTTGGGGTTTTGTTGGAAGCCCTGGGGAGTATTTGGAGTTTCGATTTCTGCCCCCATTCGATCATCCCCGTCACTTGAAATCTGGAGTACCTCCCGGGGGTTGTGTCATTTGTACCTTCATTTAAGGTTTTGAGCTGCTATTTTTATTTTTACTAATTTAGACAATTTAGTGGCAGCTCTCACTGTTGCAATTTTGATAAACTTTGTGACACAGCTCTTATAATAACTATAGTATTGATTATATCACCGGGAATGACTCCCTCACCCGTTTTTAATCCATTTTACTGATTACTAGGGCCTCAAATCAAGAGAGTTACACTAACGTCTTTCAGATCGAACACCGCATTCACAATAAATAAATATCAAGTCCCCTAATCTTTTCCTCAAAGTAATTAGCAATTACTGAATAAGGATGAGTATCATATAAGGAATAACGCAGATCAAGGAGAATGTTGTGGGTCGGTGAATAACAGCCTTCGAGATCAACATAATAACTTACATCATGCGAGAGACGAATTCAATAATTGTTTTACTATTCATTGAGAGTATTTCTTTAAGGATAGGTCTTAACAAGCGTAGCCTCGTAGGTTTTCTTCAAAACTATTTCTTGCGAAAAAAAGTAGATAACGTCCATCGAGCAATTTGCATTCTTGCATTTCTTCCATTCAGGATAAGTCAGAAATTCAGCTGGCCTCCTTCTTCGGATATCTGTGAACGGCATTTTGTTGAGTTCACTCGGAATAAATAGCTGGGTTGTCGAACCGAGTCTGATCCATGGTATATTCTCATGGAAATTAGACTGTTTGGGCAATACACTATCAAATCAGTGATATATTAATCGCATCTTCCTAACTTGGTCAACGCTAGTTGGTTACGAAGAATAAGTCGGGGAATTTTAGGCAATCAGAAGGGGTGAAATATTTTGAATTGATAATAATGGCAATTATATTGCAAATGAAATTTTGGCATTTTAAAATCAGCAATAGTCAAAATGAAGAAAAACTCTAGTGTCGCTATGAATACAAAATAATATAGTGTAATGATTTGTTTATTAGGGGGTGTTTACATGACACCAGGGCGACTTTCGCCCCTGAGCGAGTTCACTCCGGTTCCCTCTCACGGCTTTATATTTGTTTACATGATACCACCACAAATTTCATGCTGGCGCGAGTCACCCCGGCGTGAGTTCACCCTGGTTCTTGTACCGGGGCGAGAATTTCACTCCGGTACGAAATCTCGCAACGGTATCATGAAAACACGAAACGCCCGCTCGTTTCGGTGTGAAATCGGTCTACCAGTAGACTGGAATGGGTAGTGCATGCGTAATGTTCGCGATTTGGAATCACACATGCATTTTATCAACATGAAGTGTACCTTCAAATAACGAGATGTAAAATGACCCAGTCATCATGTAAACGCGATACGAAATCAAAAAGTCATGTCGATATGAAACTCGCGCCGGTGAGAGTTTTCTCATGTAAACACCCCCTTAGATACTTAGACATACTTATTTAAAAGGTCATGGGAGAAAAAAAAATTTTTTTTTTTTTTCAGGAAAAATCGTTCGTCCGCTCTGAAGCCGCGAGCCATGTAATTTCATTACATGTTTCGCGCCATCTTATTCTACCTTCATATTTTTTTAGGAATACTTCCTGGATGGAACGGAGACATATTGTATCAGAAACCAAGAAATATTATAAAATAGGAAGTAACAATAACTTTATCATGTTTTTCTGTGTTTTGTGTTGTTGTCGTCGCTTTTTTAAACACTTTTTCCTCCTCAAGAAAACGATCAATTAACAAAACAGAGAGCAGGTTGTTCTTTATAGTATTAAAGTGTTGTAAGTTTTATGATGTAGGTATATTGGGGTTAAAAATAAACAAGCATTTAAAAGTGTCTGCATTATTGTCGCTGCTTTTTTTTATTTTAAGGTAGAGTTAGTTTGATAACCAAGTAGGATAGTTTTATTACATTTAAATCATGACGCAGTATAACGTAATGCAAAGTTTTTTAGATCAATCAATTTTTAAAATTCTCCCTGGCTGTTTTTATTTTTACTGGAGAAAGTCGGAGATAAAACTCAGTCGTGTTTTATCAATACGATTCATGACAATCATCAGCATCCGCACACAATGAGGAAAAGTCCGTGAAAAGCGTTTCGTGTCTTCTATTACTACCAGGAACGGTAACCTAAATTTTGGTATCTTATTGTTTTAGTTTTGCACCACACACCCTACAGTTTCGAAAAGCGTAGCCTTTTAGGAACATACATTTATAACTAATTTCACAACACTTTCTAATCGACACTTTACTATTGCCGTGTGTAAATTGAGATTAAAATCCCGGCGCAGCGTGGTTACTCACCGTTCATTTAAAAACTGTAAAATCGACGCTGTTTCAATTTCTTAAAGCACACGGGTTTTTAAAGTGGGTTTAAGATCTTGTAACAGCGTCGATTCTACAATTGAAACTTATTGTTGCCCTCCAGCGACACATTCCAGGCTGCATCCGGTGAACTACTCTACTTACAGATCGAAGATAAAGGTTTCCAACTGGGATAAGGGATTCTGGGGCTCGCTTGTGGATGGTTGTTTCACATCGCGATTTGATTGCATTTATTAACAAATTTTAACTTATAAAAGTATAGAGAACTGAAGTAGTATAGTAGGAACCAAAGTATCCTTTTCTGGGGAGAGGGAGGGTGGAAATCTCATTAAGGAGAGTAGGAATAGTTGAACGCTGTTGACGTCACAGCCTTTTGTCTTTTCCTCATTATTAAAATGCGTTTTGAGGACGGTTTTGCCGTCTTATCCACAGTCAGTATTATACTACTGAAGTACGTAAGTAGGTCCAATAGCACCATTGAACTATTGTACTTACTATTTAATTGAACTACTATACTTCCTTAAAGGAGTTCACTGATTTAATGGAATCTGTTATCTTATCAAAGGAATGTTTGCTTGTCCTTTCAAATCTTAGACCTGTGAGCAATCTCCAATTTATTTCGAAGCTTACGGAGAGAGCAGTGTACAACCAAACCCAAGAGGATCTAGTACGATCAGAGCTGTACCCAACGCTCCAGTCAGCCTATCGAGAAGGCCATAGCACGGCCATGGCCCTCCTTAAGGTACACAATGACATCTTCCTTAACATGGATCACCAGAGGGTCACTATACTAGTGCTCTTAGACTTGAGTTCAGCATTTGACACTGTAGATCATGAAGTACTTCTCCGTCGTCTTGAGGTAACTTTTGGCATTGCAGATACTGCACTTCAATGGTTCAGATCCTACCTAGCTGGTAGATCACAGCGTGTATTACTTAATGGAAGCTTCTCAGAGGATTTCTCTATACCTCATGGTGTACCGCAGGCTTCGTGTCTGGGTCCGCTGTTTTTTAAAATTTATGCCAGCAAGCTATTTGAGGTAGTGACGAGCCACCTCTCAGATGTTCATGCATACGCAGACGATAACCAGTTATATATCTCATTTAAGCCTAGTTCCAGTGCGAGTGAATTGAAAGCGGTAACTGCATTACAAGATTGCATTCTAGACATCAAGGCTTGGATGACGGCTAACAAACTTAAGCTAAACGATGATAAAACGGAATTAATTGTAATCGGAACCCGCGCGCGGTTGCACAAGATAAGCATATCAGAGCTCAGTATTGATCAGGGGGAAGTGTCTGCAGTATGTAACGTTCCGATCCTAGTGACGTGGTTCGACGACCATCTGAGCATGAAAACCGCCATCAAGAAGACTTGTCAATCGGGACTTTACCATCTGCATAATATTGGGTGCATTAAAAGATTTCTTAGCTTTGAAGGTAGAAAGTCGATGTTCAGGAAATAGTGATGTCGAGAATAGACTATTGCAATAGCCTATTGTATGGTGTTGCCGATATGAGCCTTAGCAAGCTCCAACGATTGTAAAACGCAGCAGTCCTATTGGTGTGCTCATTGCTAAGACATGAACACGTCACATCGTCATTTATACGTCTTCACTGGCTGCCGATTAAGTTTAGAATCAATTTTAAGATTGCTATGCTCTGTTTCAAGTGCATTCATGGACACGCTCCTAATTATTTAAAAGCATGGTCGCCATCAAGAAGATTTCGATATACAACCCAGTTGGAGCGAAAAAAACGCTTGACGATCGAGCCTTTTCCAATGCATCCGCCAAGATTTGGAATGATCTCCCGCAAACATTACAGTCACAGCAAAATTTTAACACCTTTAAGCCATTGCTTAAGACTCACTATTTTAGAGAAGCGTTTTTTAAAAAAAAAAATTGTTAAAAATTAAAATTTATGATTTCGTTTTAGTGTTTCATACAGTATATATCCTCTAATTTTATTGTCAGTTCAAAATTGTAAATAGGTAACATAGCAATTTTGGATTCCATTTTAATATGTAAAGCGCATTTGATCATATCCCCCTGTATCTTAATTTGTGATATATAAATATTATTATTATTATTATTATTATTCATTTACTGGGATGTCATTGAAGCTCTCGTCACGTTTATTACATTACACCTTCATTACACCTTTATTACAAATTTATCGCTGTCAATGGCAATTCTAGGTGGGGGGGGAGGGGGGGCAAATAAGGTGCTTTATGTGAGAGGTGCAAGTGGCGAATTCTCACCCTTAAAAGGGGGACGAACGACCATGATGTCTATGGTGTACAGTACTGCAAATGATCGCCAACCGCAAATGATCCCCAAAATAGACCGCAAATGATCCGCAAAGTCGACCGCAAATGATCCCGAAAGAAAAATAGGAATGACTTGGACTCAAGTTAGCGGATCATCGTGTAAATTTTATTATTATTACAAAAAGCCAGATTAAAAGCTAAATTTTACTTCTCAAATAAATATATGAATAAAAACTAAATTTAAAAAATTGATTCAAGAGTAAAAACGAAGTCGGTAGCTAGGCAACACACGACTTTTACCTTATGCTAAAATGCTGCTTGTTCCAATGAATTTTTTCCGGCTCTGGCGGGTAAATTATACCTCTGAAGAAAACGTTTTGACTGAGCAAATGTGATTTTTGCCGCTTATTTCATGACACGTTTTCCGCGGTTATTGTTGTTTCTGGTCGGCATGATTGCCCTTTGATGCAAGAGCATTTCCTTTGACCTCTTTTGAAATGCAGTGCTCTTCATTGCCGCTAAATAAGGGTTTTAGGTTGTTTAATTTTCTCCAGAGTGCCTCCGGGATTTTCTTTTAGTCCGTGAATGTGACGGTTTCCTACGATGTTTTGTCATGCGGTAACTACCGCTTACCTCGCTTTTGCGTTCTTCGTTACCATGTTTAGATTCCTGATCATTTACGATCTCAGGATCATTTGCGGTTGCGGATCATTTGCGGTACTGTACAATGCCTACGAATGTGTGCATCGCAAAACAAAATATAATTTATAGATTTAGCCAGTACTAAAAGCGAAGCTCTCGTTAATATTTATAGTTTACTCAAACGAAATATAAAATCGTGTAATGCTAAGCGGCGACGGCAACAAAAACAGCCCCTCAAAAATCAGTAGGTTTAATTAGCAAAAAGACAAATTTGTACGTGCAGCACAGTTTTTTGTACATTTCTTTGCCGTTGTTTTGCACGACTACAACGTGGAACTTCCAGAAACTTCCTGGTTACAAGTTTTATGAAAGAACTGTTGTATGTGGTCCTGTTCCTGTTTCCTGTATGTGTTAAAAAAAGTTGAGTGTAGGGTCGATGTGGGGTCGCTGAGGGGTCGATGTAGGGTCGATAGGAGGTCGATGTCTTTGTCGATGGAAAAATAATTATATAGAATAGCGAAAATAAAATAAATTGTGGAGGAGGTAATAAAAACATTGAGGAGGGAAAATAATGAAATTGTGGAGGAGGTCATAAAAAAAATTGAGGACTGAAATAAAATCGAAAAGGGAGATGGGTAAGTAAAACATTGTGCGCAGTTTAAGAAAAAAAGGATGGCTTGCCTTCTTTAACTATTTTAATAGGATCTTTGATCTTATTTTTTTGCAAGTATTTTAATAAAGGGTCGTAAAGTTGATTTCTTGTGTCCTAAGAACGTGTCTGGTTTTATTGCTAGCAATTATTAGTCGCGTGTTTCAATAGATCCTTGTTAATAAGTTATTTAAAATTGTTTACACGTCAAGATACTCCCTTGGGTTTTTTCCAACAGAGCTGAACTAATTTGTATGCAATGTTGGGCTTGCGAACTCGCATAATTAACTGACTAACTGTACGTGAAACGCAGAGACTTTAATCGTTTTTCATTTCCTCGAGATAGAACGGACAAAACGGTTTTGTAATAGTCAAACAAACTTGAAAAAAAGAGTTTTCAGCGCCACTTAGTGTATGTGCGTGTGTCTGTTGTTTATATATCCGAGTTTTAGCGCGAAATAAGATACGGTAAGCCGCTTCTCGCGTTGCTAAGTAATCGCTCCTATTTCTCTTTTAACAGACGGTCCGAAAACCGGGCTCAAGTTACTTACCGGGCAAGCCGAGGCAAGCCGAGGCAAGCCTATTGTGCTCTTCCAAAAGAAAAGAAACGACTATCCACTTCATTAGATATGGAGGAAGACACTTAGGAAGAATAAATCACTCAACTGAAGAGAAAGGTTTGAAGGAATCTTTACGTTTTAAAGAATGGCACGATTAATGCAGATCCGCTTGCTTTTCATGATAAGTTAAGCAGGCCCAGGAACATGAAATACTCGCTCCGAAAATTGGAATTGGTTGCTCTTTTTACCTCAGAGGAATTCGTTTACGAAATTCCAAGACAACTTCGGGGCTGCATTCAGAGTGACTTTATATTGCAGACTTCTCCTACAACTATTTTCCTAAAGTTTATTTCGCATACATATCATATCATCAAAAACCGATATCAGAAATTTCTATCCAAAATATTAATAACATTTTTCACTAGACGCGATTTTCTTTGAACAGTCGAAAGCAGTCTGCATCCCTGCCTGATCCATGGTCAAGAATAAGTTATTTGCATTGCCTGCAGTTTGACATGCGAAATGGCACACATTGTCCCCAAAACACCATTATTCATGTATACTGAAGGTGAAAGGACAGCTTCAATCCTATTCAGTCAAAAAAAAAAACCTCAAATAAACTTACAGAGTCAGATTTTTGAGACATCTCTTTGCTGTACTTGTGTGGAATGTGCCTGACAACCAAACCTTGGTAGGGCTTAAATGGGTCTAAGTACTTGGTAACCACTCTACTGACTATGACTGCCCAATTTCTCACAAGGCGTGACTGAACATTTCTGTCTGGAAGTATCTCTGACAACTGAATATCAGCAACTGGCTTCTGGCTGTTGTTGGTGTCCAGTGTGGGATCTTGAACTCTATCAAGGACTGCAAACTGATGCGTCCAATGGAGGGATCGCTTCCTGTGCTTTTGGGATTGCACCCTTGCATGAATTTCGTAGTCAATGTTGTCCCCTACCAGTCTGTGGGAGAAACAAAGAGAAGGTAATTATTATTCTGATACCCAAAGCTTTTTGCAGATTATTATTGCATGTGTACCAGAACATCAACAAAAACGCAGCGTTTTTTGTAAAAAATATTTTCATGTGGAACTAAGATGGCTTATTAAATAAACGTATTCATAAACGGAGGTAAAAAATACACAATAATGACGTTCACACGTAACGCAGGAGAGAGACCCAAAATAAAGAAAAGCCAACAGCCTTGACTTCAATAGTGAAAAGAAAAATCAACCTTACATCAAGTTTCCAGTAAATAATTAATTTTTTACGTACTTGTACAAAGGAAGTGTTGTAGTTTGGAGATTTTCAATGACAGTTTGTAAGCAGTTGACGTTGTAGAAAGCTAACCCTTCGTTCCCAAGTTGTTTATTGAGCATAACTGTCAATGCTTTGAAGCCGGGAGCTGAGTAGGAATTGTAAGGTTCGAGTACCTCGGCGCTGACTTCTACTCTCGGTGCGATAGACTCCTGTTTCTGGAGGACTTCTTGAGCTAACATTAACGCGCCACGATTTTCCTCAATTGTAGCCTTCCAAATCCGGATTTTTCCTTCCAGTTGCTCGTTCATTTTCTTTTGCTGCACGACAATGGTATCTGGACTCATGCAAATCCCCAAACGATTCAGTCGAATTAAATCGTCGTGCTTTACGCCGCTGTGAAACATTATTGATGAAATGCGATGGTGTATCGCTGAGGCTTTAAAATTTCTCACTCGAACGATAGTTGCCGTCGCAAAAGCAAGGGAATTGACATCCCTTCCAACTTCCTTCACATCATCTTCCGCGAGTCCACTTGCGCCTAACAGAGTTTGAAACCAAACGGGGCAGTAAATTCGTATCTCTTCCAGGAACAGCTTGTTCGAGAAACCGGCAAGTTCGTCCGAATTTCGGGCTTCTAACATACTTCCCGATTTTAAGTACATGTTAAACTCAGTCGACACAGCTTTCGAGATGCGCTTGTTAATTTCAGGCGCAATGTCCTTGTGTTTCAAAACCAAGTTAGACACCTCGCGCCAATTCTCCATTGCTATGTTTTTAACCACAGCCCTCGTCTGTTCATTACGTGGTATTCTGACAACCACATTTCCTGAGGGGTTCATGTACACAATTTTCATGCCATCATTGGGCAACTCATCAATGTTCAATCGATGTATCACCTCATCTTCCCTTTTGGATGCAGTGGACTGCAAGCGATTTTCTCTGAAAGAGAGAGACTTTCTTGCCGACGTGGAACTTTCGACCGAGGGTGACTTCGCTGCCGGCGAATTGATACGGACGGTTTTGGACCTTCTCCATGACGGACTGGCTTTGTCCGGCGTATCGAGAGTACGTTTGCTGCTCTTAACTGGAGTGCTTTCCGTGGATGTTATTGCAGCTCTTATTAACTGATACAGCTGGCCCAAGTTGCGAATTTTCCGACCACATGGATTACAGACCCGATCCGAATGCCTGGAATCTTGCACCAACGGCAAGCCAACTTCTTTGCAAATTTCGGCCAAGACAACCCCGAAGCACTCCTTTCGTTTTGATGGCCTGAATAGATTTTCGGATGAAGAACGGCCTTGTTTTCCAAGACTGCTTCCAAATTTAACTTTGAACGCGATCTTACACAACCTACAATAATCACTAACACTCGAATCAGACGACATTACTCTCCTTCTCGTAAAATAGCATACTAGCGGCTTGTACACTACACATGTGTTTGTTATTATTTTATCGGAAGTAAAAAGAGCTTCCGGTACAATAGTTCTTCGGTTTTGATTGGTCGGCTACTTACTTCCGGAAGAGCGATCAAGCGCGACTAATTAGGGGGTGTTTCTCAAATTGACAGTGTTTACGGGCAGGCGTTTTCTCTTCTTTCTCCCCACCCCCTCCCCGCTCCCCTTGACTCGCCCCATTTCCTCCTCTTCGGTAGATTCAACATGGCGCTTTCGCAAACCATTTAAGCGCCCGATGAAAACGCCTGCACTGCAGGCTAAAGGAAATCGGGCTTCTACAGGGTGTTTCAAAAGTTCGTTCCGATGGTAAATTGTATTTTGAGCAAAGCATTTAATACTTCTTTAGGCAAATGTAAACTGATTCAGGTAAGAAATTTATCTAAATAACCGTTTAAAGCAATTTCAAACTAGAATTTGAAGAAATAGTTTTTTTTTATTTTTGCCCCAACTGTACACCTACGCGACGTTTTTCCCGCTATACTTTCCTGCCCATTTTGTAGGTTTTCTCTTTTCGTATTTTTATCGTTTTCTTTTATTTTCTCTCCTCCTTTATGAAAATGAAAGCCAACACTGTTTGTGCTAGAGCTCAGGAATTTATTTTTATGGTCTTCTGGCCTTTCAGTCAAAACAAAATTGCCAAATTGTTGAAGAAGTCTGGACGATGACCGAACAAGTGGTCAACAGTAAAGACCTTAGAAGACAAACCAAGGAGAGGATGGCCGTTTTTTTCCACAAAATGTGTGGCAAATATTATTGAAAAAGCTGTAAGTATATGCGTAATAATTCAACAAAACAGAAAGGTAAAAAATTTCAACTTCACAATATCGATCAAAGTTACGAGCACAACGGTATGGATATAAATTACCAAAAAACAGTAGGAAAGCCTTGAAGAGAAAAAGGCGGTGCACACTTCATGCAAGCATGTTGTCAGAAGGATTTGCCAACTTTATTCCAAAGGAGGACCGGCCGGCAAACTCGCGTAATGTGAACCCCCCTAGAGACCATCTGGATTATCGTACACGAGAAGACATACAAAGATCCAGCCCCCAAAACACTGGACGAGCTAAGACAGTGACTACGCTTCGCCTGGAAGAAAGTGACTTTGGACACGCTTTGGGAGCTCGTACATTCTATACCTCACCGCTTAGAAAATGTCAGAAAACATACAGGAAGACATTCTGGTTACTGATATTTTAGTTATTCAATGTTAAATGAATAATGGATAACATACTAAGTTTTAAAAAAAAGTTTTTTTAAAATAATTAGTGAAATTTAAGCGAATAAAAAATCGGAACGAACTTTTGAAACACCCTGTATTCTTTAAAAAAACGCGTACATCTGGTGATTGGTCTTTCTTGTCAGGCTCTGCAGACTAAGAAGTACAGTCTTGAATGTAAGTCGAACGCTATAGTAGTATGGCCTCAATACTGACTCTTAAGGTGAAATACATTATGCTCGAAAATTTGAGCATTATGCTTTAGAGCCAAGTCACAAATTAAACAAAACCACGCTTTCATGAGAAAACAGTCCTTGCATTGGTAATAATATCAAGAGTTTCTGACTAATTACTTGGAAAGATATAATTATTTTAAAAAACTCTGGGCTAACACACCTGCTTCCAACATTTAACAATTAGTCGCCTCAGGCGACTAATTGTTTTAGTATAATTACATTCAATTTGATGATTTTTCGAAAAAATAAAATTATTGATCAATTTCCGACCCCGAAACATCCAAAAGTCTGGCTGCCATTTTGAAAACTGCTAGCCTTCAATGCTATAATCACCGCGCGGTGATTATAGCGGGATAAAGCGAAGCTCCTAGCCAATCACAGCGCTCTATTTTCGACAGTCATCGATGTAATTATACTAAATGCAAATAAGTATGTGTAATGAAATGGTGATGAGTGGACATTAGGAATAATTTCACGCGCGTTTTGTCCAAATCCTTATAATTTCCCGAGCCTTTCATACTATTAATATCATGGGTAACAAATTACGTTAGCAATCTGGGATTTTTGACATGTTTATGTTGGATCGTATCAATTGAGAACTCCAGTCTCTCGAACGTTTAGAGCTTAAATTTGACTTAATTTTAGAGTCTTTCGACAAAATACCTCTCAGAATCCTTCTTGATGTACTCTTTCGTTTGTTCAGGTTTATTAAAGCGTCTTTTTATGCCCTGGCATCTTCATTCATTACATTTTAAAACTTCGTCGCCATCTTGACACTGAGACGTGCGGAAAGTTGCCATGGCAATTTTGTAATTTCACTTGTGAAATTACAAATTAGTATAGGTAATAGCATGATTAGTAGTGATATTTGGCATAAATTTCAAAATTTTTATACGTAACTTCACGAGCCGTTAGGCGAGTGAAATTTGAGACAATTTTGAAATTTCACGAGTGGTATTTATGCCAAATATCACTACTACTACTAATAATAATAATAATATTTAATATTTATATTAAAGGTTGTAATTTTCACATGTAAGTATTTCAAATTAAGCTGAAACACCACTGCTCTAAGCCAATCAAATTGCAGAAACTTCTCATGTCGTAGTATAATCGCTGAAATTTCGCGCCAAAATTAAGGAGTAATTCGTCACCAATGATATTATGGAGACGAACTGGTCAAGCTACTTGTTTGGTTTTGGGCAGAGAAAATAGAAACAAAGCAAAACAATTTATATCCATTATAGCCATTACACTTCTAGTTTCTAGGGTGAAATTTTTTTCTGCCATGAAGCCAAGCTGAATAAATAAAGCATTAACATTAACAATGAATTATTTCCTTTTAGCGCGATCATCTACTTAAAACAATTTCTTCCTTATTCGATGCTCTCGTTCATCTGAAAGGAAGGAACAAGGTACATTAATGAAATTTCGGGTTTACCTCGGCGTAAGAACCTGTGAACGTTTTTTTATGTTTATCACCCTTTGCTTTTCTAGATTCTATTGTGTTGACTTTATTGTTTTCTTTTTTTTTTACCAGTCACGGGTGACTTTAACAGGCTCTTACCCAGATGATGGGCCAATTTCATTGCTACAAACTGAAATTACTGCATAAAAGCCGGCATTTTTTCTCCATAGGTAAAAAAAAAAAATGAATATCTTTACAGTTGGCCAGTTCCTTTTGGTGTGCTTCAGTGTAATAGACAGCCAAAGTGTTGGTAAGTGCAAACTTGTTTAATATAGAGTCAAAACTCCCTAAAACGACCACTAAAGGGACCGCTAGTTCCAAGTGCTCACACTAAAGTCGACACTAAAGGGCTGATGGATGTATAAAGTTTGACATCTTTTTTTATCATCGGGATCAAGACGACTGTCAGCAATAGAGAGGTGTTCTTACTATAATGGTGTCATGAAATGAAAAAATGATCGTCGCAGTGAACACAATTTATGCAACTGCGTAAAGAAGCCTGAAAAAAATTCAGGACTTCAACGGGGTTTGAACCCGTGACCTCGCAATGCCGGAGCGATGTTCTACCAACTCAGCTACACTGTATGAAGCCACTGACGTTAGGAGCAGGTCAATTGTGGGTTCATATGTTCCCGTGAGAGAAAGGAGTGTTAATGATACATGAAATAAATCATATATGAACTGCGGAAATGAAATGAAATGAAGAAATGATCGTCGCAGTGAACGCAATTTATGCAATTGCGTAAAGAAGCCTGAAAAAAAATTCAGGACTTCAAAGGCGTTTGAACCCGTGACCTCGCGATACCGGTTGCGATAATGGCGTCAGTTAAGAGAAGTTCGACTGCAATTGATTGGTTCGACCTTTCCTGTTTGGTGAATGATTTATTATTTTCCTTTCGTCGTATCCTTAAACAACGTTAAACATTGTCTTAGATCCCAAACGGCGTCATAAAAATAGAGTGCTCGCAGTCCCTCTAGAAGCTTCTAGATTGTCGCGTTTGCAAACGAACGAGGAAAACGCGCCGAGGGAGAATACAGTCCCTCCCTCGTCTAGTTCGGTGTCGCGAGTCCTCAAATTCTTCTGGCGTCTATATGAAAACCTGGGTTCGACATTCATGGATACTAACACCAAAAAGTTTGGTAGTTTTCTCTTACTACAGTTGAACCTCTCCTTAACGACCACCTTGTAGATAGAAGAAAGTGGCGGTTGTAGAGAGGTTTAAACAAGAGTCGATGTATGGACTGTGCAAGAAAAGTCGCCGTTGTGGAGAGGTGGTTAGTAGAGGTTCGACTGTTCTCGCTTTTGCTTTTGTTTTCAAGTAAAGTAATGGCAGACGTCATGATGGCTTCAAACAACTTTACTTGGTTACTATGGACAAAAGACGTTGCTTGTTGCATTTTAGTCATTCTACAGTCAATCCGACTAAATCGTTTTCGCTATAGAGTGTTTTCACATGAAGTCATGTCGGCCATATTGGTGTCCCAAAACAATGAAACGGCGGCCATGTTGGTGTCCCAAACCAGTCCTCTGGGAGTTGAACTCTTTTCTTATGCAAACGCTTTCTTTTCTTCCAATAAATTTGCATAGATGCTGACCACGTGAGTGAAAACACTCTATAGGATTTACATCTTTTCTTAAATTTAAATATGTATTCTTTACGTTGACTTAAAGCTTGCAAAGATGCGCTTGGTATGGAAAGTTATGTCATCTCTGATGGACAAATCAGTGCCTCTTCACAATGGAATGCTAATCATGCCGCCATCCAGGGAAGATTAAACTTTAAGGCTGCTTCCGGAAAACAAGGAGGGTGGTCATCCAAACACAACGACGTCAATCAGTGGCTGCAGATTGATTTGGGTGATCCAAACACTGATGTAACTGGTCTGGCAACACAAGGCAGAAATGCTTACTCCCAGTGGGTAACCAAGTACAAAATGCAGTACAGTGTTGACGGGACAAATTTCCAGTATTACATGGAACAAGGCGCTGAAAAGGTACTATGGTCTACACCTCTCGTCTCTGGAAAGATTTTCCGAGAATATCATTTGGCAGACTACAATGGCCTCTCTATCTTAAGCACCATAAAGTTTATGCGCATTTTCCACAACTAAGAGCTCTGGTGATTGCCTCAGTAATTGTTTAATATCCAAATTTCCCGCTTGGGTAACATATCGGTATAGACACTGTAGCATGTCCCAATTGCTATGTTTTCTGTATGGGTTTTTTACTTTAGCAATGGATTTTCTTTTCGTTTTTCTTTTTTTTTTTCTTTTTTTTTTTCAAGTGTTACCACTGATAGAATGGTCAAATACCTTTATTTTTCAACCTTTTGGTACTCAATTACTTGGCATACATGATACCCAAATTAATGGGAGAAAGTGCTCTTTTAGGCGCTTGAACTCTGGTTCATCTACCATTTAACCGCCATGATTCTGCAGCCTTGTTACCATAGCAGAAGCCGTGCTACCATGCAATTGTCAACTGAGCAAGTCGGTCCATACATTAGGGCTAATTTGTCAACTCATGCTCAAACGATTCTCGATTTCTCACCCATTTGAATGCGCGCCTGTTTTCCCGTTTTTTTTTTCCTGGTCAGTCGTTACCGCTATTTACAAATTATAACACGTGCTAATTTATTGGTTTGCAGTTACCAATTCTGCATTATCTTTATCTTGATGATCTAGGAGTTTACCGGGAACACAGACCAGGATACTATTGTTTTCCATTCACTGAGCAATTCAATTAAGGCACGCTACATTCGTTTCCGCCCAACAGCTTGGCATCTTCATATATCCATGAGAGCGGAAGTCTACGGCTGTCTAGGTACAAAAGATTCCCGTTGTTAAGTCTGTTAGTCTAGTGGCTGAATCTTATACTTTGCTATATTGTTACAGTTGGGCAGTTATTGCTTTTTAGTCTTGTATGTTTTTTCTGAAAGGTAGATAATCTATTTCTTTGGTCTCTCCCTTCCCCCTAAAAAAAATTTGTAATTAACTGTAATTGCGTTCGACGTCAGGAGAACGCGACCTAAACCCGCAAGCCAGAGACCTGAGCACGAACATTAAGCAGAAAGATACTCGGTTTTTGGTAGTTTGGGTCAAGTTCACAGAACTGAAACACGTCATAGACTCTGGCCCTGGTTGTTCAAACGTCGGATAGCGCTATCCATCGGATAAATCTCTATCCAGCGGATAGCGTAACTGATTTCCGTAATACTTATCCGCTGGGTAGTGATTTATCCGGTGGGTAGCGTTATCCAACGTTTGAACAACCGGGGCCTGGACTTCAGTTTTAAGAGCCTGTCGTTTGTTTAGGACACATGATCCTTAAACGAGCGCTTCGGAAAAAATATCATGTTTTTAAATCTAATGGACAATATTCATGATTAGTAGCCGTTCTTTGACCCTAAAACAGCTATTTTAAATTTCAAAAATGTTGTGTTGTGTTCAGTTCGTTAAGGGAATTGTTTAATACTAAGAACGTTCTCAGATTTCACTCCGTTTATATCTATTGAAACAGCTACAAATTCAATTCATTAAAGATAATGTGCGGCCACTTTGGTCTTAACACATGCAGGACCTCGCTCTCTCAAACCCATTACCCTGATAAACCTCGTTGCTTTGGTTTATTGACTCGTACAAACTTCCCCACTTTGGTGACACTCATCTGCAACCGCAATTCCAAATGTATGCATCCATCGCGCTACCTAATCCTCGTTGCTACAAGATATATGGTGCATGTGAACGTAATAAAATGACAGTACTTTTACCTGTCCTGTAGAATGTAAACAACCTCTTGGCATGAAAAATGGTGACATCTCTGACGCACAAATCACTGCCTCTTCAGAATGGGATTCCAACCATGCTGCCATCCAGGGCAGACTCTTCTTTAAGGCAGGTTCCGGAAAACAAGGATCATGGTCAGCTAGACACAATAATGTCGACCAGTGGCTGCAGATTGACTTGCTCGATCAAATAACTGAAGTAACTGCTGTGTCAACACAAGGCAGGAATGCGTACTCACAGTGGGTAACCAAGTACAAACTGCAGTACAGCGTCGATGGTGTAAACTTTCAATACTACACTGAAGTGGGAGAAAAGGTGATGTGCCCTATCATTGTATATCATTCCCAGCGGTTTCAAGGCAAAAGTCAGGCCACTGCCCACTCTTAGACACTACTTATTTTTTAATTAACAGAGCTGTGTCACGAAGTTTATCAAAATTTAAAAGTGAAAGCACCAAATTTAGTGAAAAATAAAAACGACAGCTTGTTACGCCGCAAAATGTAATAATCGCCGCAAAATGTAAAATTAACGCAAAATGTAATAAGAATCGCCGCAAAATGTAATAACATTGACGTAAAATGTAATAAAATGTTCAACGCAAAATGTAATAATCTTTCAACGCAAATTGTAATAACTTTTCTAACGCATAATGTAATAACGCAAAATGTAATAATTTCCGAATAACGACGTGCTTGCTATTTCAAAATCGGTATTGTGGCTCAGTCATCGGTAGCGAATCCAGATCTTCATTTGAATTATTATTATTATCATTATCAATATTAATATTATTATTAATGATAATATGTATTTTCATCAGATTCTTTTTCTCCTTCTCCTTCTTCTTCTTCTTTTTCTTCTTCTTCTTGTTCTTCTTCTTCTTATTGTTATTATTAATGAAGTAACGGTTGAAACGTGTTACTTCCGTGCTGTGTTTTGTCTCGTGACGTAACACTCTTCCCCAACAAAGGAGGAGGTTCGTTGTGTGACGAGACAAAAATGGCTGCAAGAGTTTGCTGTACTGTACCACAACTGTAGCAACTGAGAGACTTGGTTTAATTTCAGATGTTGAATTTAATTCGGTCGAATAAAATAGCTGTTGTCAAAAACAAGTAATAGAATCAATTTTCAAAGCCTTATTCAAATGCAATTAAGATATCGTTCACACGTTTTTTCATGACAACCAGACAACTTTGGCTGTGGCTTACTTTTCCTAGTTTCTCACTTAATAGAGGCTGAATTGTTTTTAATGCTGTTTTTTAGGTTGAAGGTTCTTTTATGTTAAAGTTTCCAAACTTTGCAAAGTCAAATCAGTTTGCCTTGTAAGGCAGTTCACGGCGGTCGTTTGCCTAGAACAGATAGCGCAAAATTTTTTTTTGCTAGCCCAGTAACGCATTTTTTATTGGAGCAGAGCTAAGCTGATGCCGGCACAAAAATATTGAATTTGCTCAGCAACGGAATCGCGATTGGCTTAGAGTTGACGGCATCAAATCGTGATCTGGGAGATCCATAAAAAATGCGCAGTTTCGTTCTTTCTAGGGCCGATAATTGTTTACCGCTTGAGGCGGAGGGGGTATGGATAATTTGGTTTGGGTTAGAATTTTTGGACCATTATGGGAAACTCTCCACATACCCCTCCCCTAAGCCAACATTAACACTTATTTCTCACTTAGGGCAAAATGTTGGCTTAGGGGAGGGGTAGGTGAACAGTAGGTGGTCCTTTTTGGCCAAAACTCTGGTTGTAGAATTTTTTTCCCCTTCATGCAACGGTGTAAGATTTTTTTACTACATTACACATTACAGATGACACGCTATGAAAGATATATTTCTTTCCATTGTTGGAATTGTTTACGCCAGATATTTCCCTGCAAGAAATTTTTTTCCCTTGAATTCAGTATGCCGGAATTTTTTTTTTTCTGAAATCACCCATAACCTGCCGAACGGTAAGCTATGTCAGTTCAGCGTGAAGCAGCTCTTCTTCTCCTTTTTTTATTTGGCTTACAAGTTTAAAAATGTGTTACTGTGAACAGGATATATTTCTGCAGTATGAAAGCCTTGAGTTGCATGGTTTAATGTATTTTATAATCGATTCCTAAATGTCAGCGAATAAAAACGGTTATTGTTGCGTTCCGTACCATGAAGATCAGCGGAAACAAACGTCCAATTCGGTTCCCTAAAGATGATTGCATCTCCTCATTTCAACTGTTTCATTGAAATATTAGCAATAACAACATTATTAATATTAATATCAATAATAATAATAGCTTATAATTTAATTGAAGATCTGGATTCGCTACCGATGACTGAGCCACAATACCGATTTTGAAATAGCAAGCACGTCGTTATTCGGAAATTACTACATTTTGCGTTATTACATTATGCGTTAGAAAAGTTATTACAATTTGCGTTGAAAGATTATTACATTTTGCGTTGAACATTTTATTACATTTTGCGTCAATGTTATTACATTTTGCGGCGTAACAGCTCAAAACATTAAAAGAACCTGAGGCACAAATAACACAAGAAATTATAAAGAAGGCACCGAAACGGATCAAAACTAAAAAGGATTTTAATCGAGTTTTTTTCGAGTTTTTTTTAAAAACTCGTTAGCCTGACAATTTCATTCCAAAGTTCATTTCTGTTTTTTGTAGATTTTGATGAGTTCCTTAGCGAATAAAAACACGTTGACGATATTTGCGATAGTCATTTAATGCAAAAGACTGTCTTGGCAAAGTGCCTTTAACGATACCTGCCTCTTAAAGGGACACAGTCAGCTATGTGACCGCGCTGACCTGGACACTACTTTTGTCAGTTTTGAAAAGAGTTTACCTCAACCCGAAATCAAATGAACGCGTCGGCTACACCTAGAAATCCGCTTCAATCCTTCCTAGTGTTTCATTTAATCCTCGATCTTTTACAGAAAACCTCTTTTTGAGCAAACTTTAACTCATCCTATGACATTATATTTATTATATTTATCATATTTGGTTAAAAACAGTATCCAAAGGAACATGAACAGAAGAATGTGAGAAACGCGTAGGCTCCGGGAGGGAGAAATCGCTTTCGTTTACCAAATAACAAAAGAAATGAATCAATAACATTGGCGAGCAAATAATCGTTATATGTATTTAGAAAATCGATGGAAAAGGTTACATATGCTTGGAAAATCAAACTTTCTCCACCTTGAACCTTTGACAATGATTCATGCCGACTCCGTGTCATTCCTCACCTCTACTGATGATCGAGTTCAGAAGTATTCGTCGATGTTTGGCTTTTCCTGGACAAATCCATCGATGAATTCTCAATGGTATATAAAAAATGTGTGTTCTGATGTGGCTTAAGGTCTATAATCACGATTTGGGCTTGTAAATTGTTCAACTAAACAAGGTTTGTTTTGAGTATTCCGGATACGCTTCTCACTTTCTGTTTCACGCTCGTGTCTTGTGACATGCAAATCAGCTAAGAAATGGTATCTAATGCGCATGTGCATCAGCTGACTGTGTCCCTTAAAAGATCTTCACTATTATTGGTTTGCAACCACGTGACAAGGCGGCCATGTTGGATGACAATACAACAGAAATTTTTTCTTAGAGAATTTACATAAAAATAGAGTTAAGAGCCACTCTCCCTAACCACCGCGTGAGGGGCGGCACAAGGTCGGAAAAATGGCCCCCTTGATATTTCGTCCACAACCCGTGAAGCCGAAAAATCACTGAAATGAGGTCAAATTTCATGATCAGATAATCGAACTCGCGTGAAGGCGCATAGCAAATTATGGCTTTCCGTAGTTTATAATTTTATTTAGGAGGTATTGTTAAGCTGCCTTGATGATATTTTAGACTTACAATTGTAATTCCGAATTCGTGGAGACCAAGCGAAGAGAACCGAAATTTCTAGACTTTGAAAATCAAAAATTCCATACCGTTTTCAAACATCTCAAAACATACTCGGTATTACGTAGAATTCTTTCAAAGTTCAATTCTAGCAAAGTACAAGAGTTGTATTTGAACGTGATATAATTTTTCTCTTGGCAAAAGTTATTTCTGAGGCGAGCGGCCCCATGCAAGTTGACCCAATTTGACCTTTCGAAGAGATTTTGTTTAACCAGGAATGTAAACAATTCGACTAGCCTTTGCTCGCTTTCTGAGTAAACCATTGAAAGACCCTGCCATTTCCCATTAAAACTACCCAGTAAACCTGAGATAATACTTCGCTAACAGCTTACCTTCCAAATGGGTGTTTGAAGGCAAATAATTTTGATGTTCGCTAATTTTCCTGTGTTTTGCTGCCGTGCTCAACCACCGGCCTTTTCATACGCGGCTACGGCATTTTCTAAGTGTCACCTTTCTCTGGCTTGTAGAATATTTTTGCAGGACCTGGATCCATGTCTTGCATATAAAGCATCCTCTGGGTATCTACTGAGTTTTGTATTGAATATTGCTAATGAAAAGAGGCAAGAAGTGAAGGAACTAAGTTAACTGAAAATAGACCCAGATCGATGTCACGCAATCTTTACATCTAAGTGATCACGTGCCGCAAATACATCCGCGTGGATATTTTTGTCTTGCTCTTGCTCATTTCTTCATTTTCTTCCCTACTAGCGTACAATGTTTTCGTTTTGTTTTTTTGTAACTTTTTTATTCTTAATCACAAGCCTATTTCGAAGGATAGTTCTTTGTATGCAATACTTTGAATTGCTGTTTATACACGCAACACATTTACTTTTCCCATTTTCTAGTGACTGTGCAACACACTAGAAATCCTATCTAGTTGTTGCTACAAAAGTCAAATGCCCGGGCAGGTCCATTGCTAATGATTTCCTAAAGCTAGATAAAAGGGAATAGTAATATATATCCGAAAAAGGGCTAGTTACTGGCCGCAAAGCGAGTTTTTGTAATTTGTATTAATTGTATTTACCAATTTGCCCATGGCAGGTGAACACTCAAATAGGTCCCCTTCGTGGTGCATCTAACTTTTTAGGAATTATGTTCAACAAGGTACCTTGAGATGCAGAAGTAAACGCACGCTTTTATATGATTCTCGAAAACTATCCCCTTGGAAACTGAAAATGATTTGCTTTTGGGTTCGCACAAGACATGTTTCTTTTCGTACGAGCAAAGAGCACGTAAAACTGTTTTGAGAGGTTTGAAACAGATAATTACCAAACGCAAATGGATCTGTGGCAAACGGTTTGTTTACCTCTAAAAAGGTTCTAAATATAGAATTCTCACGGCGTTCGAGCTGTGATCTTTTAAAATTGAACTTTTCGACCGCTCGCCCGATAAGCGAAGTTAGCACGTGCGACGCTCCTAACTTTTTCTTAAATGCCATCGCGCAGAATGAGTGGACATCATTAATTATTCATGACCGCCGAAGCGGCTACTTCGAATGCACGAGCGCTTTGAATAAGCTCCAAATAAGAGAAGAATGTGCCTTTTTTGGTCCACCAGCGTTGATAAAACTCCTTGGCGCAACTTCGTTAGGTCCAAAATAACAGAACCACGGGCGGAATATTAAAAATGAATGATTTATCTACGGTTTAAGCACAAAATATATAAATTTTACCTAGCAGAAGGACTATCCCTTTGCACTTGAAAATTCCTAAAAAGAGGCCATTTTTTGTATGGAAGCTGACTTTGGGCGCGACTTTCTGCAAACCAGTAACAAAATCCTCAAAACCACGGACAGAATATGTAAGATTGCTCTTTCCTTAAACAGAATACGTTTTAGCTTTTAAAATTTATGGACATGATCCACTATCCCTGCGAGTTTGAAAAAGTCTGGTAGAAACGCAGCGTACGTAAGGCCAGCGAGCTGTTGTTTTAAGCACAGGTATGAATAACAATGGCCAAATATAACAATACGCCATTGAAAACCACTCACTTGTGGAGTTCGTCATTATTTGGTGCCGCGAACTTTAAAATATATTAAAGAATCACTAGAGTTTATTAACACAATCTGCCACGCGTATACGCTTGATCAGTACAACGAATAAAACGAGTAAGAGTGGATGTGAGGAAGACCTTAGATAACAACGACCTAAACCAGATTGTTTCTTTCAGTAAAATTACATGAAGAACAACTTAAGTCCAACTTTACTGTGTAATATAAAAGTGAAATAGAAAAACTCCACTGTGATGCTTTGAACCCGGGTCATTTGCTTTATAGCCTACATCCATATCCACTACACCATCGAGTACTAGCTGCCAAATCCAGTAATTTTTAAAATATACAGTCATGTTCTTACATGTGCCGTACCCCATTGCAATATTCGAAAGCTAACCGTTTTCAGTTCAGTGCTTAACCCCAATCACTGTAGATCAGTGCTTAACTCTCTACTGTGTTCTCTCCATAACTGGAGCTCTGTAGTTTTGGTTTCTTCAGCTATTATAGCCTCATTCGTTCCATTACGGAAATAATGCGTTGTGTAAAATTCATAAGGTGTCCAATCTGGTTTAGGTCGTTGTTATCTAAGGTCTTCCTGGATGTGATGGCCAGCATGTTCCCTGGTTTTGCACTGCGCATCTCTTACTGCGCATAACAAGATGGCCGCCGTAAAAAAGGGCATGTGAAGTAACATTATTAAAATGAAGTTGACGGAAGAGAAACGCTATTGGAATCTTTGTTTGTGGTTGTTTCTTGCCGAAGGGAGACTCAATGTATTGGGAATGGCATAACGTAAGCAGTGCGCGTGTTGCTGAGTTGCACTTCCTTGCGGAGAACCTTGATAGTGGATGTTTGACTTGTCCTTACTCATTTTGATTTTCATTCAAACGCTTTCTTTATCACATTGTGTCCTAAATGTGATGTCTCGATGTAAATTCTGTAAAAACGGCTTTTTTTATACTTTCTTCCCCCTTTCACATACATTCCGGTCTGAAACTCGCCCCAGTCCTCTCTCAAAAATGCATTTGGTGCGCATCTTCTGCAGCTCTACCGCAAAAACAAGTACGGTGATCCCCATTTTTATTTCATGATTTTAATAAGGACAGTGCTTCCTTTCGATGAGAAAAAAAATTGGCACAAATCTATGTTCAGTTTTTTGGCACTTTACTAAATTGTACGGATTGAGCTATCACGGCTCGAATAGTGCGTGTCCAATTTAATTTTACTTTAGAACGTAAAGTAAAAACAAGGGCATTAAAAGCAATTTTTCTGGTACGTAAGTGGATAAACAAAACATTAAAGTCAAATTCTGTGCGATACCACATGCATCATCGAAAAAATCTCTCCTTTTTGTCTAGTTTTGGGCTGCGCGCGGTTTTTGTCAAAGGTCCTAAATAGCCGTATTTGTCAGCATTGTGACGTCAAAACAAGCACGGTGATCCCCACTTTTTATTACTTTTTTTACCATCTTCTTCACTTGTTACATCAGTGTACCAAGTTTCATCTACAATCTATGTTAGGTTCTTTTACTAGGGAATCACCTTAAGTATTTAAGCTCCATGAACTTACTTACCGGCCATTTTGGTTAAATTGCTTCTGGGGGACAATATAAGAGCTAACATCTTTCGAATGGAGGAGCAAAACATTACGATCAGCGACGAGTGTTCTGGCTTCCGCGCTCAATTTTACTCACCTCGCAGCGAGTTTATTTACGACATAATGGAGATCTCGCACGCGCTAACATAAGCGGAAAATTTCACCTTTCTTTCTGGTAGTTTAACTTTTGAACAAAATTCCCGCAAAATAAAGGAAAGTGTAAACGGCAAACCTTATTACGCGAACAAACTCCACTGGATTCGAATGTTTACAACTTTACAAAGATATGTGCAGGAAAATGCGTTTAGGTCTTTTGAAGAGTATTGTATAACCTTGGGCGCTCACTTTGTCCAAAAAAAAAAAACACTCTGAAATCAAACATTAAGCTAGTCTCCTTTAGCGGATCAGAGTAACGCCCAAAGACTACTACAAGGGTGGGGTAGGGGAGTGGCAGGAGGGTAATCCTAGGGATACGTTCGTCAGTATCACGACCCAAATACCACGCCAAGCCCTAACCTAAGCGTACGTCAATCGTGGGAACACTGTCATATAGACTTTCTTCTTAGAATCCATGCCACTAAGATGCTGCAGGGGATTTATTTAAGTTTGCGCTCTACAGGAAATTTGTCTTCCGGCTTGCGCCCACGCAATTTTATTTTCAAAATCTTCCAGTCGCCCGCTTCCCCACCTTTAATAATAAAAAAAAGGGAATGGGCCGTCCTTTACCCCAAATACATTTTGTTTTCACTCACTTTCAATTCAAAGCTAGCACAAGGGTGGGGTAGGGGACTAGGGGGAGTGAATATGGTGTGGTTACGAACTCTCAGCTTTTCCACTACCTACTGAGCTGAGCAATAGGCTGAGTGCGCTAAGGAGAAAAACGGGAAGTTGTCCCATTTTAACTTGAAAGAAAAACGTATTTTGAGCGAAAGCAATTGAGTGAATTACTGTATTAAATATTTGGAACAAAAGACATGAAAAAATCTTGTGTATGTTTATATCATGATGGAAAATCTTAATCAAATTGTTGCAGTGGCCATGTAATGGACCGTTAAATACATCAACAAGAAAGAGGAATTGTCTTCATAAAAAAGTTCTTTCCCCCTCCCCCGTCAGAAAAAAATTAATCACGTGGTCCAGAAGTGACGAAGAAAAGATTGCGTTACACTCACTAGACCGAGCTTAGGAATTTTTTTATTATACAAGAAACTAAATGAATATCAAGAGGTTGCTCACTGAGAGGTAGATATTGCAACATATAGATTGATTTTCCGGAAAAGTGTTGCACAAGCTTAGCCTGGAACCGGCGTACAAGCTCGACTCAAGATATGACCCTAAATTATAAAGCGCGGCAACACTGAACAAAGCAATGGAAAAATTAACTGAGAACGTCAAAATTATATGCCTTCAAGCACCCATTTGGAAGGTAAGCTGTCATCGAAGTATTATCTCAGGTTTACTGGGTAGTTTTAATGGGAATTGGCGGGGTTTTTCAATGGTTTGCTCAGAAAGCGAGCTAAGGCTAGTGGAATTGTTTACATTTCCTGGTTAAACAAAATCTCTTCGAAAGGTCAAATTGGGTCAACTTGCATGGGGCCGCTCGCCTCAGAAATAACTTTTGCCAAGAAAAAAATTATATCACGTTCAAATACAACTCTTGTACTTGCTAGAATTGAATTTTGAAAGAATTCTACATAATACCGAGTGTGTTTTGAGATGTTTGAAAACGGTATAGAATTTTTGATCTTTAAAGTCTAGAAATTTCGGTTCTCTTCGCTTGGTCTCCACGAATTCAGAATTACAATTGTAAGTCTAAAATATCATCAAGGCAGCTTAACAATACCTCCTAAATAAAATTATAAACTACGGAAAGCCATAATTTGCTATGCGCCTTCACGCGAGTTCGATTATCTGATCATGAAATTTGACCTCATTTCAGTGATTTTTCGGCTTCACGGGTTGTCGACGGTTTTTCGTAATTTTCTCAAAAATGTAAAAACTCTAGAACCTAAGACTTATATCACGATTCTTAGCATACCATAGGTTATCTCTGGACGAAATATCAAGAGGTCCATTTTTCCAACCTTGTGCCATATTTTTTCAATCTCACTCGGTCCCTACAGAGAGTCGCTCTTAAGTTCCCAGAGGAGAGAAATGCTTTTGTTCTTTTCATCCAACTTGGGTACCTTGACGTTAGGTGAAAACCAGCAATTGCATCTTGTTGATTTAGGAGTTTACTGGAAATGCCGACCGGGACTCTGTGGTTTTCCACTCATTAACCAACCCAATCACTGGCGCACGCTACATCCGTTTCCGCCCAACAGCCTGGTATGGTCACATTTCCATGAGGGTGGAAGTCTACGGCTGTAAAGGTATAGAACAATTCTCTCTGAAATTCATTTACAGACGGCAATTGTCGTAATGTTCATATTAGTAGTATGGTGGGGTGCGGTTCCTCTTTTTCTGGGCAGGTATACATTAACACGGATGACGTCATAGCCTTTTGTCTTTATCTCAAGAATAACAGCTCATGAATAAAACTTGCAGGAATCTAATTATCTCCCATCTTTTGTATTCCAGGAGTTATTCTTAATACAATTGAAACCTTAGACTCTCGTAGCGTTGTCTGGTTTTAACTTGTTGGCATGCTCTAGGCATGCAGGTTTGACAGCTTTATAGTTATTTTAGATAGATGATGTCATAGTTTACTTTAAATTATGTCCGTCATACCCTTATTTGGGTATGAAGCCACCGGTGACTTAGAATCCCTTAGCCTTTGCGTAATTATGCACATTCTATTTCCTGCCGCTTTCATTATCTCGCAATTGTTAAAGTTCCGATTCACTGATTCTTGGCGCGCAAATCGTGTATATTTGATAAGCACGAAGGCAAACTTTCTGCCACCAAAAACGATCTTTCTTTATTTTCCCTTCTCCCTTTCTGCATCTCTACATTTCTTTTGTTTTCCTCCACCACCACCACTACATTTCTTTTGTTTTGACGTTGGTGTTAATGTGTTCCTGCCCTCCTTAATGAGATTCCTGCTTAAAAAAAGGCCTAACTGGTCCCTACCATATTACTCAAGTTTTGCTTCTTTTGTTTATAGATATAAACGTTTCATACAGATCACTTGCGAGGCAAAAATCTTTACTGTTATGCACACAGGTTGAAGGCCGCTATAAATGATTTTGTGAACGAAAAATGCTTATTCCTATGTTTTTAACAAACTTTTGAGTTGCGCAATTTGCTTCATCTCTATACTTTTAGACAGTCCCTCTGATAACTAATTTCCTAGTTTCTTTCTACTTATAATTCAAATGATTGTAATTGGCGTTTCTAGGTCACTAACTCTAAGTTATAGCACTTCTAGCAATAACAGCAGACGCCACTAACACAATGTATGTCTAGTTTGTTCAGTTGGCAGGTCAAAGTACACGAATAATGTCACCCTCACGAACTGTTTCTTTTAAATTTCGTCTTCCTTACGACCATCACATGACCTAATTCGGTAAAATAAAACAAACAAACCTTAGATATGTAATTCGTATTAAATTTTCACGATCTTTCTAACTAGACACGTAGTCTTCGCTATGGAGTATTGGTCATGTCATCCCCTTTTTTGACATCAACTGTTCGCTTTGTGAATCTTCACTTACCAGAAGTACTGCACTCAACGGGGTACTGACATTAATGTCTCCGTTTTCGTAGAAACCGGCGACTGTATAATGGCTGGATAGCAATGATGGGAAAAGGTGAATATTCTGAAAACGAAAGAGCGTCCGTGGGCCTTGGTTTAGGTCGAAAAGGAAGGGGTGGCCTTCCTCCCCTGGGTCCTCCTCGAGATTGAGGGCTTCTTCCTATGATCTCGGTTGTTCACCGGACTGCACCCCCCGGGTAACGGGACCGATTTCGCCTTGTTCATATGAGAAATTTAAGCTCGGTTTCTGAGTACTTAGCATTAGATAACATCAAAGCCAGATTGGACACCTTAGGAGGTTGACACAACGCACTATTCTATTAACGTACCGATACTGTAAAAGAACCCCACTGACCTTGTAGAACTGCTTAATAAAAAATACACTGCTGAGCGCCAGTTATGGACAAAACATAATAAAGCGTTAAACACTGATCTTCAGTGATTGGGGTTAAGCACTAAATTGAAAACAGTTAGCTTTCAAATATTGTAATGGAATAAGCCATAAGAAAAGGTATATTTAAAAAATGACAGGATTTGGCGGCTAATCCTCGATGCTGTATAGTACTGGATATGGATGTAGGTTATGAAGCAAATGACTCGGGTTCAATGCCTCTTAGTTCTGTTTATCTATCTTATTTTATATTACACAGTAAAGTTGGACTCAATTTGTTTTTCATGTAATTTTACTGGACGAAACAACCTGGCTTCAGTCGATGTTACCCAAATGCTAACCTTTCTGAGACGAGAAAAGGGCAGAGATCCGGGGAATGAGTTCTGGTACAATGTTCGAGAAACATACGAACATGGCGAAACACAAAGTTATAACTTTCGTTAGCAACTCTTACAGCTGTGTCACTGTATGATACGTAACTTCCACATTTCCCACAATGCACTTTATTTGCCCCCCAAAATTTTGCATAAGCATTGTTTTCAATTTCTCTTGGGACGGCTGTAATACCCAGGAGAAATGAAAAACAGAGGTCATGCAAAGTTTTAGGGGGGCAAATAAGGTGTATTATGAGAAATGTGGAAGTGACGTATGTCGAAAATACGGCAGGTAAAGCAAGACGATGCCATCCGTTGCATTTTATGTGTTGCGTTATTCAGTTTCCGTTTCAGAGCTTCTTCTTCCACATTTTCAACAACCCGTACAACTGCAAGGATGACCCCGTGTTAACCCGCACAAACTTTACCGTAATCCCCGGAAATAGTTAAACGTCATAATATGCCTACTCTTGCCGCAGTGGGGTGATTGAAAATAAATCCTGTGTTCTGATTGGCTACCCGACCGGGTTTATTCGGGTAAGATGACTCTATTTTTCCCGCTCGAGATTTGATCAATTTATTTCCCAAAGAGAAAACACAAGATAAATCGTTTATGAAAAAAGTTGTTCAGTAGAGATGGCTTTTAGGGTCTCTTCACCTGAGCCTGGTTGACCGAGCTGGCCCGGTTTCCAAGATCTCGCCTTGCCTCTAAATTCTTTGTAAAATTTTTCACGTACGAGAGGGTAGACTGGTTCGGTTGCCGAGATCTCGGTTTTTCAAACGGGGATCTCGGTTAACGGGCTGAAAATTTCGCCGTATGAACATTTCCGAAGCCCGGTCACCAGGATGAAAGCGGGATGAATTCTGGCGCCCCTGATGGCATCGTTTTGCAGTGCCTGCTGTATTTTTCACTTCATAAGCATCCCATTTAACTGTAGTGATACAGTTAGCTACGATAGGCGCAAAAGTTTTTAATTTTTGTTTTTTCTTCGCCATGTTTGCTTTATTTCTCCACTTCGTGCTCGTAATCTTCGGTCTTTTCTGATCTCGGAAGTCGGGCTCAAAATTCTCACATGAACCCAAGGCGAAATTGGTCTCGGGAACCGTGCCAGCCCGGTCAACCGGGCTCATGTGAAGGGGCCCTTGATTTGGTCTACATACCATATTTACTAATTTTTTATAGACCAACACTGGAAAGAAAGAGAACCTCTTTATTCTTATTAAGTTTGAAGAGTTTCTTAATTTTTCCTGAACTACCAAGAAACTTACCAAACTCAATAACCTGCATTGAAATGATGAATGCATAAATTTTATATGTTTGAACCGTGGAATTAAGAAACAGACGACGAAATGACCATTGCAGGAAAAGACGCAACTTATGCTGTTGCGAACTGAAAACATACATAAGTTGCAGCAACACGTCGCGGCGACAGACCATGTGTACAGGTCCGGCGACTAGTTGCAGTAACTCGGTGAGGCGTCACGTCGCAGCAACAAATCACTTCGTGTGTATTGGAGAATTTTGGTGAAAATCTTTGTCTCCGCAACAAAATTTTGTCGCTGCAGCATTTCGCAAAAAATCAAATCAGACTGAATTTGTGCGACTTGTTGCGGCGACAAAATTCTGTTGCACCGACAAAGATTTTCACAAATAATCTCTAGTACACATACCCTGCTAGCAGAGGCTTTTCCCTTGTGTTTCTCAGCGTTGTACTGCCATTCTCTTCGCGGTTTTGGTTGCTCGCGTTTTGTTTTGGTTGTGAACCAGCCGAGGAAAAGACCTCTGCCGACAGCCGCTTGCGATTCCTGTTGAACATGCGCTGTAGATACCTCCAAGATCTAGGAGGTAATCACATGACTAAACCGGTTGTGGAACCGGTTTTATCAACTCGCTCATCTTTTATGTACTAGTTTGCTGTGCAAAAGTGAGCCCGCTATATCAACGTGGCGAGTGCGAGTCATTCCCGTGGGAAATTTGACTCATGAATACATGAGCAAACTCCGGCGGCGGCATCGTATTACCGACACGCGATAGAAATTCCATGGTAACCGCATTTTCATCTCGCGCATGTTCAACAGGAATCGCAAGCGGCTGTCGGCAGAGGTCTTTTCCTCGGCTGGTTCACAACCAAAACAAAACGCGAGCAACCAAAACCGCGAAGAGAATGGCAGTACAACGCTGAGAAACACAAGGGAAAAGCCTCTGCTAGCAGGGTATAGTACACACGAAGCGATTTGTCGCTGCAACGTGTCGCCGCGACATGTTGCTGCAGCTTGTCGCCTAGTGTGTACCGACCTTAAGCTTTCTTTTCGCAAGTACTTAAGTTGCGTCTTTCACTGCGATATCTTCTCTTCGCGGTTTGAAGTCTGCATTAAAATTAGCCATTTATATCGACTTGTGGGCGACCCATTTTACCCAACAAATACTTTACGAAATAAGACTTGACGCATATTGTATTAACCAACATATTTTTTTCTCCTTTTTTAGATTAAGATGCACTGATAAAGCCAATATCGATGACTGATAAAGGAATTACGTTAATTTGCCCGTAAAAATAAATTCAGCAAACAGTAGACCAATTTCTTCCTGTGTATTTCTTTTGTTTGTATGTTTTTTTCTTAATTACCTTTTATTATAATGTTACTACTGGGTCAGTGCTAACTCCTTCAGTCTTGGAATGCTCTTCTACATTGATGATTATTCGAGAAAATAAAAGTATTGATCAATTTCCGTCTCCGAAACATCAAAAAATCTGGCTGCCATTTTGAAAACTGCTAGCCTTCAATGTTATAATCACCGCGCGGTGATTATAGCAGGGTAAAGCGAAGTTCCTAGCCAATCACAGCGCTCTATTTTCGATAATCATCAATGTAATTATACTAATAAACAAATAAAGAAATTTAATCTTTGATGATAAGGCTAACATCCTGCTAAGTGTTTTCATAGTCTGCATAGCAGGCACTTGGAAGTAGTGGGCGCAAGAAAGAACGGGCACGCGAGAGGGACACGCGAGGGGAAAGGGAGCTCTCCCCTCGTATGTCTCCCTCTCGCGCGCCCGTTCTTTCTTGCGCCCACTACTTCCAAGCGTCTGCTACACAGGCTAGTATTTTCAGTGTGTTGTTGCCCGTATTACTGCGGTATCTTTAAGTGTTAAGGGCTGTCCTAAATTTATTGAAGAACGTCTTTGACAATTATAAGCGATACTTGTTTGCAAAACCTAGAAATGGGAAATGTTATTCTGCAAGCAATAGATCCGAAAGCTAATTTTTCCACTTAGCCTAGGCAGCATCAAAGTTTACCTTGTTTTTCTTCTCAGCAAATACTTTTCAAATAACGTTTTTCCGCCGAAGATTATTTGTCTGGTAGAAGAATCCTTCACCATTTCAAGCTCGGGTTATTTCATGGTGATCTTTACGGGACTTGTACGGGATTCGAAACCACTGACCTCTGCCAACGGCAAAGCAAGTCACCGAGGAACTCATCGCCTACCTCTCTGAACGCGGGGTGGTGAGAAAAAGTCCAACTTGTAAATAAGAACCTGCGTGCAAGCGCTTCATTTATGGCGATGGAAGAGATACTTTCTCCTGTTGCTCTCGCGTGACTTTTCACGAATCCCCCAAATAGAGCTTGCTCGCAGGCTTTATAGATAACGGCCCAAGATTCTAAGCGAAGTTTTTCGAGGACGATCCATGCATTTTCCAAGCTAACAGACAGCAACTATAACCAAAGGCGAATGACAAAGTAAAACGCACACTTAAGACAGTAAAACACCAGATTAAGATCGCTCAAGATTATTACAAAGCTCAAAACTCTTATGGCAAAGCTTACTGTGCAACAACCGCGGATTTGTTAATGGGAGAGTAGGGGGGGGGGGGGGGGGGCGTGTCCGCAACTACAGTCCCAACCGTCACAACGCAACTAGACTATTGTTGGTATTACTTGGAACAGTTCCGCAAGAACTTACGGAGGTTATTTGCTAAACACCAAACTTTAAGTTCCTAGTGTTGGATTTTCAGTAGCTGGTCTAGATCGCGCAAAATTAGGCGTTTATCAATTTTAAAGTTTTTTGTTTATTGTTGCCATAGTAATATCGATTTTACTTAAACCTACATTATCAAAAATTTCAATCTATAGTCAATCATTGGTGAAAATTTTATAGCGATCAGACAAAGCGATAGAAAAATATCGGTATGGCCTCTGGAAAACTACATCGAAACACCTTAAGGTGGCTCGACTGGATTTTTTAGGGGGATACCTCCCAAGTTTGTGCATTAACTACATCGGCATGAGTAAAGATATGGGAACAGATTACCACAACTGTATTATATATAGATGAAAATTTCTTATGATCTGGGTTTTATCGCAATTGGAGTCGCCATGGCAACGTAATGAGGCCAATACGGTTTTTATTTATCTTTGTGTTTCTCTGTACTACAAGTTTTTTTAAGAAATCGCTTAAGGGAGTATGTACCTGCCATAATTACCTCAATTATGGGAAAGTTTGAACAAATTCTATGAGAGTGTTTGGGAAATATTTTAAAAGAAAGTTTTAATCATAAAAACAGTGAAATAGTACGCTATCCGCTATCCACACAATCAGCTAATATTTTAAAGAAAATGATAAGCTTTGGAAACGCGGCTTCATCTCATAGTGGTTTGATTTCATTGAAAACTGCGTACAGTATCGTGAGTATCAAAGGGAACTGTAACTTGTGGCCCATATCTAGCTGGTTGACAATCGAGCAAATACAGCTTGTTACCTTTTAAACATAATAAAAACGAGAAGAGAGCCTATTGATAGATGGCAAGGGCATTAACAATACATGGACAAAATATAGGAAACACTCACATGCACAAATATGTTATTCCAAAATCTTAATCTCATGAATCGAATTTCCATATGTAACAGATACATTGGAATAGAACAGAGACAGTACCTTACGTAATACCCATCAATGTCAAGTACTTGCCAAATGTGTGGATAGAGTACAGCACTAGTTAGTTCTTTTTGTGCACAGCCAGAGTAGGTACAGTATAGCTTTACACACCACAGTTTTCTTGGCATCCACAGGAGAAGAGGCTGTGCAAAGTGTCTCTGTGGACTAGGGCTCTCTGCACTTATAAGGAGAGGTTGGGGTGGATACCACCATAGCTTGTCAAGTCTGTATATAAACGCAAATAATTATGAGCACAATATGTTAACAAATTATATATTATATATACTATTTTTAACAAACTTACAAATAAATTCTCACTGATAGTGACTAAATTTTATAAATACATAAATATAATGTACCTTGCTGTCTAATTCTGGTTTTCCAGTTTATGTGTTCACCTTAAAGGGGGCTTCCGACACCCACGCATGGTCAGCTTTGTGCAAACTTTGCTTCCAACCTAGTGGGAGTGGCTTTTCTGCAAAATGAAAATACATTATTGTTATTAGATTCCCCTAAGTCGTTCATTCACCAACTCCAAACAGTCTGTGCAGTACAATTCATACAATGAAGAAACCATCTAAGACATATGATAATAAAATTGTAAGTCAAATTCAATAACAGACCTTGGCTGCGATTAGATGCATGTGCAGACCTCACAGGATGTGGATGTTCAATAACAAATGGAGGTTCACAACTTACAGAAGGTAAAAAGATAAAAATATTGTAAGATTGAATAAAATGATAATTGAGTGACCAAAGGAAGCACAAAATGTCTGAGATACAATGATAAAAATTATTGCTAGGTAATTTCATAATAAAATCACAAAACAGACCTTTGCTGGGATTAGACACAAGTGCAGACATCACAGGATGTGGATAATAATAATAATAATAATAATATTTAATATTTATATTGCGCATTTTCTATAAAATAATCAAATGCGCATTACAATATGAACCTATTAACAATTTCTATGAAGTCAAAAACGAAAACTTGCACTATTTACAATCAACTATAAGAAAAATAATTTACGGAAGAACTATCTAATTGTATTAACAATTGTAAGAACTAACCTAATTGTATTAACAAAATGCCTTCTCAAATAAAAATGTCTTAAGTTTCTTTTTAAAAACATTTGTGGTGAGAGCAGATCTGATGCTTATGGGAAGACTGTTCTAAAGCCGTGGTGCTGCCATCATGAAGGATCGATCTCCCATGGTAGCTTTTGTAAAACGCTTTGGGGTGCTCAAAACAATTCCCTTATTATTTCGCCGTAAATCATAGCGAGATGGCGGTAAAACAGAAATTAAATCAATGAGATATTTAGGAGCCGAGCCCTGGAGTACTTTAAAGGTGATCAAAAGGACTTTAAACTCGATGCGTAGGCGGATAGGCAACCAGTGAAGTTGTTTAAGGAGCGGCGTAATATGACAGTGTTTAGGTGCGCAGAAAATCAATCGCGCACTGGCGTTCATAACACGTTGGAGTTTTTGCACATGATGGTCTGGAACTCCATAGAGTAGACTGTTGCAATAGTCTAATCTACTAGTTATAAATGCATGAATCAATTTCTCAGTGCATTCGCTAGTAAGGTATTTTCGTATGTGCCGGATATTATACAGATAAAAGAATGCACTACCACAGGTCTTTGTTATATGCGTTGCCATATCCATGTGCGAGTTGAACCAGGAGCCCAGATTTTTTGCCGAGTATACGGGAATTACATCAACATCGCCAACCCTAATACTGCTAACAGACACTTTAGATAGCTGCTTGCTCGTGCCGATCACTAGAAACTCAGTCTTATCATCGTTCAGCATCAACTTATCATTAATCATCCATGAACGAACATCGGCGATGCATTTCTCCATAGCATCCAGCACCTCAGCTTCACACGTACTCTCTGATGGGCGAAATGACAAGTATAATTGAGTATCATCTGCGTACGAGTGTGCAGACGGCAGGTGAGATTTAATAATACTGAAAAGTTTACTAGCATAAATAGTAAAAAGTAGGGGACCAAGGCATGAACCCTGAGGCACCCCACATTCTAGGCCAAACTTTTTGGATAGAGCACCATTAATTGCAACCTGTTGCGAACGACCTCTCAGATAGGATCGAAACCATTGAAGAGCTGTCCCACGTAGGCCGAGCAGTGACTGGAGTCTATGAATAAGAATGTCATGGTCCACAGTGTCAAAGACGGCGCTGAGGTCCAAAAGAACTAAGAGTGTCACATGACCCATGTCCATATTCATAAGAATGTTATGGATGTTGCTCAATAACAGATGGAGGTTCACGACTTACAGAAGCTAAAAAGATTAGCATATTGAAAAGCATAAATAAATAATATTTAAATAAAAAAGATTGTGCATGCATTAATAATTATAGAGATCTATCAGTTAATGAAACATATTTCAATTTTTCTTGTATTAAAGGCAACCAGTGTAATCAAGAGATAAGCTGATATAAAAATACAATAATAAATATAAAACAGGGTAGTGATAACAAAATCCAGTAAACAACAACTAACTACCAAATTCTTGCTCCAATGCAGCTGCAACGCGACAAAGCTCATCATCATCTGCCTCATCTATTATTGCAATATCTAAGTCCTTAGACTTTGCAGGTTGGGCTGATGCTGCAAGGTTTGGGGTGAACCTACTAAGTACTTGCAGATTTCCCAAGGGTTCTTGCAACCTTGATTGACAGGTCCTTTGTGCTAGTTCGTCTAAGTACCAGTGGGACAAGGGATGATGCTATCAATTTCTTGGTAGTCTCTGAATAGCCCAGTGCTAACTCTCCATTATCTCTCCCCGTCTATGTGTGCGGAGGAGAGAGCTCTCCATTGGTAAGACGACGAAATACAGAAAACATTCCACTGTTCTGCCCCAAGAAACATGTCTTTGTGCTACTTGCACCAGGAACAACAGTGGATTTCTTAGCAGCTTTAAACCTCCCTGTGTGAGTTGTGTCTGGTGTCGTGGACTAAAGACAATGGGTTGTCTGTCATACTCGCTCAAGTTCTTCCAAAGTGCTACCAGCTGAGAAGCTTCTTGGTTGGATAAAGCTCCATTGCAGTCCCTTAAGTTCACAAGAAAGTTGGCTAATGCAGTTACCCTGTCATAGCCAGGGATGTTCCTTGGGCCCAAGGAATCGCCTTCTCCAGAATCTCCTGTTAGCTCTGTAAGAGTTTCAGGAACAGGGTGGTCACCAGTGTAGGCCAAAGAAGGATCTTTAGAGTCTGTGGACACATCCTGTGTAGACCAAGTCGATAAAACTTGAGTTGATACAAAGCCCCTAATTGTGATTGGATAGATCAATGAATTATTTAACTTTCAGGTTTCAAATTTGGAGACTCCTTCATAAGGAATTTAGGGTAATTTTTAATGAACAACTAGTCTGAGCAGGTAGATAACTACATGTATCATGTATTATTCTTGTCTTTGCTAATTTCACTCTTATTAGAACTTATGACTGATTGAGGTGTAAAATTCCTTAATGTATTCAAGTTATATGTAATAATACTAACCTCAAACCCTTTATCTTTATCATCTCCATCTGTAACCTGCACAGATGGTTCATTGTCTTCATAAGAGCTGCCTTTCTGTAGCAGTTGACCAGTCTGAGCATACAGGTACTTCACATCTATGATCTCTCCTGTGGAAAAAAAAACACATATAAAGTACACAAAAACTTTGATATAATAATTTGAATATGTGATTTTGAATATTAAATATAATATTTACTGCATCAGAAGGTATCCACATACAGTAAGTGCCTTTAACCCTTTCACTGCCAAATTTATCTGTATAATATCCGGCACATATGAAAATACCTTACTAGCGAATGCACTGAGAAATTGATTCATGCATTTATAACTAGTAGGTTAGACTATTGCAACAGTCTACTCTATGGAGTTCCAGACCATCACGTGCAAAAACTCCAACGTGTTATGAACGCCAGTGCGCGATTGATTTTCTGCGCACCTAAACACTGTCATATTACGCCGCTCCTTAAACAACTTCACTGGTTGCCTATCCGCCTACGCATCGAGTTTAAAGTCCTTTTGATCACCTTTAAAGTACTCCAGGGCTCAGCTCCTAAATATCTCATTGATTTAATTTCTGTTTTACCGCCATCTCGCTATGATTTACGGCGAAATAATAAGGGAATTGTTTTGAGCACCCCAAAGCGTTTTACAAAAGCTACCATGGGAGATCGAGCCTTCATGATGGCAGCACCACGGCTTTGGAACAGTCTTCCCATAAGCATTAGATCTGCTTGCACCACAAATGATTTTAAAAAGAAACTTAAGACATTTTTATTTGAGAAGGCATTTTGTTAATACAATTAGTTAGTTCTTCCATAAATTATTTTTCTTATAGTTGATTGTAAATAGTGTAAGTTTTGTTTTTGACTTCATAGAAATTGTAAATAGGTTCATATTGTAATGCACATTTGATTATTTTATAGAAAATGCGCAATATAAATATTAAATATTATTATTATTATTATTATTATTATTTAGCCAAAAGCAAATTTCGACCAAATTTCCAAATTTCATTTTGTAAAATTTTGAAAAACAACTAGCAACATGTGTAAGTACAGGCAGAGAGCTTTCATTTGAATGGTCACCTCATAGGAGTTCATCCACAGACTCAAACGTTAGACACACCTTACAAAAACCATCCAGTACTCTGGCAGTAAAAGGGTTAATTTTTTAGAACACTTTGACCTTTAAGATCCCCTTTCTCTTGTAATTTCCAATAACTTGTCCTGGGATGTGAATATTTTTGGGAATCTCACATTAAAAAATTAATGGAATATTTGGCAATTACCTGTATACTTATTTGGTCCTCTGAAGTTTGCAAACAGGCTTTTTCCCTGGCACATTTTCACTTAGACTGTTCATTGCAGAAGTTAGTGCAGGGTCATATGTGGGTGCTGAATCAGCTTCCATAACTGCTGCCACTTCCCTATCTCTCTTCCATCTGACCACACCTTCCAGCAAGAAGGCATGAAAGTGCAGATCATTTGCACTGGTACCTTATTTCAAGAAAATAGAAGTATAATAGGTATTAATAATGACATAAACAAATTTTAGTGTTAATGATAAAAACAACAGTAAGTTGAATTATTTTTGGCATATAATGTTTTTTTCTGTCAGCTTTTTGTTATGACTGATATAATTCATATACCGGTACTTGTTATTATATTTTAGGTAAAGTTAACTCTCACCTTGCGGACACCCCGCTATAACGAACACCCCAAAAATAAGAACAGCAGCTAAATCTCAAGCAAAAATAAATTACAGTCATTTGACTGAAATAAACTTCCTCTATTACAGACTCTTGCTAATGAGAACACCAACTGGAAGTTCCCACAGTGTCCACTTTAAAGGTAGTTGACTGTATATATTTTTTATTATGATTCTTAAATGCATGTTTAGAAAGTGATCATATCTAATTTCCTAAAAAAAATAAACAAATAACATACCAAGGATAAAGAAGTCAAGATGGTTGTGAAAGGACTCCAATGATGTTGAGCCTCTGGTGCAGCAATAGAATGGAAGCTCTACACCACCTTTCACTATGGTGCCAGTTTTAGTGTACAGCTGGACACCCTCTGGATCTTGAAGGGATGCAATGTGCTTCTGCTGTGACTCCCATATGATCCATATGCGGTCACAGTCAAGCAGTGGCACACCTAAGGTGTCATTCCCTTGCCCAGAGAATGCCTCAAGTAAGTTAGAAATCAGCATGGTGATCACTGGTATTCCAGGTGTTTTCTGCCTGACATGAAGGGACAACTCCTTTTTTGTGATATGCTTCATGACATCCTCATCCTATGGGTTTAAGACAATGAGCTTGGCAAGTTGGGCAGAAGGCGTGATCCTCACCACTCCACTCAAAAATGCACTGTGACAGTCGAGCCATAAAAGTACCATGGAGTGGGTGTGAATCTGTAGTGCGCCCTGCTGTGAAACGGCGCATAAAGTGCCATGCATGAAGGTGCACATTGATTTCCTGCCAGGCTGTGAAGAGAGAGCTGACCTTTTTCTCACCACAGCAGTCTCAATCTGTAAAAGAAGTACATAGCGATGGATGATTCCAGTTACCATGGGGCGGAGCCCACTTCCCTCACTTGCTGTTAAGAACTTGGCCAAATTCATTTCCAGTGTTGGTGACCCAAGCAGCTGTTCCAGCAGTAGCACCAGCAAGCTTTTTAGTAACCTAGTACAAAGTTGAAAAAAATAACAAATACAGCAAATATTATAACAATAATAGTGCTTGAGTAACAAGAGAGGGGTGTGATGTATTAATGGGTACTAATGGGTACTTGATATGTCTTATTCCTGATATGTCGGTGTTTCCTTTACAAACAAAAGATTACTATTGATAAAAAGGCTTAAGGTGACTTGGTAATTTACTTGTTTAAAATATTTTACCTTCTTTGTGGAATCAATCTTCAGTTCACTGCCAAATGTTGACGTGATATAAGCCTTCACTTCCTGAAGCCGTGACAGCACATCCCTGCAGTAAACTTTGAGAAGCCAGCCTGCTTTCGAAAGGGTAGGAAGAGATGGTGGCTCATCAAACTTTGGGGCCAGGACCAGTTGTCGTTTGCTAGCCTCCACAAATGTTTGACAATCTGTCAAATAATGGGCAGTACGTTGTAGCCATTGTTCTTTATGTTGTTCAATCAGCTTCTTCTGCAATTGAGTTGAGCTATTTCCGAAACCACGTTGTCTTAGCAACCTCACCACTCTCATGTCACAGGAATAGTTGTAGGTGATGATGATAGGAAACTGCTTCCTGTGAACCTCATCTAAATGATCAAGGATACCCTGACTCCAGCTAATAACTTTCCTCTTGCACTTCACACACTCAAGATACTTGGTTACCAAAGAGTAGTAGCCATCCTGGTCAAGCACCCGTCTAACATGTGGGTACAGGCCTGCACTGGCAAGAGGGTGCTTGTCACAACTGTCATGTGGACAGCGCAATCTCACTTGCCATAGTTTCCTTGGCATTCAAAGTATGTAGGAGGTGCCTTGTAAAGTACATTTTTAAAGGGGATGCTGATCCACCCTTAACAACAGCTGGGGTGGATACCACCAAAGCTTCTTTACCTTGACATGTCAAGCTCTGCTTTGTTTTTAATGGTAGACTGTTTAAAAGGTGCCTTGGAAACCCAGATGTGATCTTCTTTGGGTAGGCTCTTTTTCCATCTCTCAGGCAAGGGGTAATCTGTGTATGAAATTGATTTTCTTATAAGTTTATTATTATTTATTTTTATTATTATTGTGTTTATTATTATGATGATTATTGCTATTAGTACAATCATTGGTTCTTATTATTTATTATCATAATTATTACTAGCTATTATTATCATATTTGACCATATTTATATATCATTACATCATAAATAACTTTTCATTACGTGATTATGCACCTATCAATGTAAAGCCGGCGGGGGTGGGGGGGGGGCTGGGCATGGGGTGGGGATTTGATTGTCTTTGTAGTCCCTGGGGTAGGGCATTTAACTGATCTTGTTCTCCCGGGGGAGGGGATATTTGAATCTTTCTTCGCCCGATGTGGACATATTTGACTGCCGACTCGGACGAAAAAGACTGAGACCGAACATATGTTTCCCGCTTCCATGCTTCACGCATGCGCCATACGGTTTGAAAAGATCAGGAAGTCATAGAGGCCAATGAGAACAAGCGAAGGCTAAGTGGATTTCACTGTTTTGTCTTCAAATTTCGTTTGTTTTAGCGTGTTTCTGATCAATTGAACCTCTTAATATACTGTGGTATCAAAGTAAACAGAAGTAAAGAGAAACCAAGTCGATTTTTGCAAGTACAATTGATTAGTGTATGACTCATTTGCCACAATCACTGCAAACTTATAAAAGTGACTTTCTTTGTACCCTTTACTAAGAACGATATATTTAAACTTACAAAATGTGAGCTTTCTCCTAAAGCTTTATGTATTCTACGCAGTGTAACACGGATTATGGTTAAAACGTATAATTGCAGCTGTAACAGGAACATGTATCTTTGGTGATGCAGCAACATTTATAAAAGATTGCAGAGTTTTATTTGGAGATACTTTTATTGTGCCTTTCTTGGCCAGCTTTGGGATTGACAGCAATGTGTAGCCTGGAGTGGGGAAATTTGGTTGCATTTGACTGGAATGATTTGCCCCTGGGCAGGGAATTTGATTGCAAATTTTTGAAAAAAGTCAAATCCCCACCCTATGCCCTGCCTCCCCCCCCCGCCGGCATTATATTGATAGGTGCATTAATATAAATTATTAGGGAGAAAGAGAGGGAGAAATTTGAGGAATATGTTGACAATAACTCTTTTAAAGAGAGCGGTTTTAGAATATTTACCTTTAGATCACCAACTTGTTTCTCTTCTGTTGGAGGTTCTGCAGTAGTTTTTGGAAGAACAGATGAGCTATCTATGGCATTAGCTGCAGTCATCAACAGTTCATCGGAAACACTGTTTGTGTCCTCTGGAATTCTCAGTTGCGTGTCGGTGGGAACTGTTGCTTTTACAGATTGCCTAAGAACATGTAAAAAAATTGAATAATTTGACTTTATTACTTTCAAGGGACTTAATATACAGCAATTAAGTGACAATATCAACTATCTTTGATTTACAGTTAGTTTCTCAACTGTTAAATATTTTGCTGCCATTTCTTTGGTACAAAGAGTGCCTTTTGAAGAAAGTCTGAGAAGCATCAGTAAGAATTTTAATTAATAGGTTAGGGAGAGAAGGTGGGACAGGGTTTAAAATAAGTGTCTTATTAAAAAGGTGTTGATAATGAAAGCCTGTTGGTGTTATCGATCACTGTAGCAGAACAAAAGAGCGATTACGCTTTGTAATTTCTTGCGGCGATAACAAACTACCTCCAACTAGCAAAGCCACAGCAGTTGCACCAGACGTGCGACTTGATGTCTGCCTTGTAGTTGAGCTTGAAGTCGAAGAAGCCGTTTTCTCTTTTGCTTTTTCCTTCTTTAACACCAAGGCCTCTCTACCTTCGGGGAAGAATTTAAAATATTCCGCGAAGGGATGCTTATTTGCAGACAAGGTGAACTCATAGCTGTCTCATTTGACATTTTGTTCACAATCCACGCTGGGTAGCTAGCCAAGACCATTTTCTAAGAGCCATTTAAAAGTCTTGCCCCTGAATCTGCCAAACTGAAGTTCAAATTGGCCAAGAAGATTGGTGTGATTGCTCGGATTGCTTGTCTCACCTCACTCTTGGCTTTGGCTTCTACTTCACCTGGCTTCTTTGAAATGTACGACGGATTGGCAGTCTGAGAAGTTTTAATTATTTTGTTTGCCTCTTCCGAATAACCAAGGCTCTGCTCTACCAGCTCAAGTCAAACGGGCAAAAAGTGGTTTCAAACTCTGAAGCACCGCATAAAAGCAGATATCAGAAGACACTCATAACAATTTAGATTATGGAAATTAAACTTAACTTTATTTTACAAGTGAACTGTGATGAGCTGGTCTGTTAACTACAAACAATATATGTATATCGTAAGGGGCAGAGGTACACGGCAGAAAGCCATGTAAACAACAACCAAGCAAACTAATGGAGTGGGATTTGACGAGCTGTACACCCATATTAAAAGGATGACTTCTTCTCCCCAAGTTGAAAAGGTGAGCGACATATTAATTTTTGGAACTTACCATTATTTTCGGTATTCTTCTTGTGAATTATGTATAATTTTCTTTTCTTTCTTCCTTGTGCAAATGCTCGCATGTGGCTGATTAGAACAATCCAGTACAGTGTAATGTTCACTGCGCTACTGCAACTTGCTTTCTTTGATGTTTCGCCTGATTTGGAGGAATATATTGAAGAAAATAACCAAAGAGACTATATTTATGCTATTCTTTGCAGTAAAAATCATGTTCCTCTCTAGGTGAGTACTGTAAATTAAATAAAATCACACATAAAACTATATGTCAGATAATTATGACTAATCCTGACTTAAGAAATACACAGTGACTGAAGGTTAAAAAATATGCTATTTTGATAAAATACGTGTATTCTGAAAAATATAATGTTATCCACTGTGGGAAAAGTTTATGTTAGGGAGATGGGGATTTTATTCCTCAGATAACTCGCCACAAAAAAGAACTTAAACAATGTACTGATGTACAACCTACACAAGTTTTGTACTAGCGTGATGGAATGTAAACAAGGGAACAAATTCGCTTAGAGCAGTCCATTTCTGCACGCACAGATCAAAAAATAATACCTATAAATATCATTATCAATGATAACCGTGTAAAAATACATATTTTTTTATTTCTCAGCAAGCGTGTGTTACTTTCAATTCCCTCCTTTTATAATTGCCTCACGCGACGAGATTTGGAAACATTTGGAAATTCTCGAAATTTCCATGGATGTGATTGGTCAACATTTGGATGAGCTTGACGTTCATTGGTTAACTTTTGGAAATGACTCCCTCGAGCAATGGGAATTACGTAGCGCAAAAACAGCGCCCTAAAGCTCTCTTTTTTATAGAGATCCGAGCGAATAACAGTTTTTTTTAACTTGACCTCTCCAGCAGCGGGGTCCGAGAGATGAAGAGAGACAACGATATTGAGTGCAGAGTTGACAACGTCCTTAATAACTGAACCGCCAGAGGTCAGACTGTTTTCGGTATTGTTAAGTTCGAGCAAGTCACGTTCCTTGTCTCGAATACTTTCTGAATTTAGAAAAAGGTGTATTTTTCTGGTCTCCATATAAATAACAGGTAACAACAGATAGTTTTGCACGTACCTACCCACGAAATTCTCCGAAACATGGTCCAATTTCCTTAGCCAGAACATGGCCGCCATTTTTGAAAGCACTGGGCTCAGCTTTAGATTCCAGTCTACTCGCATATGTTAACGAAAACAGGCGGGAAAAGGCGCACTGTTATTAAAAGTTGGAGATGCGTTTTTTGGGTGCTCCCGGTGCTCTACACGATTTTTTTTCCAACAACTTCGGCTCAACCGCTCGACGACTCAGCACAACTATATCAACGTGACAGTAGCCTAGCTGTTCCTGTTTAGTCGAAAATCCCCTAAAATTTATCATAAATGGCACTCATTTGTGGACTATAATGGCTTCATTTCTAATAATTTTTCCACCCACAAGAAGCGGAAAAAAGCCAACAAAAAAAACGACTTTTCTCATTTATGGCTTATTACTCAGAGTAGCAATGCTTCCGCGCATGACTATTAAGTAATAGAGAAGGTCACTGATTGGTGGATTGGTTATTGACATTAAGATTAGCTTACCACATGGGTGCGTTGTTAGGTTCCTTCAGTAATATAAAGGTCGCACAAACAAGGTTATAGACGTGTTACTTCGGTAGCACATATACTAAAATTGGAACGATACAGAGAAGATTAGCATGGCCCCTGCGCAATAGCTGGGGCATAAAGTTCTCCATAAAGGGGGCAAAAGGGGGCAAAAGGGGGCAAAAAGAGGGGAGAGAAAAGGGGATTCCCCCAACATGAGAAAAAAAAGCGATATTTATTGAAGTTCCTGAAAGAGCGCTCTAGTAACCACAAAAACGTCCAAAAACTGCTGTTTAAAGGAGGCTTTGAAGTCGTCATTCTCTACAGCGGTAACAACATATACGGCGGGCGAACAAAAGTCAAAGATTCCAACTTCTTTCTTTAATAAAAGCAAATTTGTTTACATTTTCTGTAATGTAGTCTCTGAACAGGGTTTACATCGAGGGGAAAATTGGGGTGAGGGAAAAGCTCGCCATCTCCTTGCTTTTTTTCACCCTTTCCCAAAATCTGTAGCCTGTTCGCACTACCCATAATAACGTGAACTGTTTGTTTCAAAAATATCCCTTTGCACTCACACGCTTAGTATCCTGTGGATAGTGTTTTAACTACTGAGGCCAGGACTGAATACCTAAAATCCTCTGACGGAAAACGAGATTAAATTAAAGGGATTGTATGAACTTCTACTGAGTGGCAGCTTTCTTGGCCTTCCGCTCCTCGGCCTTCATCCTCAGCCATTCGTCTCTTGGTATTTGGCCAGGTTCGTTTGGACAGAACGTCTGGCCAAAGTACTGCGAGTGGCCAGTCTCCTTCGTTTGTGGCTGGCCACATTTCCGGCAGGTGTAAGCCATCCGCACCTTCTTTATAGGGGTTGGTAGCCCCTCCGCCTTGGCCGCAGCCCTTCTTTCCTCCTCGAATTTACGCTTTCTCTGCCGCCAAGCCGTTGTTTTAGGTATAGATTTATCAGCTGCTGAGGTGAGAATAGTGTTCACGTTAATTGTGGTTTTCATGGACTTTTATTTCTGAAGAACGATGAATAACGGTTTTCGTTTGTAATTGTAACTAACTATAAGCACTTAAATAGCAGTCGTCGTACGTGTACTGATAGTATAATCATTCATACTTACTAGTACGTGGATATTCTGAAGCAGACGGCAAGGAAACTGTGGCCAACGGAGCAGTCTCAGGTTCCTCTATGGTTACCGCATGATCATGACGTGGTGGAGTGGAAGGAAGCTGCAATGCCGGAAGCAATGGCTCACTGGCCACAGGGGGATTGGGGACGGTCAGCCCCTGTAGTAACATCTGAATCTCATTCATCCTTGTTTTGTTTTTGAACCTTTTGGTAATAAATTAACATAACTTTTATTAACATTATTATTCACAGCATATCAGTTTTTTTTTTTTTTAAGAAAAACAGCCGGATTCGGATAAACTTTTACTAGTAGAAAATTCACTCTCGTGGTGGCCAAGATCGAGCTTTATCAAGGACTTTGTCTGTAAAATGAAGAGTGAAGAGAGTAAGGGTCATGTAAGGTTAGAGTGTGTGATGCTAGTATTTACCACTTCGACAAAGTTGTTTCGTTGATGCAGTAGAGCTGCAGCGATGTTTCCTTGCATAGACGGCTGTTGGCAATGGCATGTCTCAGATCGTTGTATTTGGAAAGGACCACCTTCCACTTAGATCGATATGGATCTTGCGGACCGTTTGCTCTCTTCTCAGTGCACACATCGCACAGACGGACACAAATTGCTTCCACGATCCTACTCTTTGAAGGCGAGAACGCAGGAGGTCCAGCACTCACAAACGATCTAAAAACGAGAACTAGTGTTACATTGGTTCTAGCCTGTTAACTACACTTGCCTTATATACTGATGTCCAAAACTCGTTTTTACTGCCCTAACCGCTGGGTAATTTTCCATCAATTGCTACTACAAACGACTTTTTAAATTATACATCTGCCATTTACTATATGCCGTAAATAGGACGGAACTAGATCTAGCTTTTGAACAAGTACTAATGTACCTGGACATTGATTCGACACCAACGTGCGAGGACCTATTCTTTGACAGTTGAAATCTCCCCTTCCCCTTCCTATAATGTGGCGCGAACTTCAGAGCCTGCCGGTCGTACTCATCAAGGTCAGCATACAGTCGTTTGATATTCTCTACCTCCGAGTTTGTCACAAATGAATCCAGATTGAGAAGCGCGTTGGCGAGCCTGCACACCTTATCCCAACCGGGCAGCCCTGCAGAATCAACGGCCGTGCTATCGTCATCCTAAGAAAAAGAAACGTAATTTTTAAGTCCCTGTCTTATCGTCCTGTTCGCTTTTTCCAGTGTGTCGTTCACTGTGCGTTATGGTGTGCAGTATCTTACAAGTTGCACATACCTCTGTCCCGCTGTCACTGTCTGAAGATTCAAAGGGTAAGGCTAAAGTAAGATCGTGTATTTCGTGTGTCTCCTCAGTTGTCTCATCCGCCTCACTCTGATAATCTTCAAAGGCGTCGTCTATCTCCTTTTCAAGGTCTTTGTCAACAAATGAATCAGACTGTGAACGAAGATATTCGACGCCAATGAGTTCACCAGTGTATTTTCCCGGTGGAGTAAAGTGGGGCGAAAACTCTTCATTTCGAATACTCATTGTTAGGCTGTTGAGCTGGTGCTGCAAGAATTTGTCGAAGGTGTACAGCGTGTGGTCAGGATCCTGAACTGCGCCCACTGCACGATCTGCATTCCACCGAGTTACTCCATCAAGAAGGAAAGCTTGAAAGGCGACGGAATTGGCAGCAGTTCCTAAAAAGACAATCACGGTGAATGCGTTTCTCGATTTAACTATTAACGTGTGTTACCCCCATAACCTACATCTCAGGTTAATTGACGTGTCAGTGGAAACGCGGCACGGTCAGCCCAACCAGGATTTGATCCATACCATCACGGTGTGCCAAGCAAAACAACAAGCTATTACCACTTATACTGAAACATTTGAGCTGAATTTTCCACTGAACTTGATGTTGCAGTTAAGTTTAATCTTTCTAGCGCTTTTTTTGGTATGGTAATGTATGCAAATTATTTTTAAACAAAGGCAAAATAAAAATAAACTGAAATAAAAAATGAACTGCAACAGATATATGTTACAGGTTAAATTTGATTTCAGGTTAAAATTTGTAACCTAGATAGATCCCCAATTTCCTTTTTCTTCTGGGGTTAGGAGAGTAATGAAATCAGGAATCAACCTAGGTTAAATCAAAATACACCTCAAATCAAATTTGACCTGTAACATTGACTTCCTATTTGCTAAATCGTGATCTTGGACTGTTATGCAAGTACTTCTAACTTACAGAGGAGCTATGTGAAAATCCACTTACCAGGGATGAATCTTGCTAAGTGAAGGTGGAAACTCTCCAGTGAAGTGGACCCACGCGCACATCTCAGTACTGGAAGTCTGACACCACCTTTGTTTACATAGCCAGTAACAGTGTATAACTGCACTCCAGGGGGATCCTGGATACAGGGCAGGTGCTTCTTCTGCTCTGGCCACACCGTTGTTATCATGTCATCCCTGAATAACGGTACTCCAAGGGCATCCGTAGCAGTGGACATGCTGGAAAAGAGAGAGTCCAGGAGTTTAGAAGTCTCCTCAACCCCTCTTGTCCGCCGCCTGCAGTGACGTGCCATCTCTTCCTTCGTTACAGCCTTTCTTACAGCCTCTTCGGATGGATTCTGAACACCTGCCTTCTGCAACTCCCCCCGTTTAGCCCTATACAACAGAGAAACATCATCCGCATCCCACTCGAAAATACACCTTGCCAATCCAGCCATAAACACACCATACAAAGGGTGACTTTCACCATTACACCCGGCAGCAAGACGTCTCATAAAATGAAAGATATCAAGGCGTACTTCCAGGTTTGGCCAACTACTAAACAAAGAATGGAATCTGGACTGACCCTCCTGATAACCACAACAATCCCGGTCTGTATACAAAACCTGAGCTGGTTCCACACCTGCTTCTGCATACCTCTTAACCAGGCCATCAGCCATAGCCTTCAGGGAAGCTGTACTTTCTGAAGCCGTTAACACAGAAATTACAACCTCACCTTTCTCATTTCCAACATTAGTTACCCAGTTAGCACTTTCTGCCTCAACACCCTGCAGCTTCCTGGTAATTTTCTTTGTTGAATCAATTTTTAAAATCTTCCCATAAACGGACGTTGCTGCTGCCTTAAGGAGGTCAAGTCGACTATGGACGTCACGTACATAACACGCCAGGAACCATTTTGGACTTGGAATACTTTTCATTGGCTTCTCTTGTGGGTAATGAACTGATGGCATGTTGAACTGTGCATGGGTCACCTTGTGTCGCTTGCAATTTGCCAAGTATGTGATGGTCTTTCTCATCCAATCTTCACTGTGCAATTCCTTGATCTTTTTTTGAAGTGCTGTGGAACTATTCCCCAGTGAACGTGCCCGCAGCATGGAAACAACTGATACATCACATGCATATTTGTATGTAAGTACAACAGGGAAACGCATCACAATGTCAACTGGCAGCTGTTGAAGAAGTCTCCGGTCCCAGGCAATGTATGTGCCGTTACATCCTTTGCAAGAATGATATTCCGCAGCCAGATAATAGAAATCTTTTATGTCTAGGACCATTCTCACCCTGGTGTACAACCCCTTTGACATTAATGATCGTTGAGGATCAGTGCATCGTGGACACTTGAGGTCCACACCCCACATCCGCTTAGGCATCCACAGGAAAAGGCGTCGCAGGAAATAGTCCTCTGGACAGGGAACTGCATTAGTATTGGGTGCAGGGGTAGGAGGAGGGTACCACCAAGACTTCAGCTGAGCTGTTAGAGCACCTTTGGAGTTGCAGTACAATGTCTTGCCAATCCAACACTGATCCTTATACGCCATATTTTTCCTCCACTCACCAGGTAAACGCAGAGAGTAATCTATGGGTTGTCTTTCTTTTGATGTCTGTAACAATAGAAGTATGCAACTAGAGATTTGGTCTAGTTCAGGGAGTTCAGGGTACTGTAGTTACAACAGGCAGTGTCTCATGCAGCATAATGTTAACTTTAAGATTTTGCTAAGGTCGTTTGATACACTAGTCCATGTATCTGCCTTCGGTTTCCATACATAAAATCACTTACCTCAGGAGTTTTAGTTGAGAGTGCTGGCCCCACTGAGGTCCTTGTACTTGACCCTGCCACCTGTTGAACCTCAGGTTCTGCAGTTGATGTAACACTTGGTAGCCCAGAAGTGACAGAATGACAATCACTCACTTCCTCCTTCAAAAAAAAAATCGTCCTTAAATAACATACACGCATTTTCCTTTAAACAAAACCCTGCACACACAAAAGTTAATTAATATTTTCGTAACACTAGAAATCATAACAAAAAACCTCTTACACAATCATACCTGCTCACAAGAAACCAAGTTTTTTTCTATATCCTCAAGGCAAGATACCAATACTCTGTCATCATCACTCTAAAACAAAATACACACACAATTTTCTGATAAATTTTGTGTCAACACCTATTTTACTTAAAAAGTTTTCTTTACAAAATTATTAAATGGGGAAACATACTAATTCATCCAGTTCTGCAATTATTTCTGGTGCTGCTGTTATCGCACCTGCATCTGTAGATTGTTGACCCTCATAGGAAAAAGAGGAAAATTGTTTCATTAATATCAAGTATTTCTAGCCAACTGACTCCTGATAAACTGCTAGATTCTCCCTTTCCCTTTGACTGCATATGCCATGAATTAAAGCTTATTTGGCTTTGAATTGCTGGCAAGACTCAACCTTTCCATAAACTTCTAAATTGAAAAGTTGCTGGAAGTACAATAATCACTTATTTACTGTATATAATTTACAGGTTTAAGTACTTACAGGATGCCCTGAATTCTCTCTTAATTGTAGTTTTGGAATACTTTGAACTGTGGGATGCTGTAGAAATATACAAGAACACAGCATTTAGTCATGGATAGATTGAACTTGATCGTGAAGCTTTTTAATTTACAAGATAACCCTTCAAGCTAGAAAACACTTAGTGAAAGAAAAACTGCACCTATTGCTTTCAGAAACTTACTGGGATAGCCGTCTTTTCCGCATTTGTTGTAGGGAGCCCCTTAAAATGTCTCCAGCGACGTCCTGCAGGGATGGTAAGCTGAGAGTCACTTGACCTCTCCTTATCCTGAAAGTAAATGAGACTATTAGAAAAGCTTGCACTTCAATATATCTATTTTAGGTCTCAATCAGTAAACATACATTATCTTTGAGCTGAGCTAGCCAATATACATCACCTCTTGAGCTGAAGTGGATAAGCTACTACTCACTGAAGTTGCAGTTTCCTATGAGTGGCAAAAAAATTACATTAATTATTTTTAGTCACATTTTACCAATCAGTATTTGTCTTTAATGTTATAAAAAAACAAACACATTGACAAATGTGAAAATAAAATAATATCAATTGAAAACAGATGCTTCAAAAATTAGAAAATGGTGTGATCTAGTTGGCTGATTTTTTATCAACATAATTCAAAATAATCACTTTGACACTCACATTAACTTGATGAAAGCCACATTTACAAGTAGTGAGGTTCCCAAATATATCCATGCGTGCCTTTTTCACAGGACACGAATCAATCGATGTTTTCCTCTTTGCCCACTGAGAATTTGGAGGAGGGGCATTTCCACGGCCAAACACATACTCCCCCTTGGCATACAAACGCAGTCTCCTCACCCACTCTGCATGGGGAAGACCCTCCTTTGGCATGGTTGTCACACACTGGCATTAAAAATAACATACATATATTATTAGCAAGCTCCTACTGGTATCCTATCCCTACAAAATCTGCAATTATTATTGCCATAATTGAAAACACTATCTATTAACTTGCAGATGGTACATGAAGAAAAATTGAGTTTTAAAACTACATTATTGGAAAATAATAATACTTCCCGATTTTCACTAAAACAATAGCTGACTACCTGCATACTATACTTTACTGAAACTTGAAACAGAAGAAACAAAACCTTTTTTCAAATAATACAGTTTTTAATTTTTTAAATTTTATTCAACCTATGTCACAGATTTCCTCACTTCACGAAAACGCTCAAAACAGTCTATTACATCTAAATATGCTTATTTTGAAAGAAGGCTGCTTATATTCGGACTATATAAGCTTCATAGTTTTATTGAAAGTTCGAACTTATTATAAGCTTATTATTTAGGGCTAAAAAAGTCGGCGCCGGTTTTTTGGAATTAAAAATATCTCACGATTTTTCAATCAACATTGCAAGAAACCCAGTAATCTTTACAAAACATTGGCATTTTCTTCTATTAATGTCTTTGTGCTCATGTACAAAGATATATAAAACGCTTGAGTGCTTCGATTGTTTTTCCACAAAAGAACAACAGCAGCCTAAACACTTGGTAAAACGCTTGAGTGTTTCGATTGTTCAGATCAGACGAACAACATAATACGATATGATAAAGGTAAGTTCAGCTTGACTGCGTTCGATATTACATGCCACAGATTTCAATATTGTATCTGCTTTGAATAAAAAATACTCACCTTTACACCGCCACGACCACTCTACGACGCCATATTGGAAACAAATCCCAAAATCCCAATTTCCCAAAAGCCCAATTTCCCAGAGAACATTGGGGGGAAAATAGCGCAATAGCTGGGGCATAAAGTTCTCCATAAAGGGGGCAAAAGGGGGCAAAAGGGGGCAAAAAGAGGGGAGAGAAAAGGGGATTCCCCCAACATGAGAAAAAAAAGCGATATTTATTGAAGTTCCTGAAAGAGCGCTCTAGTAACCACAAAAACGTCCAAAAACTGCTGTTTAAAGGAGGCTTTGAAGTCGTCATTCTCTACAGCGGTAACAACATATACGGCGGGCGAACAAAAGTCAAAGATTCCAACTTCTTTCTTTAATAAAAGCAAATTTGTTTACATTTTCTGTAATGTAGTCTCTGAACAGGGTTTACATCGAGGGGAAAATTGGGGTGAGGGAAAAGCTCGCCATCTCCTTGCTTTTTTTCACCCTTTCCCAAAATCTGTAGCCTGTTCGCACTACCCATAATAACGTGAACTGTTTGTTTCAAAAATATCCCTTTGCACTCACACGCTTAGTATCCTGTGGATAGTGTTTTAACTACTGAGGCCAGGACTGAATACCTAAAATCCTCTGACGGAAAACGAGATTAAATTAAAGGGATTGTATGAACTTCTACTGAGTGGCAGCTTTCTTGGCCTTCCGCTCCTCGGCCTTCATCCTCAGCCATTCGTCTCTTGGTATTTGGCCAGGTTCGTTTGGACAGAACGTCTGGCCAAAGTACTGCGAGTGGCCAGTCTCCTTCGTTTGTGGCTGGCCACATTTCCGGCAGGTGTAAGCCATCCGCACCTTCTTTATAGGGGTTGGTAGCCCCTCCGCCTTGGCCGCAGCCCTTCTTTCCTCCTCGAATTTACGCTTTCTCTGCCGCCAAGCCGTTGTTTTAGGTATAGATTTATCAGCTGCTGAGGTGAGAATAGTGTTCACGTTAATTGTGGTTTTCATGGACTTTTATTTCTGAAGAACGATGAATAACGGTTTTCGTTTGTAATTGTAACTAACTATAAGCACTTAAATAGCAGTCGTCGTACGTGTACTGATAGTATAATCATTCATACTTACTAGTACGTGGATATTCTGAAGCAGACGGCAAGGAAACTGTGGCCAACGGAGCAGTCTCAGGTTCCTCTATGGTTACCGCATGATCATGACGTGGTGGAGTGGAAGGAAGCTGCAATGCCGGAAGCAATGGCTCACTGGCCACAGGGGGATTGGGGACGGTCAGCCCCTGTAGTAACATCTGAATCTCATTCATCCTTGTTTTGTTTTTGAACCTTTTGGTAATAAATTAACATAACTTTTATTAACATTATTATTCACAGCATATCAGTTTTTTTTTTTTTTAAGAAAAACAGCCGGATTCGGATAAACTTTTACTAGTAGAAAATTCACTCTCGTGGTGGCCAAGATCGAGCTTTATCAAGGACTTTGTCTGTAAAATGAAGAGTGAAGAGAGTAAGGGTCATGTAAGGTTAGAGTGTGTGATGCTAGTATTTACCACTTCGACAAAGTTGTTTCGTTGATGCAGTAGAGCTGCAGCGATGTTTCCTTGCATAGACGGCTGTTGGCAATGGCATGTCTCAGATCGTTGTATTTGGAAAGGACCACCTTCCACTTAGATCGATATGGATCTTGCGGACCGTTTGCTCTCTTCTCAGTGCACACATCGCACAGACGGACACAAATTGCTTCCACGATCCTACTCTTTGAAGGCGAGAACGCAGGAGGTCCAGCACTCACAAACGATCTAAAAACGAGAACTAGTGTTACATTGGTTCTAGCCTGTTAACTACACTTGCCTTATATACTGATGTCCAAAACTCGTTTTTACTGCCCTAACCGCTGGGTAATTTTCCATCAATTGCTACTACAAACGACTTTTTAAATTATACATCTGCCATTTACTATATGCCGTAAATAGGACGGAACTAGATCTAGCTTTTGAACAAGTACTAATGTACCTGGACATTGATTCGACACCAACGTGCGAGGACCTATTCTTTGACAGTTGAAATCTCCCCTTCCCCTTCCTATAATGTGGCGCGAACTTCAGAGCCTGCCGGTCGTACTCATCAAGGTCAGCATACAGTCGTTTGATATTCTCTACCTCCGAGTTTGTCACAAATGAATCCAGATTGAGAAGCGCGTTGGCGAGCCTGCACACCTTATCCCAACCGGGCAGCCCTGCAGAATCAACGGCCGTGCTATCGTCATCCTAAGAAAAAGAAACGTAATTTTTAAGTCCCTGTCTTATCGTCCTGTTCGCTTTTTCCAGTGTGTCGTTCACTGTGCGTTATGGTGTGCAGTATCTTACAAGTTGCACATACCTCTGTCCCGCTGTCACTGTCTGAAGATTCAAAGGGTAAGGCTAAAGTAAGATCGTGTATTTCGTGTGTCTCCTCAGTTGTCTCATCCGCCTCACTCTGATAATCTTCAAAGGCGTCGTCTATCTCCTTTTCAAGGTCTTTGTCAACAAATGAATCAGACTGTGAACGAAGATATTCGACGCCAATGAGTTCACCAGTGTATTTTCCCGGTGGAGTAAAGTGGGGCGAAAACTCTTCATTTCGAATACTCATTGTTAGGCTGTTGAGCTGGTGCTGCAAGAATTTGTCGAAGGTGTACAGCGTGTGGTCAGGATCCTGAACTGCGCCCACTGCACGATCTGCATTCCACCGAGTTACTCCATCAAGAAGGAAAGCTTGAAAGGCGACGGAATTGGCAGCAGTTCCTAAAAAGACAATCACGGTGAATGCGTTTCTCGATTTAACTATTAACGTGTGTTACCCCCATAACCTACATCTCAGGTTAATTGACGTGTCAGTGGAAACGCGGCACGGTCAGCCCAACCAGGATTTGATCCATACCATCACGGTGTGCCAAGCAAAACAACAAGCTATTACCACTTATACTGAAACATTTGAGCTGAATTTTCCACTGAACTTGATGTTGCAGTTAAGTTTAATCTTTCTAGCGCTTTTTTTGGTATGGTAATGTATGCAAATTATTTTTAAACAAAGGCAAAATAAAAATAAACTGAAATAAAAAATGAACTGCAACAGATATATGTTACAGGTTAAATTTGATTTCAGGTTAAAATTTGTAACCTAGATAGATCCCCAATTTCCTTTTTCTTCTGGGGTTAGGAGAGTAATGAAATCAGGAATCAACCTAGGTTAAATCAAAATACACCTCAAATCAAATTTGACCTGTAACATTGACTTCCTATTTGCTAAATCGTGATCTTGGACTGTTATGCAAGTACTTCTAACTTACAGAGGAGCTATGTGAAAATCCACTTACCAGGGATGAATCTTGCTAAGTGAAGGTGGAAACTCTCCAGTGAAGTGGACCCACGCGCACATCTCAGTACTGGAAGTCTGACACCACCTTTGTTTACATAGCCAGTAACAGTGTATAACTGCACTCCAGGGGGATCCTGGATACAGGGCAGGTGCTTCTTCTGCTCTGGCCACACCGTTGTTATCATGTCATCCCTGAATAACGGTACTCCAAGGGCATCCGTAGCAGTGGACATGCTGGAAAAGAGAGAGTCCAGGAGTTTAGAAGTCTCCTCAACCCCTCTTGTCCGCCGCCTGCAGTGACGTGCCATCTCTTCCTTCGTTACAGCCTTTCTTACAGCCTCTTCGGATGGATTCTGAACACCTGCCTTCTGCAACTCCCCCCGTTTAGCCCTATACAACAGAGAAACATCATCCGCATCCCACTCGAAAATACACCTTGCCAATCCAGCCATAAACACACCATACAAAGGGTGACTTTCACCATTACACCCGGCAGCAAGACGTCTCATAAAATGAAAGATATCAAGGCGTACTTCCAGGTTTGGCCAACTACTAAACAAAGAATGGAATCTGGACTGACCCTCCTGATAACCACAACAATCCCGGTCTGTATACAAAACCTGAGCTGGTTCCACACCTGCTTCTGCATACCTCTTAACCAGGCCATCAGCCATAGCCTTCAGGGAAGCTGTACTTTCTGAAGCCGTTAACACAGAAATTACAACCTCACCTTTCTCATTTCCAACATTAGTTACCCAGTTAGCACTTTCTGCCTCAACACCCTGCAGCTTCCTGGTAATTTTCTTTGTTGAATCAATTTTTAAAATCTTCCCATAAACGGACGTTGCTGCTGCCTTAAGGAGGTCAAGTCGACTATGGACGTCACGTACATAACACGCCAGGAACCATTTTGGACTTGGAATACTTTTCATTGGCTTCTCTTGTGGGTAATGAACTGATGGCATGTTGAACTGTGCATGGGTCACCTTGTGTCGCTTGCAATTTGCCAAGTATGTGATGGTCTTTCTCATCCAATCTTCACTGTGCAATTCCTTGATCTTTTTTTGAAGTGCTGTGGAACTATTCCCCAGTGAACGTGCCCGCAGCATGGAAACAACTGATACATCACATGCATATTTGTATGTAAGTACAACAGGGAAACGCATCACAATGTCAACTGGCAGCTGTTGAAGAAGTCTCCGGTCCCAGGCAATGTATGTGCCGTTACATCCTTTGCAAGAATGATATTCCGCAGCCAGATAATAGAAATCTTTTATGTCTAGGACCATTCTCACCCTGGTGTACAACCCCTTTGACATTAATGATCGTTGAGGATCAGTGCATCGTGGACACTTGAGGTCCACACCCCACATCCGCTTAGGCATCCACAGGAAAAGGCGTCGCAGGAAATAGTCCTCTGGACAGGGAACTGCATTAGTATTGGGTGCAGGGGTAGGAGGAGGGTACCACCAAGACTTCAGCTGAGCTGTTAGAGCACCTTTGGAGTTGCAGTACAATGTCTTGCCAATCCAACACTGATCCTTATACGCCATATTTTTCCTCCACTCACCAGGTAAACGCAGAGAGTAATCTATGGGTTGTCTTTCTTTTGATGTCTGTAACAATAGAAGTATGCAACTAGAGATTTGGTCTAGTTCAGGGAGTTCAGGGTACTGTAGTTACAACAGGCAGTGTCTCATGCAGCATAATGTTAACTTTAAGATTTTGCTAAGGTCGTTTGATACACTAGTCCATGTATCTGCCTTCGGTTTCCATACATAAAATCACTTACCTCAGGAGTTTTAGTTGAGAGTGCTGGCCCCACTGAGGTCCTTGTACTTGACCCTGCCACCTGTTGAACCTCAGGTTCTGCAGTTGATGTAACACTTGGTAGCCCAGAAGTGACAGAATGACAATCACTCACTTCCTCCTTCAAAAAAAAAATCGTCCTTAAATAACATACACGCATTTTCCTTTAAACAAAACCCTGCACACACAAAAGTTAATTAATATTTTCGTAACACTAGAAATCATAACAAAAAACCTCTTACACAATCATACCTGCTCACAAGAAACCAAGTTTTTTTCTATATCCTCAAGGCAAGATACCAATACTCTGTCATCATCACTCTAAAACAAAATACACACACAATTTTCTGATAAATTTTGTGTCAACACCTATTTTACTTAAAAAGTTTTCTTTACAAAATTATTAAATGGGGAAACATACTAATTCATCCAGTTCTGCAATTATTTCTGGTGCTGCTGTTATCGCACCTGCATCTGTAGATTGTTGACCCTCATAGGAAAAAGAGGAAAATTGTTTCATTAATATCAAGTATTTCTAGCCAACTGACTCCTGATAAACTGCTAGATTCTCCCTTTCCCTTTGACTGCATATGCCATGAATTAAAGCTTATTTGGCTTTGAATTGCTGGCAAGACTCAACCTTTCCATAAACTTCTAAATTGAAAAGTTGCTGGAAGTACAATAATCACTTATTTACTGTATATAATTTACAGGTTTAAGTACTTACAGGATGCCCTGAATTCTCTCTTAATTGTAGTTTTGGAATACTTTGAACTGTGGGATGCTGTAGAAATATACAAGAACACAGCATTTAGTCATGGATAGATTGAACTTGATCGTGAAGCTTTTTAATTTACAAGATAACCCTTCAAGCTAGAAAACACTTAGTGAAAGAAAAACTGCACCTATTGCTTTCAGAAACTTACTGGGATAGCCGTCTTTTCCGCATTTGTTGTAGGGAGCCCCTTAAAATGTCTCCAGCGACGTCCTGCAGGGATGGTAAGCTGAGAGTCACTTGACCTCTCCTTATCCTGAAAGTAAATGAGACTATTAGAAAAGCTTGCACTTCAATATATCTATTTTAGGTCTCAATCAGTAAACATACATTATCTTTGAGCTGAGCTAGCCAATATACATCACCTCTTGAGCTGAAGTGGATAAGCTACTACTCACTGAAGTTGCAGTTTCCTATGAGTGGCAAAAAAATTACATTAATTATTTTTAGTCACATTTTACCAATCAGTATTTGTCTTTAATGTTATAAAAAAACAAACACATTGACAAATGTGAAAATAAAATAATATCAATTGAAAACAGATGCTTCAAAAATTAGAAAATGGTGTGATCTAGTTGGCTGATTTTTTATCAACATAATTCAAAATAATCACTTTGACACTCACATTAACTTGATGAAAGCCACATTTACAAGTAGTGAGGTTCCCAAATATATCCATGCGTGCCTTTTTCACAGGACACGAATCAATCGATGTTTTCCTCTTTGCCCACTGAGAATTTGGAGGAGGGGCATTTCCACGGCCAAACACATACTCCCCCTTGGCATACAAACGCAGTCTCCTCACCCACTCTGCATGGGGAAGACCCTCCTTTGGCATGGTTGTCACACACTGGCATTAAAAATAACATACATATATTATTAGCAAGCTCCTACTGGTATCCTATCCCTACAAAATCTGCAATTATTATTGCCATAATTGAAAACACTATCTATTAACTTGCAGATGGTACATGAAGAAAAATTGAGTTTTAAAACTACATTATTGGAAAATAATAATACTTCCCGATTTTCACTAAAACAATAGCTGACTACCTGCATACTATACTTTACTGAAACTTGAAACAGAAGAAACAAAACCTTTTTTCAAATAATACAGTTTTTAATTTTTTAAATTTTATTCAACCTATGTCACAGATTTCCTCACTTCACGAAAACGCTCAAAACAGTCTATTACATCTAAATATGCTTATTTTGAAAGAAGGCTGCTTATATTCGGACTATATAAGCTTCATAGTTTTATTGAAAGTTCGAACTTATTATAAGCTTATTATTTAGGGCTAAAAAAGTCGGCGCCGGTTTTTTGGAATTAAAAATATCTCACGATTTTTCAATCAACATTGCAAGAAACCCAGTAATCTTTACAAAACATTGGCATTTTCTTCTATTAATGTCTTTGTGCTCATGTACAAAGATATATAAAACGCTTGAGTGCTTCGATTGTTTTTCCACAAAAGAACAACAGCAGCCTAAACACTTGGTAAAACGCTTGAGTGTTTCGATTGTTCAGATCAGACGAACAACATAATACGATATGATAAAGGTAAGTTCAGCTTGACTGCGTTCGATATTACATGCCACAGATTTCAATATTGTATCTGCTTTGAATAAAAAATACTCACCTTTACACCGCCACGACCACTCTACGACGCCATATTGGAAACAAATCCCAAAATCCCAATTTCCCAAAAGCCCAATTTCCCAGAGAACATTGGGGGGAAAATAGCGCAAGGATGACACGCAAATTCGTGAAGCGTTCCAAATTTTTTTTCTTCCTTGAGAACTTGTTTTTGTCCATGGTCAGCGATGATTTTCAGGCTTTTCTGGACAGATAATTTTTGGGAGAGATGGCCTAACAGATTACTTTTATATCTAAAGAAATAAACTGTGCATAGTTTACATGTACAAACGGGATCAACAAGCTCATAAGTACAAAAATTATACTTTTTAATTCAAAACGGTGAGATGCAGGCATAAGCGTCTTCTGTTTGGACCTGCATGGTGTATGCTTGTATCGTTTCAGTTTGCAAAACACTAGGCAAGAATGGCCAATATACCGTACACTGACACCTATAAATCAGAGCCCCCGGAGAAGTTTTCAAAGGGCGGGGCCCGATCTACCTCTTCGAAGTGTAATCAGCATGGGCGGTTGTGGGGCCAGTGGACTTTAAAAATGGTTTACCTGGTGCCTATTCAATATTTTTTAATACAGTTGCAATTCATCAATCATTTTTTAATAGTTTAACAAATGATAAAGGAGTTAGTAACAAAAAAAGTGCAAACATGCAAAGCACAATCATAATTTTCGCGTGTTTCATTTACTTCAAAAGCCTGTCCGCCCTCTCCTTGCGGCTGTTTAGAACCTTTCTTTAGTCATTGTTGAATAGAGCCATGTTTCAGATGTTTTTAACCTTCGAGCTGCCGAAAAGGACCTTTGCCTGCTGTGATGGTTGCAGGATTTACCAGCAGAAGCTTGCAGATCGGGATAATTTCATTTATCATGCTCTACTGATGTAATTCCTCAAACTTCTTCGTTTTGTTAACAATGGTTTCGAGTTCAATTTGTTTTAAGAAATCGTAGCTCCGTGGAGATTTAAGAACCTAGATAAAAAAGGACGCCATTGTTTGTGCATATACTATATCACCTGGCTGGTGAAAACGCAGAAGTCTACGACTTAGTGCAGTTTTGTAAAGATAGTCGTTTTTGACCAGTCACTATAGGACCGAAACGGACCAACCATAAATTTGGATTCCTCGTCGGCGAGGTCTGCCAGTTGAATATTCTTATTCCATCAAAAGATTCCTTTTATTTGAAAACTGTACTATTTCTTAATTTAATTTTATTTATATTTCAAAAAGTGGGCCCCCAGGCCCTCACCCTGCGCAGGCCCTGATAAGTTCTCTTTCTTAGGGCTTGTCTACATGAAGGTGGGGGAACGCAGATAGGTGAGGTAACCTGCTTAGGTGGTAAAAAAATAACCCTCCTTTACATGCAATCTTACAACCCCACCATCCCGGGGTGCACTTTCTCAAGATCATTGAATGGTCGCTAAGCACGTAGGCAAGAAAAATGCTTGCAAACCGCGTTTTTTGGTGATGAATTTTCTTCTACACTCCCTTGTTGCTCATGCTGCAACCTTCAGTGCAGTGGCTTTCTATTGTTACTTTTAGTAATCATGCAAAGCTGCCGCCAAAGTGAATTTTGCGTGAACTCGGTATCCCGAATCCGACCCCGGCTAGGCGGGTTTCCCCACCTTGAAACGTTTACATGGCAAAATGTGATCCCGGCTGAGAGGGTTACCCGGTCTGGCAGACCGGACTACCCGCCTTGGTGGGTCACCCCACCTATCATGAAAACGTGATGAAATTAAAATGAGAGATTATATGGATAGGCGGGCTATCCCACCTAAGCAGGTCACCTCACCTACCTGGGGTCCCCACCTCCATGTAAACAGGCCCTTATAAGCCATAATATAAACCACGAGGGACTGCACTGGACCGCAAACGAATATGCCGAGAACGTAGGATCTGTAAAGACCTGATCAGCAAAAATAAGCCAGCCCACACAGTTATTAACCTCACCGACCTGTTAACAAAAAAATACATCCGATTATAATCCTATACGCACGTTAAGCATCTCTAAACGTATTGAAATGGTTCGATTTATTATATACTCACAATGAAATTTCCGGTGAACTTTCACCCGAAAACTTGATGTCTCAGTCACACTGTGAAAATAGTAGACTTTGACATCATGGTTAATTGACCCACTACAGAGAATACCATAACATACCATAATGCTCTTTGTTTGTCACCCTAAAATTTTACATAAGCATTGTTTTGACTTGTTTTCAGTTTCTCTTGGGGCCATTTTTAATTCCAAAGAGAAACTGAAGACATGATCCTTATGCAAAATTTTGGGGTGACAAACAAGAGCATTATGGTATGTCATGGTATTTTTTGTAGTTGCCAACTGACAACTACTGGAACTGTTCTGGAATGTATCATTCGCTGACCCTATTGCCTTATTTCAGACTCAGCTATACGAAGTTTTCGAACGATTTCTTTAAACATTTACGCAGTTGAGTTTTTCTTTTCCTTGGATTACTGGCTCAAGTTTTAAACGTTTCTGGGAAGTCTTAAGTTTGCCTAGTATTTTTACTAGTGGACGAAATTTGAAAGATTATTGTCCCTATCACTGTTCGAAGTAAGTGGCAAAAAAATTAAAAAGTGCTCCGTTTGTACGCTCGGACATCAGTATTAATACCGTAAATTGCCGCATATAAGCCCTGGAGTTATACATCTTCCTGAGGGGTTTAAATAGGCTTATAAATAGAGGGAGGGGTTATGCCCGAGATGGCTTAGAACCGGAATAAAAAAGCCCTTTGAAACAAGATATTGAAAGTAGACAGACTGCAAATTTTCTTAGTTGCTAAGAAAGATATATCTACGTGTCGCAACTGTTCGTCAGTAGGATGCCTAAAATGCGTGCAATTCCACAATTGGTTTCGGCTCCATTAAATCCTATACCGTTTGCATTTACGAGTTTTCCATAATAAATCGAATGCGTTTCAATACATTTGAAGATAGGTTAACGTCCGTATAGGCTCATAATCGGATTTATCATATAGACACGAGTGTTTGACTGGAAAATACACCACTCGTAAAATCATAAAAAGTACATCCGGGACCCGAGTGGTTTATTTTCCATAATCTCACAAGTGAGTTTATCGATGACGTAATTTCGGTCATTTCCCTCTATTGCTTTATCGATGTCTTTTTGTCTATATAATAAAAAGAACATTACAGGGCGGCTTGAAGATATGAATTTTATTTTCTCGTGGCAAAAACAATGTTTAACTCACTCGCTGCGCTCGTTCGTAAAATATTGTTTTGCCACTCGAAAATAAAATTCATATCTTCGCGCCACCGTGTAATATCCTCTATGTATTTTTTATGGCTTTTATGTTAACTGGTAGGTGAGCTTATAACTGTGGGGGCTTATAAGAAGTGAAACTGAAACGATACAAGCATAGAAGACTCTCACGCCTGCATCTCATCGGTTTGAATTAAAAAGTAGAATCCTTGTATTTATGAGCTTGTCCATCCGTTGTACATGTAAACTATGTCAGGAGAGTTCATTTCTTGAACTATAAAAGTAATCGGTTTATAGGCCATCTCTCCCATGATTATCTGTCCAGAAAAGCCTGAAAATCAAAGTTGTTATCAAGAAAGAAAAAAAATTTGGAACGCTTCACGAATTTGCGTGTCATCCTTGCGCTACGGTCAGGCTAATCTTCGCTGGGGAGTGATCCAATCACAGCCTTTCCTTGTTCCAACTTTGACCAAGAATTGACCAATGGGAGCCTTTGGTTGTTTCAAGATTTAGACAGCTGTTTCCAGCATGGTCTCTACGGACGCCATATTGAATATTTCCATGTGGATAACTTCGGTGTAGTCTTTCAGGTATATATTCGTCGTTTTAAACCCGATTTTCAATTAAAGTTTTTGGATAGTATCAGAAAGGAAGTTACAAGGAAGTAATACTGTTCCGAACGTCGAAATTCAGGTAAGATCGATATTATATTGTACTGGTAAGTTCACCGATGCGGGACAAGCCAGCGAGGCGCATATCCGGTTTAGAGTAAACACATAATGAGGCATAATATCAAAAGTGTTCTGATCACACCGATGTCCTTAGAAATTCTTTATAGAATCTTTAAATTTTTCAGGGTTCGTTTGAGATAGCTATTGGGTGTGAAAGATCAAAACATTGTCTTGAAAATAATATGCGATATCAAAAAGTATCGGGTACTATGTTTATTCCATGTGAACTCATGTGCTTACGTAAGTTAAGTTTACCTTTTCCTCGGCAATATTTGGATTAAAATGTCTTTGATAGCGTTACTTTCGACGATTTACCGTAAAATAATAAATCGGCCACTATCTGCGATCTTTGAAAATAGCGGTGCTTGCGCTGAAGGGTTGAATTATGTCCTTCGAACATGCCACTCAATTTTTTAAAGATCCATGTTTTTCGCATTTCCGGTTCTTTTACAAAAGTTTGTTTATGTTGTATTGAAAGGAATGAGACCTGTATTTCGTCGTCTTACTAATGGAGAGCTAGCACTGGGCTATTCAGAGACTGCCAAGAAATTAAAGTCATCCTTAGACGAAAGTAAAGATGAGCAGTCTGCCGGAAATTGCCAACCGAGGTCAAGAAAGAGTTTAACTCCGGATGAGGTCAGTCTTTTAAACAGATTATTAACATCAAAATCCGTGATTTCCATGCAACTCCCCGAATGGAATAACTTATAAGTTATATTGCACAATTATTAATATCAGGTGATATTGATTTCAATAAAACCTTTTCATCAAGCTTTTCAAAATGTACAAGCAAAGCGCTAAAGTTATAAGGGTATGTTAAATTTATACAGGTTAGAAAGCAAGCAATGGAGGCAGTTCGAAGAAGAGGAGGGGATGTGTCAGACGAAACTGAAGTACTTTCAGATTATGTTTTACAATTTGGGGCCTTTCGTGGACAAACCTTCCGCTGGATTCTTGAAAATGGGTTGGGCTATGCTGCCTGGCTTGTGGACAACATGCGAAACGAGACAGTGACAGCAGCTCCTCTCAGCCAAAACAAGGCTTCTTTTAAAGCATATGCAATGGCTTTTGAAGAAAGCAGGCAAGCCATTGACAAAAAGCGGGTGGAACGAGAAGCAATAAAAAAGCCAAGTATGTGTGCATCAACAACTAGTGCCAGGCCAAGCACAGTGATAGCATCATCCCTTGCCCCACTGGTACTTGGACGAACTAGCACAAAGGACCTGTCTATCAAGGTTGCCAGAACCCTTGGGAAATCTGCAACTAGGTTCACCCCAAACCTAGCAGCATCAGCCCGACCTGCAAAGTCAAAGGACTTCGACATTGCAATAACAGATGAGGCAGATGATAATGAGCTTTGTCGTGTTGCAGCTGCAGTGGAGCAAGAATTTGGTAGTTAGTTGTTGTTTACTGATGATTTTGTTATTACTACCCTGTTTTATATTTAGTATTGTGGTATTTCTATATCAGCTCATCCCTTGATTACACTGGTTGCCTTTCATACAAGAAAAATTGAAATATAATTATTTCATTAACTGCTAGTAGATCTCTGTTTTAGTATAGAATTAAACGGGTACACAATCTTTTTAAGTTACATTTATATATACTAATCTTTTTAGCTTCTGCAAGTTGTGAACCTCCATCAGTTGTTGAGAAAAATCCACACCCTGTGAGGTCTGCACTTGTGTCTAACCCCAGCCAGGGTCAGTTTTGTGATTTTATTATGAAATTACCAAGCAATAATTTTTATCATTATATCTCAGACAAGCTTCCTTTGTTCATTTAATTATCATTTAATAAAGCTTACAATATGTTTATCTTTTTAGCTTCGGTAAGTTGTGAACCTCCATCTGTTATTGAAGTCATTGAAGAACACCCACATCCTGTGAGGTCTGTCCTTGCGTCTAATCCCACCCAAGGTCTGTGCTTCTGTTATTGAATTTTGTTAACAATTTTTATTGTCATACTTGTCACATAGTTTGTTCATTGTACTGCACGAACTTTCTCGAGTTGGTGAATGAAAGACTTAGGAGAATCTAATATAAACTTACAATAAATTTTATTTTTATTTTTCAGAAAAGCCACTCCCACTAGGTTGGAAGCAAAGTTTGCCTAAAGCTGACCATGCGTGGGTGTCAAAAGCCCTCTTTAAGGTGAACACAAAAACTGGCAAACCAGAATTAGACATAGCAAGGTACATTGCATTTAGGTACATTTATATTAACAGTTATTTACTATATCACTGAAAATGTATTTATAAGTTTGCTTAAAAATATTATTCATAATATATAATTTTTAAACATACAGTGTAGTGTGCTCATAATTATTTGTGTTTATTTACAGGCTTGACAAGCTATGGTGGTATCCACCCCAACCTCTCCTTGTAAGTACAGAGAGCCCTAGTCCACAGAGATACTTTGCACAGCCTCTTCTCCTGTGGATGCCAAGAAAACTGTGGCGTGTAAAGCTATACTGCCCCCACTCTGGCTGTGCACAAAAAGAACTCACTAGTGCTGGACTTTATCCCCACATTCGGCAAGTACTTGACATTGATGGGTACTACAACTTGGCAGCCGAGTATCTGGAGTGCAGGAACTGCACCCGTAAGGTACTGTCTGTTTTCTATTCCAATGTATCTGTTACATGTTGAAATTGAATCCTGAGGTTAAGATTTTAGAACCAATAACATATTTGTGCAAAGCCCTATGGAGTGTCTCCTATATTTTATCCATGCATTGCCAATGCACTTGCGATCGATCATCTGTCAAGGCTCTCTTTTCGATTTTATTATGTTTAAAAGGTAATAAGCTGGAGTGGTCCAATTGTCAACCAGCTAGATATGGGCCACAGGTTGCAGTTCCCTGCCATACTCACCTACCGCTATGCATGTGATGTTCGGGTCATTCGCTTGCCTTGGTAATAGTGCCACCCAACTTCAGAGAAAGCTAACAGAACAGCACAGTGAAAGGTGGCTTGTGTAATGTTCTGAACAAAGGTATGAATCATGGAAGATAACACAAAGTTAACACACCGGCCATGTCCGTGAAAACACATGTTCTATTGTAATCCCAGCATGCTTTGTTACAAGAGGCAAGGCGTGTCACGCCACTGTGTAATGCTAAACATTACATTTCTCCTTTCCTTCAGTTAAGAGTCACACAATCAAAGTAGAGTAACGGGGAATAAGCAACAGCACCAATAGATACGATGCAACAAAATTACACTGGTGTAGAATATGCAAATAAACTTGAACAAGAGGGGTTACGTGCCTAATGCAACGTTCTTAACTTAAACGTTCAATAACTAAATGTTCCCAAAGATTGAAAGTTCACAAATCTCAAACGACGTCTGTAAATCAATTCTTAAATCACGTGAGAACGGTCATAACGAATATCCATAAAATACATGTTTAAAAAAGCATTTAAAATCAGTCAATCATCCTTAATCAAATCTCTTCAATGAGTCTCCTTGGGGGCACAGATACACGTGCAGACCTTCTAGGCACAGATTCAGTCAGGATCTCAGCATTTCCACCGGGGTCCACTGGGGAATCTGCGAACTCCTGAACTGAGACTGGAATGGGTGAAGGAGGGCTGTTCTCAGCATCAAGGTCAACTGTCTCTCTCTCAAATGCTGGACTGGTTCGGAGTGTAGTATCTTCAGCGAGAAGCTTCTTGAAGTAAGACGAATTACGTGTAACCTTTCGGTCGGCGCTTTCTGCGGTTAGCATACTGTGATGCTTCTTAGTGACGGTTAACGGGGTCGGGTGATAGGGTGTTGACAGCTTCTCTCGCTTTGGTTGTTTCACTAGCACTGTGTCTCTGACCTGAATGTCACAATCTTTGATGGTTCTTCTTGACTCAGCTTGGGTCTTGATCTTGACTTTCTGATGAGCGTCTCTCTGGCGCATGGCTACAGGGTCATGATTTTCACCATTTGTCATGACAACAGGGTTGGGCAGCTTAGTTCTAATTGGCCTACCAAACAGGGCGGTAGCAGGGGCAACACCGGTCGTACAATGGGGTGTGGCACGATAGTTGCAAAGAAACTGATACATATCTTGTTTCCAGTGTGCAGTGGTGCGCAGTACTTTCCCAAAGGTCTTCATAAATCGTTCCACGTCTCCATTGGCTTCGGGCCACAAAGGAGACACCTTTCGGTGCTTGAACCCGAGATATCTAGCGAATTGTGCAAATTCGCTTCCATTAAAGGGGGGACCGTTATCAGATTTTACCACTTGAGGTACCCCATAAGCAGCAAATATGCGGTCGAGCTTAGGAATCACCGCTTTGGCAGAAGTAGAGTGGACGATCTCGATCTCAGGAAATCTTGAGTAGTCATCGATTACAACAAGGACATGGTGACCAGCAACTTCACAAAAGTCAATACTGACTTGTTCCCAGGGACCATTGGGCAAAGGAGTCATCTGCAAAGGCTCACGGGAAAACTTGGGCATCGCAACTTGACAGGGAGTACACCGTTTCACAATAGAATCAACTAGGCTGTCCATTCTTGGGAACCAGACCTTTGAGCGTAACAGAGTACGGGTCTTTACTAGCCCTTGATGGCCTTCATGAGCCAACTTGACCACTTCCTTCTGAAGGGCATCAGGAATCACTATGCGACTGCCACGAAGCACAAGGTTGCCGTCCACTGAGGTTAGCTCACTGCGGACATTGGCAAATATCTTGAGAGTATCTGGGTCCACTCCCTCCACTGGCTTCAGGTTATCCCACTGGCCAGTTGAGATGAGACGCATTACTTCTTGAAGAGTGACATCTTTTCTGGTTGCTTCAATGATCTCTTCTCTGCTCAGAGCCTTGGGTGTGGCTTGAGACATCACAAAGTTAACATACTGCTCTGCAGACTCTGCGATGAGATCACACTTCGTGTCACTCTGGAGATGCCTCGAGATGTAGTCTGCTGGATTCAGGTCACCTCTTGCATACAACACTTCGAAGTTGAAAGACTGCAGCTTGAGACGCCAATTCTCAATCCTGGCTGACGCTTGGGAAGTAGGGCTGTTGAAGATGGATAACAACGGCTTGTGATCCGTCACGACTTTGAAGTAACTTCCCAGGAGGTAAATACAGAAGTGATGACAACCCCATGTGATTGCCAATGCCTCACGCTCGATTTGAGAGTAATGCCTTTCCACACTTGAGAGGGCTTTGCTGGCGTAGGAGATCACTTTGCCACCTTGAGTTAACACAGCGCCTAATCCAACAGGACTGGCATCCACGAGCAGGATGGATTTCTTACTAGGGTCGAAATAAGCCATGACTTCATCTGAGGTGAGACTACGCTTGAGTCTATCTAATGCTGCTTGGTGAACATCTTCCCATTTGAATTCAACGCCCTTGTGAGTGAGGTCGCGCAAAGGAGCCACAATGTCTGCGTAATCACGTATGAAGCGAGACATATAATTGGTCATGCCTAACAGGCTGCGCACATCGCTCACTGAGGTAGGTGCCTCTGCCTGCTTGATCGCTTCCACTTTTGCAGGGTCGGGCGACATACCATCTGCACTAAAAACCATGCCAAAAAACTCAATACGTGGCATGTAAAACTGACACTTTTCTTTGTTCAGAGTCAAGTTCAACTCCTTGAAACGGGTTAGAACCGCATGCAAGGTCTTATCATGGTCCTCCGTGTTAACTCCATAGGTGATGACATCATCGCTAATGTTCTTGACATTGGGAATGTCACTAATAACAGTAGCAATCACATCTTGAAATTTTTCAGCTGCAGCATTTATTCCAAAACTTAGGCGTTTGTACCTGAACAGACCAAAATGAGTGGAGAACGTGGTGATATGCCTGGAGTCAGGGTGCAGGACAAGCTGATGATATCCTTGATTGAGATCTAGCTTGCTAAACACCTTGGCACCGTTGAGGTCGTGTACCACTTCATCAAGGGTGAGCATGAGGTGTCTTTCTCGGGTTATTGCTTTATTAGCTTCCCTCATGTCCACACATAAACGTATGCCACCAGGCTGTTTGGGCTTGGGCACTAAGACCACAGGAGATACCCAGGGGGTGGGTCCATCAGAAGGCTCGATAATATCCTGTTGTAGCAGGGATTCAACACAAGCTTCAAGATTCTTTCTTTGATGAAATGGGATACGTCTGTGTGATTGATGAACAGGTTTCACATTCTCATCAATATGTAATTTGACCTCAACACTCTTCCTCTTTCCAAGACCACTAAAAAGACTGGGGTAATTTTGAAACACATTCTTTTCCACAGACACCGCGTTTGCAATTTGCAGTATCCCCAGATCTGTAGCAGTTGTGTATCCAAGAAGAGATGTCTTGCCATCTACCACAAGAAACTCAGAGTCAACTGAATTACACTTGGATTCCACTAAGGCCTTGAATTTACCCAGCACGGGAAGGGGTTTAGATGAGTTGAAAGCATACACTTCAGCATCACAAAGTTCTAGTCTCCTATTCAACATTTTGGACACATCATGACTCACAATGTTCACACTGGCTCCAGAGTCCACTAAGAACTTGCAGATAACACCATTGACCTTTAATGACACAAAAGGAGCACTGACCTTGGTAGGCGAATCCACCGTAAATGTGTATTCATCACCTGAACTCGACGGCGATGAGCGTGGCTTTGACTCTTCGTTTACTTGGTTAACGGTTCGCGGGGGCTTGAAGTTTCGACGTCCTTGCGTCCTGTTTCCTTTTCGAGGTGTTCCACCTTTCCTAGGAGACTGACCCTTTTGAGAGCCTCGACAACACTGCGCATAATGGCCGTATTTTTGGCAGGAGTTGCACTTTCGATTCTGAGCAGGGCACCCAGCTTTAGCATCATGGGGCCAGCTTCCACCAAAGTTAAAACAACGAGCTGCCTTGTCCGGTGTTTTAGACTTCTGGGGAAATACAGCATTGGCACTTCCTGGAGATTCTATGTCGGTCGCTTGCTGCTCCGAGACCTCCAACGCTCTTGCTTCAGCTAACAGGGCTTCGAGTGTCATAGTCGAATCCCTCAGTGCTTTTCGGCGAAGACGCTGCGAAGTGCACGACTGAATTATTTGAGATTTAACTTCCTTATCGATGTCATTGAATTCACATGTGGCTGCCAACTGTCGCAATCGAGAGTGATACGAGTTCATGGTTTCACCCAAGCTTTGCTTCGCCTGCCGAAACGTGTATATCTCAAATTCCACATTCTTCTTCGGGTCAAAGTACTCATTCAGCTTCGTTTTGGCCGTTTCAAAGTCTTCACCCGTGTCCGGTAGAGTGTCAAAGATTTCAGATACTTCCTCTCCGGCGTAGTACAGTAAAAGAGCTCTCTGTCTCTTCTTATCACCAATAGCAGCGGCAACAAAGAGGTTCTCGAGACGTTTTATCCACTTTCGCCATCGTTGTGCAATCGCGCCATCCGCATGGATGTCGAACGGTTCGAAGGGGGGAATCGCTGTAGCCATCGCAAAGAGGACACACTCGGTCACACAGACAGTTATGAGTGTTTTGGAGCGATTTGCCGATCCTCGTCGCCAATGTAATGTTCTGAACAAAGGTATGAATCATGGAAGATAACACAAAGTTAACACACCGGCCATGTCCGTGAAAACACATGTTCTATTGTAATCCCAGCATGCTTTGTTACAAGAGGCAAGGCGTGTCACGCCACTGTGTAACGCTAAACATTACAGCTTGTACGTACGATCCAGTACCTGAATGATTGCAAACACTTCAGGGATGCTTCTACTATTGGCCTTATTAATTGCCCCAAATTTGAAGACCCACCTGAGTACATTCCCCTGCCGTCATACAAGTGGTTCCTTACTGCTTATGTCCAAGATATACTGCCATGCATTGAGGAAATTAAATCTGGAATCACATCCACTTTCGGGATAATAATTAAAATGGATTCCACCAAAAAGATTGTTAAAAAGCTGGCAGGACACAGCACTGGGACAGCAGCCTGGGCAACAAATGTTGCAAATGAGAGAGGGCAGATCCTGATGAGTGTCCTTACTGCTAGTGAGGGAGTGGGACTACAACCAATGGCAGCAGGCCTCATGAAGAGATACTTGGATGTGGGTGTACCCCCAGCGAAAGTTCTCTATGTTGATCGTGACTGCTGTGGAGGTGGTGCAGTGAAGACAAAAGATCTCTTCTCCCAGTGGTCAGAGATGGTGATAGCCCTTGACATATGGCACTTTATGTGACGCATTGCTGTTGGTTGCACTACAGAGTCCCATCCAATGTATGCCATTTTCCTGGGCCGTCTCTCCCAGTGTATCTTCGCGTGGAGCCAGGAAGACCTACAGCTCTTAAAACATGCTAAACGCTGTGAACTCACGAGGAGTGGAGTGAAAGATCCAAGTGACGAGGATGTAATCAAACGTATCAGCAAGAAAGAGCTTGCCACCCACTGCCGCAGAAAAACCCGTGGTATAAAAGACACAACTGATCTTATCCATGACTTACTTGATACATTTCAAGGTGAGCAAGGATGTGACACTCTCGGAGTACCACTTTTGGATGCTGACAGAATTTGGGATATCTGGGAATCTCAGAAAAAGCACATCACATGTATCCAGGATCCCGATGATGTCCAGCTATATACGAAAACAGGAGTGGTCACAAAGGGAGGTGTTGAGCTACCTGTATACAGATGTGCCCGGGGATCTCAACTGCACTGGAATCATTTCATCTCCACTATAACCGATTTATACCAGGTCCATGTACTGTAAATCTAATATTAATAGAATTGTATTGGAATAATTGCATAGATATTAACATGCTGGCCTTTGTATAATTTGCAATCCATTTTCCTTTCTACACTAACTCTTGCTTCTAGGAACCAGTGCAAGTGACATGCATTTTCAAGCATATTTACTGGAGGGATTGTTTAGGTGGAATGCTGACCGCGCTTCAGCTGCTGTGTCAACCCACCTTTCCACTGAGCCAAAAACATACAGTGGAGTCCTGAGCCAAAGTGTGAATGAGCTGAGTGAAAATGTCTTGGGTAGGAAGTTTAAACGCAACTTCCAACAAATTTGAAAATACACAGGTAACAAATACAGCTACAACAATGCCAAATAGACATCCTATATGGTCTCTTAGAAAATAGGGAGAAGAATATAATAATGCTCAAGGTATGCATGGGGTGTTATTCTATCAATAAGTAAATTGCAGTGGGTTTGTTCTTTTTAGGTGAACTTATAGGGATAGAGTATCTGTTCAATCAGACTGGCAAGGTACTACATGACATAACTTCATGTACAGATGACTATGGTGAATTAACAGCAGAGTCTGGCCCTCTCTCTGACATAGATCAGGCCCAACAGGATGATGAAGGCTTTGTTGAAGAGGAGGATGACCAGACAGTTGCTTCTGTGGATGCTGTGCTAGCTATAGAAACAGAAACTGCGGGTACAATTTACAGTTTATGTGTATTTGCTTTATTTGATATAATAATTAATGAGCTAAAATACAACTGACAAAGGGTATAAGGATTTAAAGTAACCTAAACTTTTGTTACAGAAACGGATTGTGAAATTTCTGATATTGTCAATGAAGATGCCTCCTCCCCAACTGTCTCATCTTGTGACTTACAGGTACTATTTTGATGGCCTTAATTGTTTGGATAATTATGTTAAAAGACTATGCGAATTTTTTTAACTTCTTGATTTAGGTTTGTCAATAAACTGTATTAAATTTTCAGAAAACTATGTGCTTTGTGTATTAGGACTCTGTTGGCCCAGACAATATAGCAGGATTCGACAAAGTGGAAGCCTTGGCCTCATATTTGGTTGATCTGACATCAAATGCAAATAATCTATCGTTAACAAACATTCAAGCGGCCGACATCATTGAGCTCTGGAACCAGCTTGACCCGTATGATAAGAGTCCTGCTACCTTTTCACTGCGCCACCGCACGAAGGCAACTGGAAGGTTTAAATCACCTAAAAAAAGGCACAGTGTAGTTGTTCCAGGAGCAGAAAGCACCAAGCGGTAAAATGCAACTCAAGTTGTCACATATGTACATAAAATTTCCAGCCCTCTTTAAAGGCCTCCCCTATGATTTGCCCAACCTTTTAACAATTTGTATGATTGGAGCTATATAAGTAGAAGTATAATCTTGTGCTTGTTTATAGATGTTTTCTAGGTAGCAATAGTGGACCTGCACAATGGCCAGACTGCAACCGTTATGTAGAGGCCATTGTCTCCAAGCTTTGCGATATCCATCCAGCAGTTGTCCGTTCTCAGGGGTCATCCATAAATCGATGGTCGTTAGTAATCAAGTCCTATAAACTCATCAGGGACAAAATTCTAAGCAATGCGAGGGTGATGGCACAGACGAACATACAGCTCGTGGAGATCAACCAAACAACCTTGATTCAGTGGTAAGATATCATGCATGTATGCAATAAATATATAAAGTCAATTTCTTCTATTAACAGTACTGTAGGATTAGGGAGGCGGGGTTCGATTCCCCGGGCTGTTACTGTGCTGGCTACATTTAGTAGGGGCACCCTTCCTAGAGGCTGACTAAAATGTTGTGATACCTTCATATGAGGGCTGTCTTTCAGCCTCTTAAAAAAAATAACAGTTATACTATAATAATTATTTGTATAGTAGCAGAGGAAATATTACTTTTGTGTGTTATTAAGGTACAACAAGAAAGAGAAAAAGAATGAACAACAGGTTCTAGAACAGGGAATCAGACTACCTCGACCTGACATGACTTCCAAGGAAGCTCTATTGACTGCAACTACCCGACCTGCTACTCTTCCCACTGTCAACTTTGCAGTGCCATTTACATACACTTTGCCAGAAAATACTGCTGGACAAGCCAAAGTACGTGGAAACCCTTCTCAACCTGTAATATCACCATCACCATTACAGAGTCAAGTTCAGTCCATGCATCTGCCAGTACAACTTGCACAATCACCATTAACACGATTACCACAATACCCTGTTCTAATCATGCCTCCTTCAGCAGCGCTATCACAAGTGGGTTCGCTTCCTATGCCTGAACCCCAGACGATGTCACGAAGCAGACATTACTATCTTAAACGAAAACAAGAAAAGGAACTTGCTGGTGTTACAACGCGGAAATATGTTCGTTCATTAAAACCAATAGTTTGTGGGAAGTGTGGGCAGCCAAGAAATGCAGAAAACCACAAACAGTATTTTGGAAATTGGTACTGCCAAACAAAAGAGTCAGTCTCATACGAGGAGTGGAGGGAAAATCAAATGAAAAAAGGTTATGGAAAAAAGAAGAAAGATGAATTGTGAATGATAATAAAGATGTTACTTTTACTTGTATCTGTCGTTCAATGTTTTTTCCATAATATTTTCAATTGGGCTTATTATCCCAATTCATTACAGTATAAGGTGGATTGTAGGACCTGTGCTAGTGCAAGGGAATCCCCTTTTCTCTTTTATGGGAGGCCTGTGGTGCGCTGGCGCGACAGAGAAGATTGTTCCCCATTTTTTGCGCAGCGGTCAGGCTAATCTTCTCTGTATCGTTCCAATTTTAGTTTATGTGCTACCGAAGTAACACCTCTATAACCTTGTTTCCGTGACCTTTATATTACTGAAGGAACCTAACAACGCACCCATGTGGTAAGCTAATCTTAATGTCAATAACCAATCCACCAATCACCGACCTTCTTTATTACTTAGCAGTCATGCGCGGAAGCATTGCTACTCTGAGTAGCAAGCCATAAATGAGAAAATCGTTTTCTTGTTGGCTTTTTTCCGCTTCTTGTGGGTGGAAAAACTATTAGAAATGAAGCCTTTATTGTCCACAAATGAGTGCTATTTATGATAAATTTAAATGTTGACTAAACAGAACAGCTAGGCTGCTGTCACACTATAGTTGTGTCGAATCGTCAAAGCGGTTGAGCCGAAGTTGTTGGAAAAAAAATCGTGTAGAGCACCCAAAAGACGCATCTTCAACCTTAACTGTTCGCTGTTTCCCGCCTTTTTTCGTTAAAATCTGCGACTAGACTGGAATCTAATGCTGAGGGACAAAACCGCTTGTCAAAGGGTCGTGGCTAGATGGAACCCTCAGAAGGAGGTGATCGAGGAGGACTAGAAACGAGAGTTGCTTCGGTAATCTTCGGCTCGTGAGACAAGATGGCGCATCTTGCGGTCAACTTTCGTGGTCGGACTAGCAGAACGTACGAATAAAGAACTTCGAACGGCATGGAAAATGTATATGAGACTGTTTCAAACTTCTCTGTTACTCAAAAATGAAGAATCTCTCGACAATAAGAGCATTAAAGGGAGCAAACACCTCAAAATTGCAATGGCATCCCTCAGAAGGAGGTGTTGATTTTTAACTTGTAAATGGAATCCCTCAGAGGGAGAGTGGCATCCCTCAGAAGGAGGTACACTTTATTTATGACTAACATGTAAAATAATGTAATCCCTCAAAAGGAGTTTGGCATCCCAAAAAGGGAGCTTACTTTACTTATGTGTAACTTGTAATGGAATCCCTCAAGTAGGTTGGCATACTTCAGAAAGAGGTACAGTGTATTTATTTATGTACATACCGGTACATTGTAAATGGAATCCCTCATGAGGAGTTTGGCATCTCTCAGAAGGAGGTACACTTTATTTATGTATTAACTTTATAGAATTCTTCAAAAAGAGTTTGCCTTCTCTCAGAAAGAGGTATACTTTGTTTATGTATAACTTGTAAATAAAATCCCTCAAAAGGATTTTGGCATCCCTTGGAAGGAGTTTATTATATATGTGATAACTTGTCAATGGGATCCCCCATATTTTACTAGTCAGGAGAAAGCCGGTGCACCCCCATACTCTGGTAATCACTGGGTATTAGACCAGGCTGCCTTCTAAAGGAAGCAAATTCATTGCAGAGCAGTCTCGAACATCAAACTCAGCAACGCTTTCCACTTCTTAGACAGCCAAAATTGTAATTAAGAGTAATAAACCTTGAGTTACAGATTTGGCATTCCAAAATTCTTCAATCGATTATGTTTACATGAACCCTCCAGCTTATATGCCCTCAGAGAACAATGTTCCAATTATTTCCTGTCTGAGGCAAGATTATGTGCTTCAGATCCTGTACCATGCTTTATTCAAGGTTGTGTGAAAGGTGAATCCCTGTGTAAGCCTGCTAAAAATGGTCACCACTGGTAAATTAGTCAAAGTGGGTCATATGTCCCACTTGGCATTTTAAATTGGATCATTTCAAGAATGGTCAAGGGCAAACTATGATATTGAAACTTTGAACAACTTCACCTTTCCTATCCAGCTCATCTTCATGCTTTTCATGTTCAACTGCTATTCTGTTTCGCATAAGAAAATGAACTTAGCTTTTGATATTCTTTCCTGATAAATAGATAAAAAAATAAGTTCAACAAACAAAGCTTAAATTGATCAGCAAAAGAACGTATACAGAGTGTCGAAATGTACACTCCAGTCTCTCTCTGTACAGCGTGATAGGCCTGACACAAAAGCTACTCATAAGAATGAATCTCAAATGACAGTCTTTTTGCGTGCTTATTTCAGGCTAGTAAGCACACCTTTTTTGTTTTTAACATTGACTGCTGCTTTGGAAGTACTTGTATACATGAGGTAACCTTTGTTGCATCAGTATTACTCCATGATAATTTGATTTTGCATCAGAATGGAATATTCTGTGTCAATGGTGCAAAAATGCAGCCTACATCAAACACTGGTCCAGTACTGGACATCAAAAACTCCCCATACTGTGGCAAAAGTGACAGTCTAAAACGTTGAAATTTCCCACTTTTGCCCTGCATTCCCTGGGTATGAGTGTGAGGGGCTTTCCACTCACACTTAAGTGCATGAGGATTTTTGCATCCCCCACTTAATCATAGTTTGTTAGAAATGTCTCCCAAAATTTTTACATATCAAGCAAGTGACCCCCCCCCCCCCCCACCTTATTGCTGTGGACTCTACGAATATCATAGCTTAACATCAAACTTCACCACATACTTTATCCATAGTCGTATTGTTTACCATTCACAACTGTTACATAATTTCAATTATTACTACTTTGTACTACTATCATAAGATTTATTAAACTGCGCCCCCCCCCCAGGTAATGATCCCTTATCCGAAAATGACCCCCTAACACCAATGATGACTTTTATGATGATCTCCCAGCAAAATGCCCCCTTCCCTCCAAGTAATAAACAAACAGCAAGGAAAATACAAGTAAAAAATTAATGCTTATTTCCACTGAACTGAAGTGAATCATAATAATTTGTATTTCCACTGTTTATTGTCTGCATGGTTTCACTGCTGCATGTACTCTAAATCCTCTATTAAGCCCCCTGGGGGAGCTTATTTAATTTAGCGAAACGCATCAATGGGAGCAAGGTCTCTCGAGGATGGTCTGCTTTTTGTAACAATAAGAAAATGGTAACGATTCTCCATAGAGAACTAGAGCATAAAGGTGGAAAAGTTAAGCACAAGGTTGGAGGTCATGCGACTGAAGACCAAAACAATATGAATTTCCAACCTGAATAAACCACAACTGATCAGTCCATGTTAATTGTTTGTGAATAATGGAGGGGGAAGGGGGAGGGGGGCTTAGTAGAGAGGGGTGACTTATTAACTTTCCTCCTCTGAAAAGGCGGTGGGGGGGGAAGGCTTAGTAGAGGATTTATGGTAAGTACATTTGTAGACTTCCTCTCAGGTTTGCATAACTGTCTCGAATTCTCCTAACCCCTCTCGTGTTTATATCAGGCTATGCAAAGATGGAAAACGTTTTCTATTGCTTAAATACAAGACAAGGCTGAGCTCCTTCAAGGGGACTCCATTTACAATTTAAGCACAAACACCTCCCTCTAAAGGATGTCAAACTCCTTTTGAGGGATTCCATTTACAAGTTAATACATAAGTAAAGTTCTACCTCCTTCTGAGGGATGCCAAACTCCTTTTGAGGGACTCCATTTACAAGTTAATACATAAATAAAGATCTACCTCCTTGTGAGGGATGTCAAACTCCTTTTGAGGGATTCCATTTACAAGTTAATACATAAATAAAGTTCTACTTCCTTCTGAGGGATGCCAAACTCCTTTTGAGGGATTACATAATTTTACATGTTAGTCAAAAATAAAGTGTACCTCCTTCTGAGGGATTCCATTTACAAGTTAATACATAAATAAAGTTCTACCTCCTTCTGAGGGATGCCACACTCCTTTTGAGGGATTACATGATTTTACATGTTAGTCAAAAGTAAAGTGTACCTCCTTCTGAGGGATGTCAAACTCCTCATGAGGGATTCCATTACAACTTATACATAAGTAAAGTAAGCTCCCTTTTTGGGATGCCAAACTCCTTTTGAGGGATTACATTATTTTACATGTTAGTCATAAATAGAGTGTACCTCCTTCTGAGGGATGCCAAACTTCTTTTGAGGTATTCTATTTATTTACAAGTTACGGGGTTTGTATAGGCCATGGAAAACCTGGAAAGTCGTGAATATAAGAATTTCATTTTCCAGGCCTGGAAAGTCATAGAATTTAACAGGAGTTCAGGCTTGTAATCTAAGTCATGGCAAATTAAAGTTTTCTTTGTTAGTTTAGTTACTGCAGACAACAAATCAAGGACAATGTAACAGAGAGGAGTAATTAAACAGCACAAAAAGCATGCATTCTGTTAGTCTGACCATGAAAGTTGATCACGAGATGCGCCATCTTGTCTCACGAGCCAAAGATTACCGAAGCAACTATTGTTTCTAGTCCTCCCCGATCACCTCCTTCTGGTCATGGGTAGATGGAATCCCTCAGAAGGAGGTGATCGGGGAGGACTAGAAACGAGAGTGCATCTTGCGATCAACTTTCGCGGTAGGACTAGCAGAATGTACAAATAAAGAACTTTGAACGGCATGGGAAATGTATGTGAGATTGTTTCAAACTCCTCTGTTACTCAAAAATGAGAAACCTATCAATAATTAGAGTAAAAGGGAGCAAAAACCTAAGAATTGCTATTATGGAATTCCTCATATGGAGGTTGGCATCCCCCAGAAGGAGGTGTTAATTTTTAACTTGTAATAACGGAATCCCTCAAAAGGAGTTTGGCATCCCTTAGAAGGAGGTACAGTGTAGTTATGTATAACTTGTAAATCAGGAAACCCTCAAAAGGAGTTTGACATCTCTCAGAAGGAGGTACACTTTATTTTTGACTAACATGTAAAATTATGTAATCCCACAAAAGGAGTTTGGCATCCCTCAGAAGGGGGTAGAACTTTATTTATGTATTAGGTAACTTGTAAATGGAATCCCTCAAAAGGAGTTTGACATCCCTTAGAGGGAGGTGTTTGTGTTTAAATTGTAAATGGAGTCCCCCTAAATGAGCACAGCCTTGTATTGTATTTAAGCAATAGAAAACGTTTTCCATCTTTGCATAGCCTGATATTAACACGAGAGGGGTTGGGAGAATTCAAGACAATCATGCAAACCCGAGACGAAGTCTACAAATGTACTTACCATAAATCCTCTAATGAGCTCCCCCCCCCCTTTTCAGAGGAGGAAAGTTAATAAGCCACCCCTCTCTATTAAGCCCCCCCTCCCCTCTCCCCCTCCATTCTTCACAAACAATTAACATGGACTGATCAGTTGTGGTTTATTCAGGTTGGAAATTCATATTGTTTTGGTCTTTGGTCGCATGACCTCCAACCTCATGTGCTTAACTTTTCCAACTTTACACTGTCTATTTCTCTGCGGAGAATTGTTACCATTTGCTTATTGTTAGAAAAAGCAGTATAATGCCCAGGAACCACAAGTCCATCCTGGAGAAACCTTGCTCCCATTGATGCGTTTCGCTAAATTAAATAAGCCCCCCCTCTCAAATAAACCCCCCCTCCTCAAAAGTGCTTGGAAAAAAGAAGCCCCCCAGGGGGGGTTAATAGAGGATTTAGGGTACATGCAGGTGTAAAACCATGCAGACAATAAACAGTGGAAATAGAAATTATTATGATTCACTTCAGTTCGGTGGAAATAGACATTAATTTTTTACTTGTATTTTCCTTGCTTGGGAGCTGGTTGTTTATTACTTGGGGGAAGGGGGCATTTTGCTGGGAGATCATAAAAGTCATCATTGGTGTTAGGGGATCATTTTTGGAAAAGGGATCATTACCTGGGTGGGGGGGCAGTTTAATAAATCTTATGAAAGTAGTACAAAGTAGTAATAATTGAATGTAACAGGTGTGAATAGTAAACAATACGACTGTGGATAAAGTATGTGGTGAAGTTTGATGTGAAGCTATAATATTCCTACAGTCCACAGCAATAAGGTGGAGGGGGGGGAGGGGTCACTTGCACGATATGTAAAAATTATGGGAGACATTTGTAACAAACTATGATTACCGTAAGTGGGGGATGCAAAAATCCCTGTGCACTTAAGTCTGCGGAGTGGAAAGCCCCTCACACTCATACCCAAGGAATGCAGGGCATAAGTGGGAAATTTCAGCGTTTTAGACTGTCACTTTTGCCACAGTATGGGGGGTTTTTGATGTCCAGTACTGGACCAGTGTTTAATGTAGGCAGCGCATTTTTGCACCATTGACACGGAATATTCCATTCAGATGCAAAATCAAATTATCATGGAGTCACACTGATGCAACAAAGGTTACCTCATATATAAAAGTACTTCCAAAGCAGCAGTCAATGTTAAAAGTAAAAAAGGTGTGCTTACTAGCCTGAAATAAGTATGCAAAAAGACTGTCATTGAGGCTCATTCTTATGAGTAGCTTTTGTGTCAGGCCTATCGCGCTGTACAGAGAGAGACTGGAGTGTACATTTCGATACTCTCTGTATATGTTCTTTTGCTGATCAATTCATGCTTCGTTTGTTGAACTTGTTTTTTTTTTTTCATTATTTATTATGAAACAATAACAAAAGCTAAGTTCATTTTCTTATGCAAAACAGAATAGCAGTTGAACATAAAAAGCATGAAGATGGGCTGGATAAGAAAGGTGAAGTTGTTCAAAGTTTCAATGTCATAGTTTGCCCCAGACCATTCTTGAAATGATCTAATTTAAAATGCCAAGTGGGACATATGACCCACTTTGACTAATTTACCAGTGGTGATCATTTTTAGCAGGCTTACACAGGGATTCACCTTTGACACAACCTTGAATAAAGCATGGTACAGGATCTGAAGCACATAATCTTGCTTCAGACAGGAAATAACTGGAACATTGTTCTCTGTCACACACTGTGGGCATATAAGCTTGAGGGCTCATGTAAACATAATTGATTGGAGAAGTTTGGAATGCCAAATCTGCAACTCAAGGTTAATTACTTTACAATTTTGGTTGTGTGAGAAATGGGCAGCGTTGCTGAGTTTGATGTTCGAGATTGCTCTGCATAGCAATTTATTTGCTTCCTCTAGAAGGCAGGCCTGGTCTAATATCCAGTGATTACCGGTGTATGGGGTGCACCGGCTTTCCCCTGACTAGTTAAATATGGGGGATTCCATTAACAAGTTATCACATAATAAACTCCTTCTAAGGGATACCAAAATCCTTTTGAGGGATTTTATTTACAAGTTATACATAAACAAAGTGTACCTCTTTCTGAGAGAAGGCAAACTCTTTTTGAAGAATTCTTTATTTAGTCTATACATAAATAAAGTGAACCTCCTTCTGAGAGATGCCAAACTCCTCATGAGGGATTCCACTTACAAGTTATACATAAATAAATAGAGTGTACCTCTTTCTGAAGGATGCCAAACTCTTTTTGAGAGATTCTATTAACAAGTTATACATAAATAAAGTGTACCTCCTTCTCAAAGATGCTCATGAGGGATTCCATTACAAGTTATACATAAATACAGTGTACCTCCTTCTGAGGGATGCCACTCTCCCTCTGAGGGATTCCATTTACAAGTTAAAAAGCAACACCTCCTTCTGAGGGATTCCATAGCAATTCTGAGGTGTTTGCTCCCTTTAATGCTCTTATTGTCGAGAGATTCTTCATTTTTGAGTAACAGAGGAGTTTGACACAGTCTCATATACATTTCCCATGCCGTTCGAAGTTCTTTATTCGTACATTCTGCTAGTCCGACCACGAAAGTTGATCGCGAGATGCGCCATCTTATCTCACGCGCCGAAGATTACCGAAGCAACTCTCGTTTCTAGTCCTCCTCGATCACCTCCTTCTGAGGGTTCCATCTAGCCACGACCTTGTCAAAGTGGTTTCCAAAATGGCGGCCAGGTGACTTTACTTTGACTGTGAGACCATGTTTCGGAGAATTTCCCCTGTAGGTACGTGCAAAACTATCTTTTTTTAACTGTCATTTATAATGAAACCAGAAAAATACAACTTTTTCTAAATTCAGAAGGTATTCGAGACAAGGAACGTGACTTGCTCGAACTTGTTGGTTTATGCGGACGACTCCCTTCTCAGCATCTTCTCAGTGCTTTCCTACCGCAGTGACACGATCTTGCAGTTCGAGCACTCAAAATAGTCTGACCTTTTGCGTTTTAGTCAGCAAAGAGTTGACTGATCACCGTAAATGAAAAAGTTGTGTCAACAGTGCACTCAATACAGGCGCGGATTTAGGATAAATACTGATCGTTTTCCTAATAAACGAGCGCTGAAGGCGTAAGCTTAAGGGGTCCAGGGGCATGCACCCCGGTGAAACGTTTGTGGATTTTTACTCCCTAAGGTCACCTTTCCTGGGTTTCTGAGTCATTCAGTGAGGATATTGGCCAGATTTTAACTTGGAAAGTTTTTTTTTTTGAAAGATTTATCAATTTATGAAAACTCTGATCGATTTTCGTAAATCGGTGGAAACCTATGGAATGCCACTTATGACAAAAAGATTAATATGTAAATGTGAAGAAGAACTCAAATATTCACATTAGACCATAAATATTGGTATCAAGATAAGAATATGGGTATTATTAACCCATTCGCTCCTGGAGATTTTGCAGATAAACGCGTTTTGAAGCTTGTTGAGTGGTTTTCTGGTCACTGTTGTACTATAAAGAGTCAAAACTTACCACAAACCCGTTTACATGTCGTACACTTCACGGCTGTCTGTTCCAGATGCAAAATATCAGCTTGCGAAGTTTGGGCATGCGCAGAAAGCAAAATTTCGAGATAGTTTTTTTTTTGCGCTTTCTCTCCTTCCCTCTTTTTTCGCTTTTCTTGCCTCATTTTTTTTCTCTTGCTGGGCATTTAGTAGGCTTCATTTTTGGTGGGAAGAGTTTTTAGGAAAGCTTTTAGGATCTTAGGATTAGGTGAAAGGAAAGGCAGGTGGGCAGTGGAACAAGATTTTCATGGAGATTTATAGGTCAATCTTACATGGTTTTTTCTCCGGTGTCCTTGACCGAATTGTGCTCATTCTGGTATGGTTTTTGCATTGTGATGTTCAGTAATACATCATTACTGTTCATAATCATGGATATTAAACTTTTTTCACTAATGTATCATCTTTTTCAGCTGTACCTTACACAAGCAGGGTTGTGCAAAACAGTACGGAGAGTGTTGGACATCGACTGATGGTACTTCATGGGTACAGGGTACCTAGAATGCAAGTTTTGCAAGAAGAAATTTGCTGGCTGGTCCATTGTGGTGCTTGGTCAACTGTGCATGGGCCGTCGGAGCTACTTTCCAGCACTACTCACATACAGGTACCAGTTAGATGCAAAGTTGTTAATTTATCATAATAATTCCCCAGGAGACACTGGAAAACATAAGATGACATGCAAAAAAAATCCCACTTGCCTTTTTCTGGTAAACAAGACGCTGTGGTAGCGTATATTTGGGCGTGGTTTTACAAACATTCTGTTTACCATCAAAGGAAGACTGTGCACTGTACTGTTCAATGCAAAAATCTATACCCCAATCTGCCTGTTTTCCTTTCTACTTGTAACTAAATGTTCTTTTGAAGAGGTTCCATCTCAATACTGAAATGAACTATACCTGTGTTTCCTCGCAAACTTTTTCCTTTCACTGCTTTCAGTTTTGCATGAGCATAATACAAAGTGTATTTCATCTTGTAGTCTTTGACAATTTAACTTACTTCATGTAACTTTACAAATTTCTTCAACTTTTAACAAGTCTTACTTCACCTAACTTTCATCATAGTAAAAGGTAAATCCTTTACTCTACTTCTTTGCTGAACCACACAGCATATACAGTATGTTCCAGTCCACGACAAAAATCCTGTCACTTTATGACAATCTTTTCAAGCACATCTTTAACACAGATTTGCTCTCAGTCAAATTCCAACATAGGACACCAATGTTTACAGCGCAAACAGTAAGGTTTATCTCAGCTCCACTGATACTCTCACTTTTAGGAAGATCAACTGGCATAATATGTCTTTTCACCCCCATCACATTGTACAGTGTATTCCCAGTACTAGCAAGGGCGGATAAAGTTCCTTAAGTCCAGTATCCACATGGATTAATAACAGAGTAACACATTGCATAAATTGCTATAGCACAGCACTGCTTACAAGAACATTGTAAAAACTATTAACGTATTAACATTTGATATACTACAGTATTCAACACTGCTTGCACTAAGATCAACTTCAAAGTTGACAATATGTACACCCTTATAAGCTCATTATATGTCCTCATTCCTACATGTATCCTCATATAGACTCTGAAAATATTGTACTAATTTCTACATGGATGGTATTTCCAACAATACACATGTACCTTGACTATGACTGCTACCATACATATCTCTAGCATGAGAATCAACACCAATAATTCCCACAGTTAAAATGAATGAGTTGTAGTTCAGAGCCAAGAGTTTTTTAAATGCTTTACCCAGTGACTTTCACTGTAATCAAGCTAGAAAAATCGCCCAAATACTGTAACAATTTCTGGCAAGTCTGTTAACATTAACATAGATTAGAACTATTCTTGGTTTGCAACCACGTGACAAGGCGGCCATATTGGGGGTCAATACAATAGAAATTTTGCGCAAAAAATTTACATGAAAATAGAGTTTAGTTCCTCTTGTTCCCAGAGGAGAAATATGCTTTTGGTTCTTGACCACCAACATGGCCGCCGTAACGTCACGTGCAAACGAGCAATAGATTGTCTTGCAAGCTATGACAGACTAGAATATCATTGATAACCAACAATCATTATTTCAATCATATCATCGACTGAAGCAATCCTTCTTTATTAATAGTACTGTAAATTAAAGCGTACAAACGCATTGCAACACATTGTCGTTCCGCATTTCCCCCCAATACTACAACGTTTCCTTGACAGTATGGAGCATGAATCATTTTTGTAGCGTTGACATAAAATGAAGGTTCTGGATTTTTCTCGACATCAGTTGAAAGCTTAAATTGGCCAAAATAAACTTGGTGAATCAGAGGGACAAATACTTACTTAAAACCCTATTTTGATACCTCACCCCATCTAAATAGACTCTTCTTTTTTGCTTAGACGACAGATAAACCTTCCCATGTTTTCGAACAAAATTTTGGACTTGCACTTACAGTTACTTAGAACTGTTCCGGTTTAAGTATAAACTATTTCTATTTTTAAAGTAACAATGAATTTTAGATGACAATGGTGTATTTTTCGGAATTCCCTTCCATACAGAAGAGAAAGTCTCACTATCCGTGTTTTCTTTAAGAAAGATTTTAATTTCTTCATGAGTAGTCTGCTAGGTGCACGACCGCGTCGTGAAAATTGATTAACCTTATATTTAAACCAACTGGATTGTAAGTTTTGTTATAAATAAATTTCCCACGATGAGATCTCAATTCAACTTCTTTTATTTCCTCTACAAAACAATTTTCCTCCTGTACAATTTACTCATTACCTTTTCTTGTCGTCACCTCACTGGAATCAAAACACTCTAAACACAAAACTTGCTGATAATGCAAAATCCCGACGCCTGGCACATTACCGTACCTTACCACATCACAATATACACATGAAAAATACAAGGCACATGTATATTAACAGTCACTCTGCTAAACAAAACTGACCGAATAAGAAGAATTGTTACCGCTATCAGTAGTTCCCAAACAAGCCTGAGTCCCTTTTGGTTTCAATTGTTGACAATCTTCTCAGTCTCAGCTTCCTTCATCGGAAGAGATTTTTATCAAAGGCAACTCCTTGTGTTCCGCATTGTGAAAATCAAAATCATTATTGTCACACTAATTACCAGCTACACAAATCTTGCAACTCTCAAACCTGATACACATGCTCCTGTTCAAACTCGATTTTTCACGTACACTCTTCAGTGATATTCCGATTGTCATTGCGTCTATGAGGTCCATGCATGTGGTCTTTGAATGTCTTGACAATTTCCTTGATTTTTCTTTGAGTTCGCGGACCAGCCCATTATGAAAACACTCGGTGTTATTTTAGTGTGGGCCTACCACGAACAGTGTGTGCATTTGTAAGTTTAACCCTCGATAACATACTTCAACATTTTATCCAAACTGCTTCTTCCTGCTGCTTTCAAATTATACCATTCTGCGCGTAGTTTCACATTTCAATCTGTCAGTTTTGGCCAATGAAACATTATCGGTTAATCTTTGTTGTGAAATTGGCAACATTATTTGCATATTTTTGGCACCGTACGAACATGTTTTGATCACCTTTTGTCTAAGTTTTGAGGTTTTTCGTGGGAACGTATTCTATTTTTAAACTCTGCATGTGTCAACATGGTAGAAAAGTTTTTTTTTTATGATTCGACCAGAGAGTGTTGAGGATTTAAAAAAAAAAACTATATTTTGCATGATTTGCACTTACATGATTCCAAAGGTATGTTTTATGGATTTTGGTCTACTTTATGAAAACGATCAAGAAGAATATGTCTTCGCTTGTTTACTTGCCCTGTTTACCTTAGCACATATTGCGTGCCTATTGCACATTTGAAAGTGAAAGAATGATCATTCTTTCACTTTCATCTATAACCGCAGTTAAAAAAATGAAATATTTCATAACTTCCCATTATTGCACATTTGTGATAAAATAAAGAAGTTTGCATTACTCTATTTGGGGCCCCGCCCAAATAATTATATACCAGATTCATTTATGCATCATTTCATAATGGCTTTAATAATCAAATAACTCATCCGGAATTTTTTTTCTATTTCTTTGTATTCAGATACTCTTGTGATTTGCGAGTTGTTGGCCTGTTAAGACAGGGGGCCCTCGGGAACTCTTCCACTAAGGTGTGTAATCAAGTCGGAGAGCAGCATAGTGAATTTTACATGAAACAGCTCTTGAGGTTTTTACAAGCCAGGGATCCATTTCACATCAAAGCTGCAAGTGGCTTATTCACTATTGCTGCTCCAAACAAAGAATTACCACCAATCACACCAGTGCCTAAAGGACCTTGGTTTCTTGCTGTTTATGTAAGGGATCAATGTCTTGAGCAGGCTAGATGAACTGAAGGCAAAGATAGCCTCTACCTTTGGCTCAGTTCTTAAAATGGACTCAACAAAGAAGGTAATAGCTTCACAAAATTTTTTTCCATTTTCCAATAAATTATTATGTTGAACTCCTTATAAAACAGTAAAATTACATGGGGGAGGATACTAAGTAACTTGAAAGCTAAAACCGTGTCAGCACAGTAATGAAAGTGTGTTGATTAAGTAACAAAAACCTTGCAGGAAGAAATAATATAAATTGGAATAAGAACTATTAAATAATATTTTTTAGAAATGCATGCACACTGTTCTGTATCTACACTAGCATATTTTGGGCACTTTCATTTTCTGTGTTTCCATTGCAGTCATATTTATCAAAATGTTTTAAGAATCGTTCTTCTTGCACAATTTTGCAGGTCACTAAAAAGCTTGGAGGAAATGCTGCTGGGACAGCTTCTTGGGTCACAAATGTGGGCAATGAGCTTGGCCAGGTACTTTCATCTGTCTTGACAGATTCAGAATGTGATGGTCTTGGCGACATGGTGTCTGGCTTGGTAGAGAGATACAGAGACTCCAATGTACCTCCACCAAAACTTCTGTATGTGGATCAAGGTTGCTGTTCTACAAAGTTAAAGAGCCATTTCCAGGAGTGGAGATACCTGGTCATACGCCTCGATGAATGGCACTTTATGAGACGGTTTGCTGCTGGTTGCTGTTCAGAATCCCATGCCCTGTATGCTACCTTTATGTCTTGACTATCTGCATGTGTGTGTGAGTGGGATACGGAAGACCTTGAGAGATTATATGCGGCCAAAAGGGGTCAACTCTCTGCCAGTAGGGTGTGGAGTAAGCGGAAAGAAGATGTTGCTATGCATATCACTAAGAAAGAACTGGCCTTGCACTGCAAACAACGCACACGGGGAGTGGAGGAAACAACTCGTCTCATTGCAGATCTCATCAACATGTTTTCTTCTGACAAAGGGAAGGATACCATGGGTATACCTCTGCTGAACAAAACATCAATCCAGCAGATATGGGAGGAGCAGAAACAGCACATTTCATGTATACAGGATTTAGATGACCCTGCCATTCATTTGTACACTCAGACTGGTACATTAAGGAAGGGTGGTGTCGAGCTTCCCATCTACAGGTGTGCCCGAGGGTCAACATCATTAGAGTCATTCCATTTACAGATTGATTGCTTCATTCCAGGTAAAAAACACACAAAATCCTCTACTTGTGAAACAATAATGTTTTCATGCTCATTAAAGATCACCTCCATTAACAAACAAATGGTGACTTTAGAGATTTGAAGAGATGTAAGGTACATTCCAACTACTGTCTGTGTTTCTGAAAAAATTGTACGGAAAGACAAAGTTGTGCTATCTATATTATAATTAATGGGCTAAGACCATCTTATATAATGGTAACATTCTTTTTTCTAACACTCCTTTTAAATGCTTGATTTTTCTACATGTAGGTACAATAGCCAATGATGTCCACTTTCAGTGCTATCTACTTGAGGGCATTGTACATTGGAATGAAGACAGGGCTTCAGCGGCCTTGATAGATGGGGGTGGAAATTCACCAAAAAGCAGCTACTCGTCTTCCCTAAAGCATAAAATTAACCGCTTGTCTCAAATGGTGTATGGTGAAGAGTAGCAAAAGAACTTTGACCATCCTGGGAAGTACACAGGTAATGTAGGTTAATTGTTTATCTTAATCATGTTTTGCATGGAGTCAGTTAACATATAAACAGTGCTCTATCTACTGACTGTATCCCATGTATGAGCAATCTTTTTTTTTTACGCCACTGATTTTCACCTTCAGTTGGAAGGTTGCAGTTCCTAATAACCTCATAAAACTCACATACCAATTTGATTTGTTATTGTTTTTAAACAAAGGTGAGAAGATGGGGTTAGAATATCTCTACAGCCAGACAGGCAAGACTTGGACGTCAGATGTCAGTTGTCTTGATCCAGATGAACTGACTGATGACTCCCTAGATGAAGGTTTTGTAAAGAGTGAAGAGCCGCATCCTACTGTTGGTGACTTACAGCCATCTTCTACAGATCAGCAGCCATCAATTGCAACCACTGGTATTTAAGACAATTGAAATTAATGCTAATCTGTGATTATTTGAGTTACAAGACAGTCTTTCCCTTAAACTCTTTGTTTTAGTTCGGGCACTTTCAATATTGTTTGGGTCTTCTTCTTTCCAGCTCAGTCATCAGGCCAAGAAGACAGCTCCACTAGAAATGAAGAACCACCAACAACTGATGTACATGTACTGTCCGATTCTGATGACACTTTTGATACTGAGTTGCAGGTAAGAATACATGTATGAGTCAGAAATTATTTTTAGCGTGGCCAATAGTGACTTAATTAATTATATCTACAATATCTTAATAATAGCTTCTGTGTTTTGTAACCTCTGCTTTTTGCTGTAGGAGACAGTTGGTCCTCTTGGGGTTCTAGGTTGGGAGCAGATCCAGCACCTTGCCTATGCACTCTTTGAGCTACGAGATTGCACGGCCCTAACGGAAGAATAAGTGAACCACATGAGCTGGTTGTGGGAAGTAATCCCTACTGCGCTCAAGGAGGCAAAAGTGACATACCCTCCACGTTACCGCAGTGATAATAAACACTGCGGTAGATTCATGCAGAAGAAACCAAGTGCAACTCATACGCAGACAGTGACACCTGGAACAGTCAGTCTTAGAAGGTGAACACAGTGGATAGTTGTCAAGTTCTAACCAATGATTTAAAGGGCAAAATAGTAACACATAAAATAAACAATTTAGATTTGACAAAGAGTTTTTTTCCATATCTAGAAATACAGTATAGAGGAAAATACTTTTAGTCAAATTTGTGCTGAATTTTTTGTTATTACTATAGTTTTTTGGAGGGGATAAGATGGGAATAGGGGCATGGAGCTGGGAGTAACTTGTCAAGTAAAACACGTAATACTGCCCACACTACGTGTAGCTAGCTCATTGCTAAAAGTGAAAATCAACTTCTCATTCCATTTAATATCCCTCTTGTCTTTTAAATGCTGAAAAGAGTTTGAATAAATGTTTTTCAGGGCAATAGTTGGTGGAAACTCTGGTCTTGCCACACATGTGGATGCAAGCCCTCTGGTGGAGGCCATTTGTGTCAAATTAGAGGCAACCTATCATTCTCCACAAAGGCATAATTGCAAAAGCATTTCTAGGTGGAGACTTATCTTAGACAAGTACCACAACATCAGAAACCTTGTCACCTTGCTTGACCCTGATGAACGCAACCAACATTCAATTATACGAGCTGAACCAGACTACTCTTCTGACGTGGTAAATAACAAATTTTCAATTTATACCATATGATAATCACTGACGATATGAGAATTTTCCATACTTGACAGATGCAACACAGTTCCCTTCAAAACCCCTTCTCTTCACTTCAAAATGCTTGAAAGTGGACCAAAATTACATTAACACAACACATTTTTACTGTACCAAAAATAATAATACAGTGTCTGTTAACATTATTTTGTCTACAGGTTTAACAAGAGGCAGAAAACCATATAAAACAGGGTTCTGATCCAGTCCCTCCCACCCACTGCACCGGTCAAGTCTTCTGAGCCACTTCCTCCTGCACAGTCACTTTTATCCAAGCCACCAACTTATCCAACCCGAACGCCACATGACTTTAAAGCTATTCCAAAACTACCAATTGAAAGACCTAAAGGAACACAAAGAGTTGTACCTCCAGCTGAAGGGGTAGGCCGTGAATATAACAGTCCCACTGTTATATCAGTACAATAAGTAATGGTAACAGGACTGAGTGGAGTCCAATTCGGTCTGTAATCATGCGAGTGATTAACAAAATCGGACGACCGCGTAGCGGGAGTCCGATTTGTTTAATCACGAGTATGATTACAGACCGAATTGGACGACACGAAGTTCTGTTACCAATTAATCATAACATTAACAAAATTTGTGATATAATAGGCTATTTTTTAAATCAAAACACAAGAAATTCGAAATTTTGTTTTGCTAGCAGTGAAAAAAAAAAAAAAGCCATTTAAGCGCACGCGTGATGGCGCGTACTGTCCAATTACTTAGGCATGACGCGTACTGCCCTATTGAACTGTCCAATTAAGGCTGAAATCAGGGCAGTTGATAGCCAATCAGATTTGACAATTTTGTTATAGTTATGATTATAATAATAATAGTAATAATGCAAATATTTATACAGGATAACCTATCAGTTCTAAAAAGAACTGTTATCAACAGGGTCCTGTAATTATCTCAGAAATAGCTAAAAAAAAAAATAAAGAAGAAAATCGAAAAAAATATAATAAAATAACACTAAGAAATCTAAGATTTAAAAATCAAAATCTGTAAAAATCATCGACTTACAAGACTGAAAAGAGTTGTGAATTATGGAATACTATTGAAAAAACTCTTTTAAATCACTCTTAAAAAGAAACTTAGAATTTAAATTTCTTAAATGCCGAGGTAAAGTATTGTAAACTAGAGCCCCTTGAAAGGCAAAACTTTTCCGTCCAAATTCTAATTTGGCTTTGGGAAGTTTTAGTGAACACCCATTGTTTCTAGTGTTAATGTTGCGTTCAATTTTTGTAAAATATCCTTTAAAAGGGGTACAGGCGTTATCGTGAAGACAATCAAACACAAGCTGGCAGGACTGTCTCTTTATTAAACTCTCCACTGTCTGGACTTGATAATTTCCACCAATGACTTTCTGACTTCGACGTTCAATGCTTTCAATTCGACTCTTACGGGAACGTGACCAACAGAGACCCAAAGTTCCACAATACGTAAAAACAGGTTGAATCATTGCTTTGTAGATTTTCTCAGCACTGCTCTTGTCGATTAAAGGTCGGATTCTCCTGAGTAAATTAAATCTTCCAGCTGGTCTTTTATACATTTTGTCAAAATGTGATTCGAGATTCAACGATGAATCCAAGTTTACACCCAAGTATTTATAGGATGACGTGGTATTAATCAGTGTTCCATTTACAGTCAAGGCTAGTTGTCTTCCATTCAATGCATTAAGCCTTTTGGCAGTACCAAAAATCATACACTCAGTTTTGCCCTTTTTTAGATTAAGGACAAGCTCATTATCACGAAACCAAGAAGATAGGTTGTGACAATCTTCACTGAGATGCCTTTGAATGGATTCCAGATCTTTAGCAGCCGTGAAAATTACTGTATCATCCTCATAAGTGATGATTGAGGTTGACTGAAGAGGCGTATGCACATCATTAAAATGGATAGTAAACAATAGCGGACCCAATATACTTCCCTGTGGAACTCCAGAAAATATGGGATTGGCATCTGATAAAGCACCTTTGAATGGACTGATTGCGTTGGAGAAAACAAATAATCAGTAAACCAATGAAGCTCCTTATTGTTAATTCCATAAGACGGCAACTTATTAAGAAGGCACGAGTGACTAACAGTGTCAAATGCTTTTGATAGGTCGATAAAAACAGCATCCAGGATGTTTCCATTGTCAACTTCTTTCCTGATTATGTCCGTAAAATATGTAACAGAAAGGCTCGAGCAAACAAACGGAGGTACCAGAAGTACCACGTACAACTCTTTACAGCCAGCGTAAAAGGGCAGCTGAAGCAGAAACGCCTACAAGTACTGAAACTGCAAGCAAACGGAGGTACCAGAGGTCGCCTACTTTCAACGTCTGCAGACACTGTCACCTGCCTAAAACATGCTAAAAGTAAGACGTTTGGTCACAGTCGCCATGTTCATTGTTGGCAGATTTGGACAAAATGCAGGTCCACGCAGAAGACGCTTATGCCTGTATCTCACCGTTTTGAATTAAAAAGTATAATTTTTGTACTTATGAGCTTGTTGATCCCCTTTGTACATGTACACTATGCACAGTCTATTTCTTTTTAAAGTAAAATATCAAATATAAAAGTAATCCGTTAGGTCATCTCTTCCAAAAATTATCTGTCCAAAAAAAGCGCTTAAAAGTTGTTGTCAAGAAAGAAAAAAAATTTGGAACGGTTCACGAATTTGCGTGTGATCCTTGCGCTATTTTCCCCCCAATGTTCTCTGGGAAATTGGGCTTTTGGGAGTTTTGTTTCCAATATGGCGTCGTAGAGTCCTCGTGGCGGTCGTTAAAGGTGAGTATTTTTTATTCAAAGCAGATACAATTTTGAAATCTGTGGCATGTACTGTCGAACGCAGTCGAGCTGAACTTGTCTTTATCCTATCGTATTATGTTGTTCGTCTGACCTGAACAATCGAAACACTCAAGCGGTTTACCAAGTGTTAACGCTGCTGGTGTTCTTTTGTTGAAAAACAATCGAAGCACTCAAGCGTTTTTTTATCTTTGTACATGAGCACAAAGACATTAATAGAAGAAAATGCCAATGTTTTGTAAAGATTACTGGGTTTCTTGCAATGTTGATTGAAAAATCGTGAGGTATATTTAATTAAAAAACCAGCGCCGATGTTTTTAGTCCTAATTAATAAGCTTACAATAAGTTCGAACTTTCAATAAAACTATGAAGCTTATATAGTCCGAATATAAGCAGCCTTCTTTGAAAATAAGCATATTTAGATTTAATAGACTGTTTTAAGTGTTTTCGTGAAGTGAGGAAATCTGTCACATAGGTTGAATAAAATTTAAAACATTGAAAACTGTATTATTTGAAATTTAAAGTTTTTGTTTCTTCTGTTTCAAGTTTCAGTAAAGTATAGTATGCAGGTAGTCAGCTATTGTTTTAGTGAAAATCAGGAAGTATCATTATTTTCCAATAATGTAGTTTTAAAACTCAATTTTCCTTCATGTACCATGTACAAGTTAATAGATAGTGTTTTATTTTTAATGCCAGTGTGTGAAAACCATGCCGAAGGAGGGTCTTCCCCATGCAGAGTGGGTGAGGAGACTGCGTTTGTATGCCAAGGGGGAGTATGTGTTTGGCCGTGGAAATGCCGCTCCTCCAAATTCTCAGTGGGCAAAGAGGAAAACATCAATTGATTCATGTCCTGTGAAAAAGGCACCCATGGATATATTTGGGAACCTGACTACTTGTAAACGTGGCTTTCATCGAGTTTTAAAATGTGAGTGTCAAAGTGATTATTTTGAATTATGTTGATAAAAAATCAGCCAACTAGATCACAGCATTTTCTAATTTTTGGAACATCTGTTTTGATATTATGTTATTTTCACATTTGTCAATGTGTTTGTTTTTTATAACATTAAAGAGGAATACTGATTGGTAAAATGGTGACTAAAATGATGTTTCTCTGTTGTATAGGGCTAAACGGGGGAAGTTGCAGAAGGCAGTGTTGTGAATCCATATGAAGAGGCTGTAAGAAAGGCTGCAACAAAGGAAGAGATGGCACGTCTCTGCAGGCGCCGGGCAAGAGGGGTTGAGGAAACTTCTAAACTCCTGGACTTTCTCTTTTCCAGCATGTCCACTGCTACGGATGCCCTTGGAGTGCCGTTATTCAGGGATCACATGCTAACAACGGTGTGGCCAGAGCAGAAGAAGCACCTGCCCTGTATTCAGGATCCCCCTGGAGTGCAGTTATACACTGTTACTGGCTATGACAAAGGTGGTGTCAGACTTCCAGTGGGTAACTGCTGTGGTGAGAAACAGGTCAGCTCTCTCTTCACAGCCTGGCAGGAACTCAATGTGCATCTTGATGCATGGCACTTTATGCGCTGTTTTGCAGCAGGGTACCTTCATGGCTTGATTGTCGCAATGTATTTTTTAGTGGAGTGGTGAGGATCTCAACCTTCTGAAAAGAGCCAAGGCTGCCCAACTTGCCAAGTCCAGTGTCCAAAACCCATCAGATGAGGACATTATGAAACATATCACAAAAAAGGAGCTGTCCTTCCCTGTCAGGCGTAAAACACGCAGAATACAAGTGACCACCATCCTTATTTCCAACTTAATAGAGGCATTCTCTGAGCCACAAGAGAATGACACCTTAGGTGTGCCACTGCTTGACTGTGACTGCATATGGACCATATGAGAGTCACAACAGAAGCACATTGCATCCCTTCAAGACCCAGAGGGTGTCCAGCTGTACACTAAAACTGGCACCATAGTGAAGGGTGGTGTAGGGCTTCCAGTATATTGCTGCTCCAGAGGCTCAACATCACTGGAGTCCTTTCACAACCATCTTGACTTCTTTATTCCTGGTAGGTTTTTTGATTGGTTATTTTTTCTATAAAATTAGAGATGATTACCTTTTAAACATGTATTTCAAAATCATAATAAAAAATATACATAACATAAATTATAATAATCAGTATATTAATAAATCAGTCATAATAAAAAGCTGACAGAAAAACAATTATATGCACAGAATATTTCCCCTTATTCAGCCCCCACATATGACTCTTCACTGACTTCTACCATTGACAATCTAAGTGAAAATGTGCTGGGGAAGAAGCTGTTTGCAAATTTCAGAGGACCAAATAAGTACACATGTAATTGCAAAATATTCCATATATTTTTTTAATGTGAGATTCCCAAAAATATTAGCATCCCAGGACGACTGGAATTTACAAGAGGAAGGGAGTGTTAAAGGCCAAGAAGTGTCTTCTTTATATTCAAAATTACATTTTCAAATTATTTAAGTAAATATCAAAGTTTATATCTACTTATTATATATGTTTTTCCCACAGGAGAGCTTATAGGGGTGGAGTACTTGTATGCTCAGACTGGTCAAGTGCTACTGAAATTTCCTCAGAATTTCCTTGGTAGGTACGTGCAAAACTATCTTGTTTTACCTGTTATTTATAATGAAACCAGAAAAATACAACTTTTTCTAATTTCAGAAGGTATTTGAGACAAGGAACGTGACTTGCTTTAACCTGTTGGTTTATGCGGAGGAACCCCTTCTCAGCATCTTCTCAGTGCCTTCCTACTGCAATGACCTTGCAGTTCGAACACTCAAAATAGTCTGACCTTTTGCGTTTTAGTCAGCAAAGAGTTGACTGATCACCTTAAATGAAAAAGTTGTGTGAACAGTGCACTCAATACAGGTGCGGATCTAGGATAAATACTGATCGTTTTCCTAATAAACGAGCGCTGAAGGCGTAAACTTAGGGGGTCCAGGGGCATGCACCCCGGTGAAATGGTTTTTGGATTTTTACTCCCTAAGGTCACCTTTCCTGGGTTTCTGAGTCATTCAGTGAGGATATTGGCCAGATTTTAACTTGGAAAGTTTTTTTCTTGAAAGATTTATTAATTTACGAAAACTCTGATCGATTTACGTAAATTGGTGGAAACCTATGAAATGCCAAAAAGATTAATATGTAAATGTGAAGAAGAACTCAAATATTCACATTAGACCATAAATATTGGTATCAAGATAAGAATATGGGTATTATTAAGCCGACCTAATTATATTTTCGCATCAACATATGTATGTTATAGAAACGATGCATGCATACCCAGGTTACGAACCATTACATCATATTGTAAATATACATTATATTGCTTAACATGCAAATACTGTAAAATTCCGAAAATAAGCCCCAGGGCTTATATTTTTCAAAGGGCCTTTTTGAGGGGCTTATTTTTGGAGGGGGGCATATTCGGAGGGGCTTATCTACAGAGGGAAATTTGCATTTCAAAATCAGTTGGGTTAGCCTTATATTTGGAAGGAAATTTACCGTTTCTGTTTTGTGTTGCTTTGTATTTGAAGGCAATTTCTGAGTACAAGACCCGGGGGGGGGGGGGGGGGGGGCTCATATTTGGAGGGGTGATTTAACGGAGGGTTTCTTGTGTTATGAGTTTGGGGGACTTATATTTTGAGGGTTTTATACATGAAGGGGCTTATTTTCGGAATTTTACAGTATGTCATGAACATCATATAATTATGTTAAGAACCATAACATACATATAAGTTATGAGGCCGTGAATAACAACTTCTTCTCTAAGTCCGAACATGAACGCATCCTAACCGGCCACCTTGTGCAACACATCACAGCCAGTATTTCAGATGTCTGTCGAAGAATTTCGGTTGCTTTTTGGGGTGGGAACATCATCAACACAGGGCCAGAATTCTTCTTTACGTAGATTCCACTGACTCTATCAACTGTCAAGAGTCAATGGAGGGAAGACTACCAAAACAAGAGCCTCTGCAAAAATGACAAAGCTGCCATTTCTCCATGTTTTCGCGGTTGTTTTTTCCTGACGCTTAGGGCATGGTCACTGGATACATCTATCCGCTGGACAGTCAATGCATACTCATAACGTATATTTGTACAAGTTATGCATAACGTATATGTATGTTATAGCTCTTAACGTAAGTATATGATGTTCATTTTTCACCAGGTACAATTTTTTAACCCAGGTAATTTTGCACCACAATATTTTTTTCATTTGCTATGGGGTAATTGACTCTTTTTTTTATTTATAGCAAAGATAGAGATATTGGTTTTTGCCAAGATATACGGATATAACAATCTGGGAGTGAAAGATTTTCACTGCAATTAGCCTGACTCTGTCAGTCAGTCAATCAGGGGATTAGGTCTAGGGTAAGGGCTGGGGGTTAGGGTTAAGGGTTAAAGTTAAGGATTAGGTTTGGGGCTAAAGGTAAGGGTTAGGGTTAGGATTAGGGTTAGGGTCAGGTTGGGTAGGGGTTAGGGTTCAGATGCAGATTGAAGAGGAGAAAAAAGGGAGATAGATTTTGAAAAATAATAATGGATGGTTAGCTGTTACTATTAAAACACAACAAATAAGAAAATAAACTTGAAAGCAGTTTTATTGTCTATTGTTCCATTGCCATTTTACATGCTGCTGTAAACGTTATTTCTTTAGTAGTTTCAAAAACAATATTTGGTCTCCAGCATTTTGTCAATCTTGAGGGGGAAATGAGAGTTGTTATTGAACCAAATTTGGTTGCTATTCTTGCATATGTGTTTTCCATTTCTACTATTTTCCCAAATAGAACATTGGGATGAAGTGCAGTACTTTTGTCAATCTTATCAATTTTGACACAGACATAATCATTGCGGATTTCATTGTTTCATTGTATTTATTTTGTTTTTCATTTGTTTTCTGTTTTGAGATGAACTTTCTTCAGCTTTTCTTTTGGAGGTAGGATTGTTTATGTCTGAGACTCTGGTAGGTTCCTCAACTTCTGTTTCAACTGCGTTCTCTGCACATTCATTTTCATCTTCACTTTCTTGTTGTCTATCTGCTTCCATAGATTTTTCTGAAAAAAGGACTAGGCTCTACTCTCGGAAGACACTGGACACGAGTTAAAGCGGCGCCAAAAATGAACTTCAAGCCCGCGAAATGCAAACAAATTGTTCAAACTCTAACATGGCGGCGGCGTTACAACTTTTAAAGACTATTTCTCACCGTCGCCAAGAAAGGCATGACTTAGAAATGCAGATGTTGGTAACACAGAAAAGTGAATCGAGAAAGCGAAAACTTCAGATGATGGAAGATGATGAAATAGACACAGCAAAAGCCATAGGTTTGTGTGCCGTCCGAGCCAAACGACCCAGAAAGGAAAGAGACCCAGACGAACAGAGGAGTTCCTCGTGGTGGAGACATGGCTACCGAAATTGGGACGACAGTGCGTTCAAAAAACGTTTGAGGATAAATTGAGCAACGTTTCAGTTCATTCTTGGCGAGATAGAAGCCCAGCTAGTCAAAGAGCCAACTCGTTTCAAACCTGAGCCGATACCTCCAGACACGCAGCTTGCCATTTGTTTGTATAGATTAGCCCATGGATGCACCTACAGCACAGTAGGAGACCTGTTTGGTGTTGCTGAATCAACCGCGAGTGTCATTTTTAACCAAGTATGTAAGATACTTGTTTCAACTTCGTACGACAGGTTTGTGTACCTACCCAGAAATAGCGCCGAATGGAAGCAAGAGCTTGAAAGCTTTCTTGAAAACTGGGAATTTCCCTGCGTAGGAGCCTGGGATGGTTTCCATGTTTACGTCAGCACGAAGTTGAAAAATTATTTTAGCTTCAAGAAGAGATATTTGGTATCCAGCTTGGGATTCATTGCATCTAACAAGAGGTTTCTCTGGGCAGCTGTGGGGGCTCCTGGCTCTACCCACGACTCAAGGCTCCTGAAAAGTTGCGACCTCTTTGCTGACATTCAGCAGGGACGGATTCTCCCAAGTTCTGTACTAAGAACAAGGGAGTATGGAGACATACCATTCACAACGGTCGGTGATTCAGCATTCCCACGCTACACGTGGTTAATGAAGCCCGTACAGTGAAAGTACAAGAGACCCAAGGAAGCGCTACTTAAACAAGAGGCTTTGCTTGGCTAGAGTTGTGTCAGAGCATGCCTATGGCATGTTAAAAGGAAGATGGAGGATCCTTTACAAGAAGACAGAGTGTAAACTAAAGAACATCAGGCAAGTCATCATGGCCTGCATTGCCTTGCACAATATATGCATTTCAAGGGATGACCCATGCAGTCCCAGGTGGAGGCTGGACATTGAAAATCTGCACCTCATTAGGAAGAGAGGCAATGGTGAGCAAGACAATGAGGCAGATCAGGTCAGGACAAGAATCACCAACTGGCTCTGGGATATCCACCAGCAAAGGCAATCAATGGAGTAGAAGAAGAAATCAACAGAAAAATTGAGGCCTGTGTTTATATGTTTTGTACCCCAAACCACACCCAACTTACCCCCAAGCAACCAGCAGGAGGGACTAGACTGTGGAACTAGACTATGAGCAATCAAAGTGAGGACTACATAACTGTAATATCAAAATGTCTTTACTTAGTCTACTGAAGTACAAAATCCTTGGACAAAGTAAGGATTTCACTAAGCCTGTAAAACAAAATTAATTTCTTAAACATCTTACAGTTGACTAAAGTAAACATAGATATTGGGAATCTCAACCATGTTTACTAAAGTACATACTAGCTGTATAGCTAGTCCTTTATATTAACAAACATTTAAACTCCATGGCCTAATATATCTGTTTTTAAACAGCAACAGTCTGGTAGAAACTTAGTCAACTACAATACATGTAAAAAGTTAACTAACTGTAATGTTTTAAAAATGTCTGGGCTGTAAGATTGGAAAGGATGGCAAGCCTCCCACACAGGCACTCTTAGAGCTTTGTCTCATGTTCCTCATGAATGCATGATGAAGCTCTAAGAGTATCCCTGTGGGAGGTTACTGTTAGATGATAGCCTTAATAAAATAAGTAAGTGGCATGTCAATAAGCTTCTTTGTTAATCCACTGAAACAACAATAGCAGTTATGCAAATGTTTTATGGACCTTGTACAAAAAAGTTTGCAGGCATTCACTGTAGTTGAGCTTTATTTCAGAAGATTTAAGGGTTCTTGAAGTGTTGAAATTAAAGATAATGGTCATTTATATTCTCTGGTATTTTATCAAGGATGCAGTGCATGTCAATAGTTTTGTTGGTTGGGGATCAAGGGTGGTAGGCACTGTCAAGCTTGACACAGCACATGGGGCTACTATAAATACCCCTATTGCTATGATGTCATCTTACACTTTCCTGAACTTCATCACTTAAAACAATTATTTCCCTTCTCTCTTAAGGCCTGATCAAATCGCTTAACCACCTTTCCCGAAATTGTCAGACATTGCTCTAAATATCTTGAGAAGCTGTCAATAACTTTTACTTTTGCTTTAAAAACAAACTTGTCTTCAATCAATTATCACTTGTGGGAGTTGAAAAAGTATGTATTAGGAGAATGTCAACATTAGTATAATAATAAGAAAGAAAAACAGTATAAACAACCTTCAATAAAAAAATGGATGCATTTAGTTGAAAACTACAGAACTGGATTACTTCCAGCATATAGATAGAGGTTACTGACACTAGTAGACATTTTAAGATAATAGTGAGGGAAACCCCAGGGTTGGCCAAAAAATAGAACCCTAAATATCTTAGAAACTTCTTAATATCCCTCAAAATAACCAGACATTTGAGATCTGGAATAATCCTCTTTCAATATCTTTTGCCCCCTTTCTGATAAACTTCACCTTATTCAACACTTCAGATAGTTTGAATCTGGAGTGGGGAACTGGACCCTCTCTATACCTTCATTTTATACCATGTGGTCCCCCCACTCACACCCCAGCACACACAAACACACCACACCTACCAACCCCATTTTGCTTAATATCTTTTCCAATCACCCTCTTCCTGTAAAATGCAAGTAGGCAAATGCAAAATATCAACTTGTTCCTAGCATGACGCCAAATGTATTACAGGCATGTGGCAAAACCCTAAAACAACAATCACAATCTAGCCTGTAAATACAGACAGATTTCAGGTTAAAGCTTCATGCTGGTTAAACAAAACAATGATAAAACAACAGCCTGAAATCTTTTCTTGTTGACAGGCTAATCAAGCAAAATTTGCTGAATTTCACCTATTAAAAGGTTTTTTGAGAAGGCACTCTACCGATTATAACTATCTAAATTTGTGTAGTGTGGTTGTTGACTCTCAGCTCCAGAATAGGCACTTGGAAATGCTGGTTCATGCATCACCCAACCATTTTGGTATGGTTGCATAGGCTGCTGAAGACAGGCCATCATCTCCATCATATGCAGTTCATGTTGTCGGTTGAGTTCTGCCTGTTTCTCCTGATATTTAAGAAATGCTTCGTCCCTTCTCTGATCTGCCTCAAGCCAAGTTTGGATTCGTTTATCTTGTGCTTTTTGAAGATTCTCAAAAGTTGTAGATAATTGGCTGATGGCATCTTTCTGTGAAGTTATTTTACGTTTTCTGGGCCGAACAGAGACACTTGATTTCTGTACCTCCTTCTTGTCCTTCTTGGATGCCTTCTTTAAAACAACTTCATCTTCCTCAATGGAAGTCCCTGCATGGTCTGCATCAGTTGCTTGACATTCAACTCTGATCAAAAAATTGAAAAACACCTTTTTTAGGTTCAGGAAAACTGAAATTTTAACTGTATTTTGAGTCAGGTTTCAATACAGTGAGGCAAATTAAGTTGAAGCACTGACCTATAAACATTCAGCATACTTTTATATCAAAATCACGTACACTGACATGACCATGTACAGGTGTGTATGTACAGTGTGTTGTAGGCCTGTTTCTGACTGACCCTGCATTGGTTAAAAGTGTGTGTGTTAAATTATTCCTTTAAAATTCTGAGAAAATATGAAACCATTATATTCTAATTTACCTGTTAAATTCTTCGTCACTCTCATCCACTGTCAAGTGTTCAGAACTTGCTTCTGCTGAGGAGGAACTTGAATTTAACACCTGCTTCTTCTCACGTGGCATCATAGCAGAAGCACTCTTCGCCATGGTTACTTCAGCCTTGTCTTCCTTGTAATTGTCACTATATTCATCATCTTCACTGCTACAGGTACCATCACTTTCTATGTCTGCTGCCTTAGTGGCAACCTTTAACTCTGTATGCGTTTCAGACAAAATGGGGTTCATTATGTTAAACCATTCAGGTTCATCTATTGCTGATTTACCACTGCCAGACTTTGCCCTGTCGGTGTATTTTCTCCACTGCTCTTTCAGCCATTTATATTTTGCTTGTAGCTTAACAACTGATGTATCGATTTCCTTTGCTTTTCCTTTCTTAGAACTGGTTGTTGTCTTCGCTTGTAAACGAGCATCTAACTCTTTCTTCATGGCTTCAAAAATATGAACATTAGCTGACTTTTTGAGTGCAAGAGTCTCCAGAGCTAATGCAAATTCAGTTCGGTCGTCTGCGAGAACAGATGCAAACTCCTTAAGTTCATCCTCACTCCACTTTCTACCACGAGACTCCTTCACGCTCTTCTTGGCCGCCATGTTGTTTTGCACTCGTCCCAGTCGTCTCTGGACGAGTCGAGCATAAGTGCGTCCTAGTTTACGACGTCCCGTCTTTATACTAGACGACTTTAACGTCTAGACGACTTTAACGTCTGAGACGTTAAAGTCGTCTGTTAAGTGCGTCGTTCGGACGCACAAAGTTGTCGCTCACTAGAAGTAAAAATTTTTTCTAACAACTTTTCTAGTTCGCGCAATTGAAAAAAAACCTGGAAATTTATTTTTCTTGTCAAGTAACGTCGCTCGTGCACAAATTTTTTAATAAGCTTTTTAAACTAGAGAAAAGTAGAGAAACAAGAACCACGAGCGAACGCGAGATTTTCACGAGTGGGTGAACCAGATTTTGGCGGGAAAACGAATTCCTCTCCTCCTCCCCAGAGAGTTTTTTTGTCCCCTATTTTTTGGAAAATGTGTACTGAGCGACCTGAGCACATATTTGATAGTTTTTAGGGGGTAGTAGAAGAAAACGCATCGTGAAGGATATCGATTTTCAACAAAATGGCTGCCGCTCACCATGAGGTTGTTTTCAACGCCAACATTTTGCATTTTAAGGCTAAAGGTACACCGATGAAAGATACCAATGGCAACAGAAAGATCAAAAGAATTTTCAGTTTTCGTTTTGTGGGAAAAGAAAAGCTTTTCGTTACGAAATAGTCCTTCGAAGAATTCAAGCTCGTGTTGTTCCTGGCGCGAGAGCTTGTTTTTGAAAGGCAACCAAGGGAGCGAAGCATTTGCAGAATTTGCAGGTACATTTTGTACTCTTTGGTCAGAAAAATAGCGTTTTAAAGGGATTTTATTTAGTCATAACTCATTGATACAATGGAGACATCGTAGAAGAGACAGAGACAATTTCCTCTACATCTTTCGCTCGGTCGGTTTAGGTTGGTTTGTTTTAACTGGGCGCCTGAAGCGGCGACTGAAAAAGACTTCTGGTCGCCAGCAAGTGTCCGTAAATTTTTTGTTTCACATCGGAGCGGAAACACAAAAGGGAAGAATTAAAGTTTGTAAGCACTTTTTTTCCGTAAAACGGTCGTCTTTAGTGATGTGTAAAAAGGAACTTTACTAAATTGAATCATTTGGGTTCGAATCTGTATTTTGGAGTAATTATTGTAGCCGCCGTAATGTTCATCTGTACTTTTCCTCTCTGCCTGTGTTCACAGTTTGGGATTTTGGAACAATGAATGATTGAAACATTGATTACAATTCTGGGATTTGAAACAATTGAAATTTAGGATGAAAGAATAAACATCTGGAAACTGGCGTTTTACAACAATGAATAATTGAAACAATGAAACAATGATCACAATAGTGGGATTTTGAAACTGAAATTACAAAGGTAAACAGTAGTTTAAAAATGTAATGCGAAACTAACATGTTTAATGTGCTTGTTAAGTTCAGGTTGCAGATGTTCAAGGTGATTAGGTTAGCATTACATTTTTAAGTCTATGAAGTGGTATTAGAACATAGGCATACAGAAAATTTTTTTGCCAGAGGGGGCGGTAAATCATTTGTCCAAAAAATTATCGCAATATACCCAAATTTTTACGAAGCAGTCGTCTGCGAAAAGAAACGATGGCCATATGATGCAGCAACATAGGGCATACTGGCATATGAAGGTGGCTCAATACTTCCCAAGTTTGAGCATAAACCTTATTGCCATAAATAAACGTTTGGAAAAGTTACTGTCACAGTTGTATTAGATAAAGATGAAATTTGTCATGACCAGAGTTGCAAGAACATTGGATTGGAGTTGTCTTAGCAACAAAATGACGCCATTACCTACTGGGAACTGTCCTTACAAAATTGCTCATACGGTCTCCTCGATGTTCGTGAGGTTGAGGTGGATTCTGTAAGAGCGTTATCGAGATATTTTGGGATGAAGTTCTTATCGGTATAAAAAGGAAAATCTTGATGTTTGGCCATCATCTGTAGAAAAAGAGGTGCTTTTGTGACCTTGTTAGAAAATGAATGCTAGAAAGAAGGATTTGATAACTGCAACGAGGTGTTCTTAGTGGTTTTGTAAACATTTTAGTCTACTTTAACAAATTAGCGAATAATTTTTAGACCGCTTGATAGGTTTTTTTAAAAAATTAAGATTCCTATTGTAATTCAAACTGAGAATTAGTCAGCCTCTTTTTCATTTTCAGACCCATTGCTGATGCGATCTACCATACACTGCTGAAACTTTCTGCACTCTGACACTAGCATGGGGTCTGAATGGTCATGTTGGCATTTCTACTAGGGATGATTCTGTAACAATTATTCCTTGAGCCCGAATGTGCTCTTAGCACATCGCGGAACGGGAACGATCTACGACAGCTGTCGTTTTGATAATCGAGCGCTTTCGTGTAGAGCCGTGGCCTAATGGGCTATTGACTCAGAGACCATGAGGGCGAGAAGAATAACTGTTTTAGTAAAATCCAACTAGTTGGTCAAAAAAATATTGAGACAAAACGTCTTTTGCTAGTTAACGCTAGATTTTAATCCTTTTTTGCCGCCAAAACATTACAAATATGGCCAGGTGCACTCGCTTACAATTCTCAAAACACGTGATTAAATTTGCAGCTCCTCGAAACCATACAATTTGCATGTGCCGGAGCTGAGCTTTGCACTAAAGTCAATGGAAACCTAGCCATCTATCAGCTTGATTTCACATTTATTGTTCAACTCATGTAGTTGTTGTTGAAAGTGGAAAACCTGGGGAGCTTCAATTCTTACATCCTGATTATTCTCGATCTGTTGAGATGAAGTAGTGCCAGAACTTGTGCTAGAAGTCAGCAGAGCTGGGAGTTCCCTTGAGCTGGATGGCTGGTACTCAATGCCCAGGTGAGAATTGCCAGCAACGAAATGGCTGAGAATGTTGGACATGTTTTCCTTTTGCTGAAGTGAAGCCCTGGCATTGTAAGACTCGATTGAAGTGGTTGATTCATGTCCAGTTACTACCTTGATATGTCTTGCTTCAACACTGTAACCGACATTGCCCGAACAGAGTGGTTGGTTAAGTGGGGAATAATAATTATTGAGGCTGGGAGTGACATTGTTTTCATCATATTTCCAAGAGTGGACTTGCCAATCGGTGAATTACAGAACCAAACGTGGTCTTTTTGAGCCTGGAACTTAGAAGAAGCCTCTCTTGGATGTTGGAAAAGAACTTGTAATTCAGGTGATTTACGTAATTTTGCACTATTTTTATTGGGCATCTTGGCGAATTCAGAACTGCAAACATTTTGCAGTCTGATTCATCATTGCTATCACGCAGGCCGCCTTGGTGGTTTCTACTTCCTAGCAAATTTCTAAGCTCATAGTATTGGCGACCTTGGGTGGTTGACTGGAGTAGCAGCATTTCTTTTGTAAGCTTTCTTTGATTCTCACGGCCTCTTTTACCAAAATACTGGGTGATGTAGAACCAGGTAGTGTGCAACAACTGTGCAGGATCTTGTGTGTTAGATTCGCCAAGTTGCCCGGTTCAGAAAAGCTGCTCTACTTGCTCTTTTGTAATAGGCTGTTTGTGGACTATTGGGCTAGCTTTTCCCTCTTGTGCATTCTTCCTACAAGTGGCATTGAGGACCTTCTTTGCAGTTTCAAATGCAGGGTCTCCGACAATGGACCACGGCGTGTTTATTGGTGGTTATTTAAGGTGTTTCGATACAGTTTTTTGGAGACCATACCAATATTTTTCAATCGCCTTAAAGGGGATTTTATCCATGTCCGATCGCTATAAAATTTTTGCCAGTGATTGACTATGGATTGAAGTTTGTCAAAATGTAGTTTTAACTAAAATCAATATTACTATGACAATAATAAACAAAAAAATTGGAAATTGATAAAAGCCAAATTTTGGGCAATCTAGACCTGCTACTAAAAATCCAACACTAGGAACTTAAAGTTTGGTGTTTAGCAAATAACCTCCGTGAGAAGTAAAAAATTCTGTATTTTGGAATTCAAATAAAACGTAAATATATTTCAAACCTCGTATTTTCAATAGCCGTGACAAATTATTTAATAAAAAGGTTCTAAATAACTTAACTTAATCTTAAGTAGCATCGGAGTGCTGCTTAATATCATATTTCGATGCTAGGAAAGTTTGGTGTATTTTCGTTCTTGCGATCTTGAAAACCAGCCTGCTTTCTCACCACCTGTCTAAGTGCAACTTTATTCTAAATCTTGACTTTCAGCGCTTTTTTTTTTATCTCTGAAACTACTCGAACAAATTTTTTTGAAATCAAATCCCATAATCTTCATAATGTATGTAATAATGTGTGAAACTTTCATTGAGATTGATTCACTTTTAACCCTTGAAATTTCAAGACGAAGCTAGCCTATGAAACAGCCTAAAATCTGCGTGACAAAATTCACTGTTTTGATGTTAGGCTAATGATTGCTAATTAATATGCACGGTACATACCTCCATGACTAGTACATTTCAAAAAAGAAAAACATAAGGCTTAATTTTGTACAAAATATTCTGTCGCACTGAAATGTACTAGTCATGGAGGTATGTACCTTGCGCATTAAGTTAAGCAAACATTAGCATAACATCAAAACAGAAGAGATGCAAGATTTTTTTCTACATGTAAGGTGGAAATCTTTTTTTTCTTCCTTGGGAGCATATTTTTCTGGCCAGAATCCATAGTCCTGAATATATTTTTGATTAATAATTTCCTGGCAAATTGTTTTTTTTGCTTTTGCCCCACCCCCCATCACTTCTCTAATGGTCCATCCCTAAGAAATACATATTGCCTTGTAAAAGATGTGTCTTTAGTTGAGAACAGTTCATTTTAAGTGGTACATGGTCGATAATCTTCAAATCTGGCAAAGTAAGGCCATGAAAAGAAAAACAGGAAATTCCTGGGGGGTGGGGGGTTATACATGACCCCTCTTGAACAGAAATTCCGAGGGGGTGGGGGGATCTAATTTTAAGAACCATCTGTGGGGGTGGGGGATATAGTTATTTTTTTTCTTACAGCAGTGCAAGAATTTTTTGTATTTCATTTGTGCTGCATGCATTTTCTTTTCTTCTGACAAGCACTTGAATGAATTTTCTTTTTCAAAATCATCCACCAGTGTGCAAAGAAAGTTGTGTCCGATAGCGGGGGCTAGTGGATTTTGCTATCTAGCTATTGAATTCTGTTTTTAACTTGCCCGAGAGGCATGTGATGTTTTTTGAGTAATTCGAATAAGAGAAGAACTGTGAAACCAAGTCTGCTTGTCAAAAAGTTTTTGGGGTTAGTTGAAATGACGTCTGGGCTAGTAAATGCTAGCTTCAGCTTGCCTGAATTGCAAGCTGTAAAAATGATTTTCTTTGCACCCTGCCATCTCCCCCTAAAGTTAAATGATCGGCAATTAAAAGATGTCACCATAGCACTTAAGGTCACTATATCAGAAGGAATGACAAAAATAACAACAAAAGGTTAAACTGAATCCTTATTTATAAATTAAAGAATATCCTTTTTTCTTTATTTTTCTAGATTAACAATGGCCTCATTGACAAACTAATAGAAATGTTCACCAAGCGAACATCAGAAGCCTGGGCACAGCTGTAGGTATGTCACTAAAACTTAAACCTGTTGTAACCGACAGAAGATGTTCAATTTCTTAGAAATTTTAAAATGATGTATGCATTAAAAATCCTTTTTTCATTTCTAAAGGTTGCCTTGGCTACCACCAAGATTTTATATTCATCTTCTGCCTTCACTGGACCCTTTTGGCTTGCAAGTGAAATAGTAAGTGGACAACCTCTGACAGACCTGTCTGTCGCTACTGTTTATATAAGTAAGATGCTGACCAAACAAGAGTCACTGTTTTTGATCTTAGGGAAACACACATTGATCTTGCAAAATTGTTTGATCATGCCGAATCACTGTGACATCGAGAAAAACAAAACCTGGTATCATTGGTACACTACTCCATTGTAAGCAGTCCGTGAATAAAAAGGGAATGTAAAACTCTACTGTTTTCCTGAAACATATAGCACTGTGCTAGGGTTTGAGCCAGGCCACGCCATTGCACCAATCCCACACTGTAATTGAAATTGTCCCTTAAAAAAATGGCCAAGGGGACAATTTGTCCCCATCAAAATTTAGGAAAAAAGCTAGAAAGGAAGCACACACAAAGAGTTCAGTACAGAAATTGCAAGCTAAAACAGAGCATGGAAAGTATATTTTATCGCATGGTTAAAGTTCATTCTAAAGTCATGTTTCAGTCATGCTCTACTGAACATGTATGTCTCATGCTCAACCAAGCGTGGTGAACACAGTGGTGATCTTTAACATGTCACATCAAAAACGTGTTCGAACATTAGAAAGCTTTTTCGCTCCAAATTGAAGCCAGAATGAATCAGAGGAAAATGATACAGAAGAGGAACAGTGTATTGATCAGGAAGAAACGGTTGAGGATCGAAGGAAACCGAAGAAATCATGAACTTTCCAGAAAACTTGTTTGCGAGATCACACATGGTTGCGCTATGAAAAGGAGGCGATGTTCTGCTATTTTTGTGGGAAATCTAACAAGACAAACCCCTTTGCATCGGCAGAAGGGTGTACAAATTTTAGACCCTCAACTCTGCAAAGACATAAAGACTGTAAAGGACATGGGGATGCCGTTAATGAAGAAGCAATGAGGGATACGTTCAGCAACACACAGCACCATGTTTTTAGAGCACAATCGCAAGCCATCTTCACAGCAATGAGAGCTGTCTACTGGCTGGCCAAGGTGGACATAGCAACAGTCAAGTCAGGGGCATAGCGTGACCATTTTGGGAAGTACGCACACGGGTCCATATAGACTCAAAAACTTCGTAAAAAATAATGTTTTTGCCCCCTGGGCAGGGTGGGTAAGCCGGGTTTGTCCTGCTGGCCTCTCAGAACCCCTACCCCTTTATAGTGTATTCTGTGGCCAGTTCTAGACCCCATCTTGGTCACTTTGCAATCCCAACTTAGTCACTTCCTATTTATGTATCTACCATATCAATCCTTTAAATAGGTCATCCTAAAATGAATTGACTCATTTTTTAAAGTGAATGAAGAACACTGTACTTTTCACCTATAGTACAAGCAGCATTCTGGTACGTTTGCTAATCTTAAGTATGAAGAACTTCCTTACCCCAAACATCCGAAAATGTGCAACCTCACTCTGGTCAATAAATCAGTCGTCAAAATGTGAGCCCGTCCAGCTTTCCTTTAATATATTTTTTGGCAGTTTACAGGCTTGTTTGCGGCAGGATGTGATATTAAAAAGGCTTTTAAAACATTCTTCTTTGAGCTGGTACTGGAATGTTTACAAGCACAAGGCCAAGCACCTTCCCTAAATAAACTTGCAAAGCGCTGAATAATTCACATGGAATTCAAAACCTGTTTCAAATAAGATGTTTCCTTCAAATGCTAAATGAAAATTTAGCAAAACATTTTATGTTAAGAATAAAAGATTAACTCCACTGTCACTTTTACTTTTTTGCTTGTCGCTCAAGAAAAATGTCCACTTAAGGCGTACTGTTTGTGTGCAGAAATTTGGAGTTTAAATGCATCGGTTAAAAGAATTACGACGTGTGCGTGTTTGTGTAAATTTTCCGAATGGTGTGGTCCATGATTTCCCAGTTGAGCGACATTAAAGTTGTCTTAATTGTTAGAATTTTTTGACATTTATAGGGAGAGAAAAAAAATCAATAGCTTTGAATGGGAAAACTTTCCAAATAAATCTTCAAAGGAATGATAATCAGTCAGGGTCGATTCTTTGTGGAGACAAATGTGTTTAGATGAATTTCCCCAGGCCCCCCTCTGTTTTTCATGAAACCGCAGTGTATAGAGCGTTTTCACTCACGTGGCCAGCAACTATGCTAATTTATTGGAACAAAAGAAAGTTTTTACATAAGAAAAGAGTTCAACTCCCACAGGATTGTCTTGGTACACCAACATGGCCGCGGTTCTATTGTTTTGGAACACCAATATGGCCGCCGTGACGTCATGTGAAAACGCTCTATTGTAAGATCGCCTGAAGGCAAACATTTCAAGAATGTTTCAAATTTATCACATTCCACTGCTCAAACTGTTGTTTTTTAGTGTAAAAACGATGCGGAATAACAGGGAGACTTTGACAGACAGGAACAAATCTGCACAATACAAGGTCAACTCACGACACTATAAATGGCTTTTAATTAAAACAGAAAATCTTCAAAAAAATCCTACCAATTTCTCAAGTGCACACGTGCATATTTGCATAAAGGACGCTACGCCCTTGCAAGTACGATTGCTGTGAAATGTTTTGAAGCATAAAGCGTAGTCATTGATCCTCATTTTAAATATGGTGAGAAAAAAGTCTTGACACCAATAACTTAATTTTTCTTGTTTGCATCACTTTTCTTGTATTACAAGATCAGGTAAAAAAAATGTTTTTGTTGGCTTGCCTGTATGTATGAATGTAAAAAAGAAATGTTGAATAAAAATTAATTTCTCTGACCCCTAAAAACAAAAATGTCCCCCAAAATTTTAGCCAAGGCGACAAATTGTCCCCCAGTGATCAAATCCTAGCTCAAACCCTACTGTGCAAAGAAAAGAGAGTGAACTTCGCAAAGTTGCGAACTTTTGTTTCAGATGAAAAAATTCAGCAAAATTTCGGTGCATCTATTGTTCTAGTCCCTGCGAAATTTCAGAAGCTACAATCTTGGAGAAAATAAAATGGAACAGAATACCCCCACCCCCTCCCCCCCCCCCAAATCAAGGATGAATCCGCACGAAGGGCGAAATAATTATTAGTTAGTCAGTAAACGGTGTGACGTTCCTGAACAGTATTTAACCTGTGGTTTAAATGACACTTGGATGGTTCTCTAACGGTTTACGAACTGTTCCACACAGTTTCAAGTTAGTTTACGGTGATTTTTCACGGTTTATTACGATTAACGAATCCGTGAAAAATGAAAAAGGGTGTCTCAATATTATTTTACTGTTCAAGCGTCAAAATCGTGGAAAATTGTTAAAACCATCCGTTATAGCTTGTAAATCGAGCTGCATCTTCTTCAACGTAAATCGTGTTCGATTTTGTAATGTAAGAAAAGTAGTGCAAATAGAGGAAATCTAACGCGCACTGACAAATATCGCTAATAGGAAATACACTTTTTAAAAGTAGCCCTGTGTGAGTGGCTACTGAACAGATGGCGCACTGGTCTAGTTCCACGCTAAGGCAAGTGCGCCGGTTAGGTGTGCACATTGCTTTTGTAGGTTCAAGCTGTGGCCTAAGCAATTGTTTTTCCTTTTCCTTTTTTTTGGTAAGTTTTAGAAACGTTTGGCTATAAAGAAATTGACAACATTTTGCGTAAAAGCATTGATAAGTAATTAAAGAAAAGGTTTTAAAAAAGAGTTTCCACGTTCTCGTACGTCATTGTCAAGTCAAAAGACAATGGCGTATGAATGTTCTATAAAATAGAAAACAACAAAAGATCATTAATGAGAATAGTGTCCTATCAGAATATGTTACAAGTTTCTACACAGAATTTCGCACTTTCTGACGCACTCTGAGTATTTACGGACTTCTTTGATGCATAGCATCTCGTAAAGGAGGCTGTTTAAATATGTATAGTATTTTGTAATACTGTTAACTCCGGTATTTCCACCAGATGAATCTTTTCGTTTTCTTTCTTTTGTTATTTGTATTTATTGGATTATTTTGTCCTTCTGCTGTTTAGGTGCAGTAATTAACATTATTACTGACAATAAAAGTGAAAAATGTAACCATATATACAGGCTAAACAACAAAGAAAGAGTATGATGGTTTTCCATTTATTTTGTTGAAGATTGTAGGTGATCAACTGAAACAAAAGTTTGCGGAATTAAAGTGAAATTTAATTTTAAAATGTCAAGAAAGCTTCACGAAATTTCGGTTTTTGTTAAACAATATTTATGATAGTTAAACGATAGTTTTGCAGTACTGTTGTTCCATGGGCCCAACCAGTGTTGTATCAGCTGTGGATCACGAACACAATTGATGAAATCTTGTCAGGAGGAGGCAATTTGTTTCAAAGCACCTTGGACAATCAACTCAGCAGAATCGTTTTTAGCAGATAGCCTTCCTTTTGTAGTTCACTACTTTTTCTAATGAGGTGAATGGAGCAATGAGGCGAACAAACTGAATTACAATTGAGGTCATAATTTGCCCTTCCAATGAGGAAAATAAAACGACTGAATTGCTTACCGAGGTGGGCAAACTGAATTAAGGTTTTCCTGTAAATTACTTTTTTGTATTGAACTCATTAAGTAAAAGAATGAATATGACAGAAACACATATTTACAAATCAGCGACAATTCACTAAATCGAAGATGCTAATTTAAACCTTTTTTTAATATTTCACCTTATGCAAGTCTATATTGTGTGTTTGTCAATAACAATCCCACCTGATTTTGGAGTATGGGACAGTGTTTATAATTATTTAAAATCTTATGAATAATAAAATTATTGGGATATATTCATCGCTTGCTTAATGTTCTGTGCTTGTTTTTATTTGAAACTAATTCTAAGAATAAGCAAGTTCCGAATTATAGTCACACATCAAGGTAAAGTTGAAGATAAAAACAAGCTTAAAAAATACATAACTCAACTTCAAAATTGTCCATATTGTATTTCATACATTATCAATTTACTCTCCTTTTTCAATCTTACGATCTTGAAGACCATGTGATATCCACAACTGAGATACAAAATAGATTATTCACTACTGGTCCAACCCCTTAATCTTTCTACAATGGGGCAGCACTTCTCCTCCACTATGGAACCTCTAGTTTATAAATACATTGTGGTCTGGGGCAAGCAGGATAATAAATCTGATGACACAAAGAGTAGAAAAAATGAAATTGTATTTTATTTGTTGTCCGGGTTTCTCCTTCATTTTGAGGTCCGGGAGTGATCTGTTTGTTGGGCCTTCAGAGACTTCAACAAAAAAAGACTTCTGTTTCTGACTGTGCTGGGGGTGAGGAAAGTTCAACCTTTGGGAATGTCTGTGATATTGTCAAGTGCTGGGTGCTTTGATGAAATCTTGACATCCACTTTATTGGTTTCAGAAATTTCCTTCACTGACTACTTGGTTACTAGGTTTTGTTGGCTGTACAGTTGTTTGAACTGATCATTCAGGTCAGGTTTTATAAGTTCACATCATTTGAAAACAACCTCATTAACAAAGTGTCCCAGAAGAGCTAGGGAGTCAAGGGAGAGTTGAAGGAACTCGTACACATCACTCCCAGATACAGATGTGGAGTTAGATTTCAACTCCAACAACTTGTCAGCAATTTTGACAATAGGAATCATGCTCTTCAGAAAGCTTGTCTCCAGTTTTTGCTTCCTCAAATCTCTAGATCTAGTATTAGATGTAACCTTGCTTCACATTTCTGGATTTACTCTCATGTTTATACAATGTAAGGTTTTGACAGTTTTCTGGTCTGTTGTATTTCTCTTGTTTTTCTTGTTTTCTCTTCACTAGCTTGTTTTGACCATTTTGTCAAAAAGAGATTCTAATTTAGGGTTTGTTGGATTGCATGCCGTTCCTTTGGAGTCATAAAGCTTGATAAGTTGTCTGAGGACTTCATCCTCATCGGTTTGGAGTGCCTTTTGAGGCAGCTGTTTGCAGGAGGTTTCCTGCTGTTTCAGCATCTTCATGCTTGCTTAAGATTCCAATTCACTTATTTCTTCTCTTTTCTTCTTATAAGATGTTGTAGAAGTCATCTGATTCACTGAAGTCAGTGACTGTTGTTGGAAGGTCTTTTAGTTCTTTCAAATCGTGTAAAACACAAGTGGACTAATCTGTGGATCTGTGGACCTTGGACCCTGTATTTGCTAGGCAGACTACTACTAGTAGTTGAGAAGTGAACTGCTTGGGAAGCAACCGACTTTAGTGCCACATTATATAATGAAAACTACTGATAGAAGGTACAGGTTGTACATTTCAAGGCATTGATAAATATCCAAGCTTAACATTCTTTCCAGCTGTGAGTGCAATTTTATGCGATTCATTTTAATTGAAAACTTAAGATTACTGAGAGCTAGAATTCCTAATTATAATATGAGTATATAATTACAGGATATAGACATAGACAGTACTAATAGAAGTAGTTTCAGTGAAAAATAAGTAAAAAAACCCAACCATGTTGTAAACAACAGTATTTAATTTAATTTTCAAGTCAAAGGATAACCTTAACCTTGATACTTGGCACTTACAGAAATTTCAGTCAAGAAAAAGCCTTGCCATCTTAGAATGTCCCTAGGCATAATTAGCTGGTATTTCAGTGTAAAATGTGTTGGTGACTTTTTGGAGCAGACTGCCGTACATATTTTGTCCCCATGCTACTGGAGCTCTTGCTGGATACTGCAAAGTTTGTGGTATAAACAATATACCACATTAAAGATGCAATTTACTGTTATGTTCCTCATTGGTCATGCTACTGGAAATTTAAACCACCCCATTGCTTCTGACTGAGATACTTGTTGTGCTTATACATGACGTACAGAACTGTCAGAAATGTACAGCAAGTATCGTTGCTTTCACAAGCATTTCATGAACATGACAACCTTGTTCCAAGAATTCTGTCATAAGGGTGCATGAGTGAATGCAACAACGAACTATGACATTTTCATATCAGGTAGTGAGTTCGGGTCAGAGCTGAAGAGCCGATCTGTCAATGCAAAGTGAGCGAGTGACACATTTGCATATCGAAACCCATCACAAAAACCCTTTGGATACCCCACTGGTTAACAGAGGGAATAATACCAGCGGCATTGATAGGCCCATTGGTGACTGGGACAAAAAGATAGCAAAGCTACAGAAAAGTACCCTCAATGGTCATGAAAGCAGGAGAGCCAAACATATGACAATGGCAATAATACTGACAGTGGTGACAAAAGCAATGTTAGAAAAGATAGCAAACAAACAAAACACAACAACAACCAAAACAAGAGAAAAGTAATAGTACCAGTAGTGAAAAAAAAAGAAAGTAATTAAGGCAAAAAGGGAAAAAATGTTTGAAAAGTGGTAATACAAGTAGTGATGGTCATGAAAGTAATGATAATAGTACTGGTTGTCCAAGCAATACTAAGTACAAAATGAAAGTTATGAAACTAATAACTAGCTGTCTGTCGAGAACGACGTGGCGGATCGTTCGAGAGACACCATTGCTACCTCAGTGCCACAATTGAAAAATTAACTTGATTCTCTATGCAAAGATTCATTACATTCACTTTATGGCATGTGGTGGAGAAACTACAAACAAGATCGAAGATTACAATAAAAATGCGGCTAGAATTCGAAAACTAACGAGTGAAACGAATAAAACGTTGAAAATCACAATCACTTACGCTGTCCAACTCCTGGCGATGTGTAAAGAAACGATAAAAAGAAAAGAAAAGGCTACTCCAACAAAAGATGAACTCCGAATAGATCTCTCAACTCCACGTGCCTAATTTAACCTATCCTATTACTTAAACAGTCACTGAATCAACAATTATTAACAACGGAAATGAGCGTGACTCGCGTAACACAGTGATCATCAAGTAACCACACAAGCAGTGGTGACAAAAGTAATAATTTATACTAGTCACGAAAGTTACAATATTAATGAAAAGAAACTTAGTATCAATAATACTAAGTGTAAGTAAGAACTTTATTATAGTGTCAATGGCACTAGCATACAAAGTACACTAATTGGGGACACCTAACTACAATTGCTTATCTGAATGTCAATAAAATAGTTTAATAATCAATAAAATTAAGTGTATAAATCAATTATTAGTTGTTACATAGAAAACAGTCCTTACAAGTGCTATCAAGCACCCTTACCAAAACAAAACTATGGGAGTGATATGGCAAAGCTTGGGCCATATGTTGCCCATATGTGGGAATGGTATGGGTAGGCTGAGTGATGATACGGAACTAATATGGAACCTTCTTTTGGCAAAATGTAACCTAAAGAAAATAGGAGAGCTATGGCTACCCAATGCCCATAGTTATTCCATAGCACTGATGTAATTGCTCCATAACTCTGCCCCATAATTTGTATGGAAATGATATGGAACACCAACTTTTCAATGTACCATAGATAATCCATACCAACTAACATTAACTTTTAAAGTTCCATAGAATTTCCTTATGATGACTTCATCTGGGAAGTCTCCCATAGAGTTTCCATATGATGGTTTTACAGAAACTCTGTGAAGCCAAAGTTAAAGTCAAAGGAGTGGTATTAAAATTCTTTGCTAAGTCCATTCTCGGGAAACTAGCAAAAAGCACCTTTTTATTTTTTTATATAACCATCAAATGCATGACTGTGGTCATGTGATAAACTTTTGGAAAACAAAAAAAGTTTGCTTTTGAAAAATTTTGTTAGCACAAGCTGAAAGAACATATTAAAATTAGGTAACCTGAGCATTTTCAGTGGTATATCTCAAAAGTAGCGATTGCAATGGCTGCCAAAAGTTAGAAGCATTTGTATGAGAAAAAAACTTTTGCCACCCAGTCATGCTTGCATGGTTTTCCATACAAATCCTTGTACATTCTCAACTTTTTAAACTGTTGTTTAATCTTTCCCTTATGCATTTAAGGGCTCAAATTGTCTGTTATGAATTAAAAGGATATTTGAGCCCTGTATTGCTCCCACCGGTATAGCTGTCTAAGTCACTGAGGTACACAAGCCCCACGACTACAACAAGGTAACGATCCTCCAGGGGTTTAAAAGTATTTACTTGGAAACCCAAGAGTCACACAATGACAGTAAATGTGGCAATTAATCCCTCTAAAATTCAATGACTTTTAATTTCAAGACTGTGGTTGTCAATGTCTTATTCAGTCTCTTTCAATGTGGCTTGGAAAAAGAGCTACATATCCCAAATTACAGTGCGAAAACTCCATGTAGACACATATGTCAATAATGTTTCTAAGAGGGACAACAGTGAATCTCTTCCTGTTTGGCTTGTGGAGACAGACAATGTGAGCTCACAGGGTTCCCCAATACTTCATTGATATTACAAACATGTTGACTGGACACAGTCATTGGCGACACTACAGCTCCACAGGTCATTCTTGGATCATCCCTGACCACAAAGAACACTTCAATTTGGCCATAACTACAGATAGAGCTTTCTCCTTGCTGGTAGGCAATGGTATAGGTGTTCCTTCCGACCACTCTTTTGTAATTTCTGGATTGGAATGTTGCTCCTCCAATTTGGAGCCTTGAGGAAAAGGTTACTTCAGAAAGTGACTCCACACCCAGAAATGTAAGAAGGTCTTCATCAGAATCTGCATCAGCAGGTATGCCTTTCTTGAGTGCTCCGACTGCATAGAAATCTTCTTTCAGGTGTGTTCTGTTTGTTCTAAAAGGAAAACAGTTACCAAGTGCTATGAAATAGTAATAACCAAAGGATACAGAGTGCAGGTGACAAGAAGCGAAGGTCAAAATGCTTTTTGCTACATGCCTGTGCTAGTGTGCTTTGTTTAAGCTTCACATGAGAGATAGTCAAAACATGTGTGACCATCAGATTACAAGTGGTGGAGGGTCCAAATGGGCATATTCAAATTGTATTCTGTGCATTCCTTCATTCTTAGTGGAAGTTCAACCAAATGCTGGCAACATACATGCAATGCAAAATAATGTAATAACAACATGGAGATTCACTTGCAATGAAATTTTGTTTACTGCACAAATTATGACAAGAGACACACGTTTCCTAAGGCCTAAACTGGACACACCCCTTCTGACGACACATTAATAAGTAATTAAAATGAGTTACTGTATCAGACACAATGAATCTCAGGGTTGAAATCAAAGCTTGGCTCTAAAAGTCGTTCACACTAAAAATCTTTTTTTTTTCATGAATGTACAAGCATTACTTTAGATCCAAGCTGCAAAAGAGGTCTCTGTTCTGTGGCTACTTAATTAGGTTACTTATTATTTGAATGTAATGGGTACTGTAATAAAATCTATCAGTTAATTCTGTCAGTCAAACAATACTTGTCCTTTTTTAAACTACAGTGTACTGTGTGAAGACTAACCTGTTAGTTTGCCCACGCAGTTGAAAAACCAAATCTTTGGCACATCCCAAAGGCATTTCATCTATCCACTGGGAGAGATGTAGATGGCTTGTATTTGCAGTCGTTATCTTCAAGTGAAAACAACCAGGGTAAGATAAAACAAGTTTCCTTGCCCAGAGCAGTCAAGCATGTGTGCCAACCGCAAACAATGTTGTTTTTCTGTTGGATAACTCCTTATAAAAAAATGCTAGCCCAACAGGACGTTCTGCTATCTATTAGATGGTATTTTCGCTGCACCTTGACAACCAAACATTATAAAGATGTTGCGAGACAACATGTTGGGGATTTTACACTGACCCCACAAAAATCCCAGCATCGGCACTGCACTAATGAAGCCCAGAAGGCGAAAACAGTAGTGTCAGCAGTTAGTTGTAGTATAGTTATATGTAAATAATGTTACTTGGTTTGTAATATTCTGTGTTCCGTGAAAGTAATAATATTGCTAATATCACCATTCCAGTCTTCGAATACAAAAAGGGAGCTGCTCCAAAGGGGACCATAGTCATCATACACAGACTTTTTTAAGTGAAGAAGCATGTGATGATTCATCGGCACATATCTTGGTCCTATAAATAGTTAGGATGCAAGTTTTAACAAAATGACAATGTATAAAGCAAACATCCCAGCAACTTAGTCTGGCGAGGAATGAGCGGAATATGAATATGCATGACCACCTGCTTTAAATGGTATTGAGTTCTATTAGTTATGGCTGTCTAAAAAAGGCAGACTCAAAACATGTCTTTATCCTCACCATAATATGCATCATACATCTCAACAAAGTGCATTAAGAGCCTTCCTGCCATTTCTAGCTGTTCAGGTGATATAGACCTTCCTTACAAGAAGATTATGCCACCAACCAACAGGGCATAATGCTGGTGATACTCCTCATCAAGTATACCCTTCATGCATGGGAGTGAGTAGTACAATAACCAGTTGCGGTACTCTGTTGCTGCAATATTATAAGAGATAGTAAAAATTGTGAACTTTTAATTCATGTATAGAATTATTATTTTTTAACTTTTTCTATACCAATTCCACAGTTTCAGGCATCAACCGGGCATAACATCCTGACAGAAGAAGTTGAGCATGCTATACACCTTATAAAAAACGAAAGCAACGGGCCCAGTCGACCTTCCAACCTTCTTGTGCAATATGGGGTTTATGACAAAAATTGAATATATGAATAGAAAATGCATAGCTCTATGAATTCATGACTTCATCAACTTATTTTAATGTTAACACCTCTCCAAAATTTCACATGGTGTTGTATACTTCTAAGAATTCTGGTGATTACACTTGGTGGTTTAATTTCCAGAAGGCATTTGTCAACATTCTCTACACTATTTCCACAATACCATCTCTGAACTCTGTGTTTTTGATTGAACCATAGACCAACAAGCTGCTTAACCACTCCAAGATAAACAATGCATGGCATCTATACCAACACCACTGACAATGTTAAAACTTGGCAGCTGCAGCAAAGGGCTTGGTGCCTTGAAGCCACACACCTAGAAAATACAATTTACATGTCAAACATGAGGATTGTGTCTCGAGTATTTTCTTTAAAACCATTTTTAACTAACAACCACTGAACCATCTGACCTAATGGGGAACAAAAATAAATGCCTCCTATCAGAGATCACATCTCCAAACTGATGTGTGCAGTGGTCATTCTTGAATTCGTTCTAGTTTCCTGGCATCAGAAGAACAACAAAAATGCCAGACAGTTTGAGAGTATGTGAGATGAAGTATCAGTGAATTTAAATCCATTCTTATTGGAAGTTAGGAGTAAACTTGGAAAATTGTGTTTTTTGGACTGTTGAAAAATTTAAATCTGGTGGTGTTCAAATGATTCCCTTTGATGGTTTGACAAAGTGTGCGCTTTGTGATTTTTCAGTGTGAATCGGCAAGAGCTGTTAATAAAGTGGTTTTAAACCTAGCGGAGGTGGGTGATATGCACTTCTTTACTTAACCCAGTACTGTCCACCCTCACTTCTGCATCACAAACAGATCTCCTGCAAGGTGAACCATTTGCAAACCTTCTCCTGTTCCCTCCCAACTTTTGTAAGTTGGTATGTTGATGCAAAGATGGCACATTTATAGGGGATGAATGTGTAGTAACAAATGCTGTTGTTTAGACTAACGTTTGGAGAATTCTGCAAATACCAGTTAAGGAAAAGGAAGGCATTAAGACTTAAGTTTTTGGAAGGATGGAGATGTTGAGGTATTCAGTGATATTTTTTGGACAAAATGATTTGACCTTGAAAATGGCCAAAATTTTCTGCACTGTACTGCTGTATCGACAGTACCCAATTTTTGTGTTGTCACGTAAACAAGCTAAGAACGAGCTTAACACAATGTTCATTTTATGTCTACCCTATTCCTGACTTTGACAGTTGCATAGGCAAAAAGATGATTTTGTCAATGGACTATAAAATTCCATTGGTAGTTCCATAATACAAGTGGTATCATTGAAAGGCAACGATTCGAAAATCCTGCATTGACTGTCCAAACATTAGAATGGTGTGACAATATAATGGTACTGAAATGCTAAACTAATTTTAGATTAAAATAATACAAACTTGAGGTCACATTTAACAATGTTAAATCCAGACAATGTATCACTTTAGGATATTTGGATTTTGCAGCAATTGATAATTGAAACATTGTCAAGAAAAACGTAGCTTTTAAAAAACCAATAGCTTCTTGAAACTCAGAACACCACAAGAGAGCTTGCTAACAGGCGATCTCATCCTCTGCATCACTAGTGTAATGTTATCAAGGCAGCATAACCCTGCTATAAGTACCTCCTTAAGTTCTATTTGAATGACTTAATTCTAGAACAGAATGTAGTAATATGACCACAGTGCAAGGATTTGTTTGACATGCTACTGACATGCACTAAACTACTACCTAAACACTGAGCATTAAATATTTAAGGTTTTGTAAATTAACTTGTTTACTCGGATTTCATCATAAAAGGATAGATGGGCAGCGTTTTAAGTAAACTTACAATACGATCATCTCTTGCTTTTATACCTAAATTAACACGTGCAGCTCTTTCTTGGTTTTCGCCTTTGTGACCGCAACTTCGATGGAGTTGTCATCTCCCAGCATTCCCATTTCCTCTCTGTTTTTAAGTCTTTCCAGGTTGCCTTTTTCTTATTCAATAGTACCTCTGGCCAGGCAAGCAATAAACACTCACTAAAAAGGGTAGTTTTCCTTTTTTTCAAGCTGATGTGCTAACCAGTGAAGAGAGCGTTGTGTTTTAGGACCAGATGAGGGAATCTGTGATGCACAGCTGTCTACAGAGGAAAGGGACAATGGGTATTGGGCTTTGCTTAATCCTTTGACATTCTTCCATTTGCTGAAGGGAAAGAGTTCTATAGGAGAGAGTTAAAACAGACAAAGATTTCTCCACTCCTTTTCCTTATCACTTTTTTATCCTCTCTTTATTGGTGGAGATGAGATATCAAATCAAGGCCTTAGCTTTGACTGTATTTGGCACAGTTCTTTATCTCATCTCATACAGACGGTAAGTTAAATTTGTATGACAGCTGATGAGGCAAACTGTCACCGATGGCGATAATCGTTCTTTGACAGAGCTTTATGTTTCTGTTACTGTTAAACAACTTCGAGATGTGAAGTGACCTCAGTACAGCGGTGGCGTCCCGTAAAATGAAGTTAAGTAAACGTGGTGAGCATTTATAAGTCATTGTCAAATTTTCTGATGAAAAAAAATTGGAAGGAAACAATTTATCATGTACTATGCCACCACATGCTACCATGCAATGTGCCTTGAAGAATTGAAACTATAAACTGCTGTTATAGGGAAATGAGATTGTACCAATCAGGTGTCACAAATTCATTGCCCAAAGGTGATAAAGAGGCCTGGTGCAAGTGGAATCATTCCAAGGGAGATAAACCACGAGTACATTAAAACACTGATAATGCCACTCCACCTTTTGTATTGCTTCTTGTCGCTGTCTAGTGCTAAACTCTGAGAGTTTCATTAATGCAAAACAAGTTCCTTTTCTTTTCCGGCCAAATAATCGGGAGAAGCTAATCTGTAAATAAAGGAACAGCAAGAGAGTTGGTTGCAATGTGGTATTATACTGAGAAGCCAACTTGACCATTGGGATCAATTGAATTTTCTGGGTAGATGGTCAGTTGCCCAGAAACCTCGGAAGATACGACCATTTTTTAGTTTGGAGCCAAAAAAAACTTAGATAAAAGAAACAGATAAAAAGAGAAATACAAAACAAAACAAAACAAAGATTTCGCAAAAAAGAAACATGATACACGATTGAAACCCTCATCTAACCAATGACATACCAGGTATTGTGGCCAGGACAGTCCCACTGCTCTTTAACCTTGAATGACTGTTGTTACCGGTTACTTCATTAAAGTTAAACTAATTGCAAATGGCGATAAATGAAGCCTGGTGCAAGTGGAATAATTCCAAGAGGGATGAACCACAAGCACATTAAAACACTGATAATTTCACCCCACCTTTAGTATTGCTTCTTGTTGTTGTGTAGCTCTAAAGTAGACTTTCATAAACTAGAAATAGTGTTCACTATAGCTGCCCCCGTTTTTGATACCCTGTTTATTGGATGTGTATTGAATACAAAGACTGTTTATACTACTGCTGAAAAGTGAACGTTTCAACCATTTTATTGAAGTTAACATCCATGTAAGTCGTCAACGTATTTATCTTTAAATTTTAGAGTGTAATATATTATAAACATATGGTATTGAAGCGAGACTTTGTGTAACAGCAACATATTGTATGGTATTAAATTTGTGATACTTTTGAAAAAAACAGGTCAACAGAAATTATTACAACAATAACCAAACTTGCAGCAATGTATTTGTAGACAATATAATGATCTGCAATCTATTTAGCCATAAACCAGTCAATATAAAGCCATTACAACTATGCAATAAATATTTGTGTAACTGGAACGTTTTGTATGTTAATAAATTTGTGAAATCTTTGGGGAAAAACATTACCAATAATCATTATAACAACAATAATCAAATTTGCCACAGTGTATTGGCACAAAATATAAATATCTGCAATCTAAATATTCATAAACGGCATCAATGTATTAGAACTATGCAATTAATATGCTGTGTAACAGGAATCTATTGTACTTGAATCATAATAAATTTGTAATTTTAAGAAAACAGGTCCAATAACAAAAGTTGCAAGAATGTCTTGTTAGAAAATATTGACTTATTATCTACAATCTATTTTTTCATACACTACTCAATATAAATATATATTTCAACTATATAATCAATATTTGCCTAACTGGAATGTTTTGTATGTCAAGAAAAAACACTATTGTGTGACAACACTATTGTTACCACAGTTAGCTGTTCACTTTTATTGTGATTGAAGATGTGGTATGGGTTTTCATACCAATAACAAGTTTGTTATTTGGGGAAAGCTGAAAATCAACGTTTTCCAGCAACAACAATTTCTCAGTGAGATCAGTAATATTGTCTTTATATTGCAAGACGTCTTCTTGTAGGAAATGGAGTTGTCCACCACATGTTTCATTGTCAAAATCAATCCCATTGTTTGAAATCTGGATGTGTTTATCACCAACAATGTCAGGGGTTTGTTGTAAAACAACATTGTGTTCCTCATTTGTCTGGAAACTGCAACATTTAATTGGTGGGTTTTGTGAATTTGGAACAGATGAATCAGACTTAGAACACTGTGGTATGTCAATGTGTGGGAAGTTAGCTGGTGGGCTTTGAGAAGGCGGTAAAAATGCATCAAACTTTAAACCTTCTGGCATTTTATTCTCTGTTGTAAAATACGACTTTTCAGTGTTATTTCTACTAATCTCTGTCAGGTTCTCAAGTTCCTCATTGGCTGAAAGATTTCTTTTTCTTGAAGGAATCACATTAGAATGTTTTCTTTTTGCTTTCTGCTTTTTGGTACCGTGCCCAATAGTTTTTGTTGCATGTGACAAAGATGTTGATTTATTGATTCGAGAATTACAACTGATGCCACTTTCACTGTATATGCTGGCATCTGGCACATTAGAATGTTGTCTTTGCATTCTTCGTTTTTTATTACTGTGCACAGCTTGTGCACCTGACAAAGACTTAGAATGACCAATTTTAGATTCACAACTGCTCTCACTTTTGCTGTCTATATCGTCATTTAACACATTAGAATGTTGTCGTTTAGTTCTTTGTTTTTTGTCACTGTGCACAACTTTTGCAGCAGACAAATATGCAGATTCACTGATTTTAGCCTCATTATTGAAACTGCCATTTGCACATGTTGTCAGTACATGGTCCGTGCAATCAATTCCTTCACATTGGATTGGCATTTCCCACAGCTCATAAACTGTGAGAAACCACCCTTCTCTGTAAACTTCTCGTAATGATTGAAAGTTTGAAAACTCTTGCAAATTTACTGAAAGATCATCAAAATAAGTCCATTTACATGTGTTATGATTGTTAACAGCACAAGTAAAGTGGTTGTTGTGACATCGCACTACACCTCTAAGTTTATAATGAGCTCCACTGATTTCAATCTCCTCAAACACACTTATGTCTTTCATTAATGCAGGAGGAAATTCAATAAAAAGGAAACGCGAGTTTAATACATTCCTCAAAACAGGCTCAGTAGTTTGACTACTACAATTGGTGCAAAATAACCTTCCTGGATTTGTATGCATTTCAGTAACAAAAAGAGGCCACATATCGTTATCTAAACCCAACTGGTTTAATCCATATGCTGTAACTACTGTCAAAAGAATACTGCTATTCAAAGTCACAAAACTCGAGCATGAGCTACAAAATGAATCAAATGTTCTCAGTGTCATGAAAAGGTTCTCTTCCTCATCATTGAGATAACCAAATGTCCTTTTCTCAAATATCTGGCTAAAACAGGCATTACAATCCCTAGCCGCAAATGAACTACAAAGGCCTATGATGTATGACCAAACAGGCTCGCGAATTTCCCTCAATAATGAACTGTCTTCTTTCGAAGACAGATAATGTGAGCAGACATTGAATAACAGGTCTGTAAACTCATTCCTAATACGTAGATTTGATAAATATGGAAGAAACAAATGCGTAGAGATTTCCAGAAAAGTATCAACAGCACATGAATAAATACCAGGGTTAACAAAGACAGAATTCATAAAGTGCCCTCTTCGAATTGTAACCACCGACTTGCTTATCTTTGAGAGTGACATACTCTCGAAATTGATATAACAAAACTTTATATCTCTTTCCGACAATATCGATGCAACTCTGAGTTTTCAGTGTTTCAAACGTTTGAGTTGTGATTCATCATTCTGTTCTGACATAAGCTTACTTGCGATCTGTTGGATCGAGTCTGTCGACCCCGTTGCTGATTTGTGTCTGACAAACCAAATTTATTCAGTACTGTTGATTGAATTCATAGAAATCACTGAAGTGCAAAATACTCACCTTAAAATGCTTCTTGAAGATGGCGAAACGCAAACTCGTAGATGCAAGATCTTCAAACTAAGCTGCAAGATGCTGCTAGAAGATGGCGAAGATCGAAGGTGACGAAACGTGACCTCGTTGTTTCAAATACCCGACACCACCGTGCGCGCTTGTAAAATATTACCCGAGACGACCGTGCGCGCCTGGTTTCGTCAAATCGAGAACGCTTCGCCCAATACAAACACATTTCTTACTTTTTCAACAACAAACATTCTTTGTCCTTGTATGTATACACCCGGGGACTTCTAGGGTGCCTCCTCGGGTTTTGGCCTGTGGGCCAAAACCCTGCGGGGGCAATAAATGCCAAGTTCCTCTTCTTTTGTGGCCAAATAATGGTGAGAAGCTCATTTGTAAATGAAGGAATACCAAGAGAGTTGGTTGCTTGTAAAAAGTTACCCATTACAGCCTTGATCAGGTGCAGTTTGACATCTGAAGTAGTTTGACATCAGTTTGGTCGTCAAGTTTGACATCTGAAGTAGCGTTCCGTCTCCTTGTTAGTCGTGGCCATCTAGACTGCAAGTTCATTCGACTTGGCCACACTCAACATTCACATTTCCTTTCTCTTGGCTGCATAAAGTCTTGTGAGGTCGTCCTTGTCCTAGTCAAAATCACAGTGGGCCAGGCAATCCATAGACACGGTGTTTATGGTGGGAACCTTTATGCACATTTCTAAACAAACTTTGTCTGTACAACTGAAATTGGCTAATAGAAGGGAAGCAAAGCAGTGCTAAAAAATAATACAAATACAAAGTCAAGATAAAATAACTTTTAGAACTGAACAAAAGCAGGTAGACAAACTGTAAAGGGGAATGAAACAATGTCACACTTTCAGGAAGATAGCGATATGACCAATGGAAAGTTGCAGACAAGTACAAGGCCAAGATAAAACTTAAACTAACTGAATGTAATAAACAAGGAACTGAAAACTTTTTACCAGTCCATTTTCCATAGGCTGAAGGGAACGAGTGCTTTCAGAGTCGGTCAAAACAGTCACCAGGATTTTGCCCCTCTCATTTCGGACATTTGTCATCCACTTGGCACAGCCCACCTCCATTCCTTTTAACTTCCTCATCCTGTATTTGATGGAGTCTGTTTTCAGTACTGTGCCAAATACAGCCATGGCTGAGGCCTTGAGGAGATCGACCTGTCTGTATACATCTCGTACATAGCACACTAGAAAACATTTTGCACTTGCAACAGCTGTCATGGGAATCTGTCCCTGCTAATGTATGGCTTTACTGCCATATTCTTTGTTATGGTGCCTGTAGCAGCTAAGTTGTGCAATGGGCTTTTGCATCCACTGCTTTCAATTTAGTTGATTGATATTCTTCTGGATTGACGTGCAGCTGTCGCCGAGCAAGCAAGACCTTAGCAGCCTCCCAAAAGCGATGTTGCATGCATACTGGTACATAAACATTACCACTTATTGTACCACTTATTTTATATCACAATGAAAAGGCTAGAAATGACTTTTGAAGCAATGTGCTATTATGCTGAGAGCACCCACAAGATCATTTGGATCATTTGACTTTTCTGGGTAGGTGGTGAGGTGCCCAGAAACCTTGGAAGATAAGAGCATGTTTTAGTTTGGAGCCAAAAAAAATAAAATGAAAGAAGTAGATAAAAAGAGAAAAACAAAACGAAACAAAGAAACATGACACACGATTAAAACCTTCCTCTTACTAATTACATACCAGGTCTTGTGGTTAGGAGAGTCCCACAACTCTTTGGCCTTGAATGACTGTTGTTAGCTGTTACTTCATTAAAGTTAAGCTAATTGTAATCAGCTATAAATGAAGCCTGTGCAAGCGAAATCATTCCAAGGGACACTAATAATTTCAGCCCACCTTTTGGTTGCTTCCTGTTGCTGTGTAGCACTAAACTCGAAAGTTTGATGAATGCATGCCACGTTTCTGTTGTTTTCTGGCCAAATAATCATGATAAGGGCATCTGTAAATAAAAGAACACCAAGAGAGTTGGTTACTTGTGAAAATTTCCTGTTACGGCCTTGATCAGGCGCCTTGTACCTTCGGTCCCCAAGTTTGATATCTGCAATGCTGTGCCATCTCCTTGTTGGTTGTGGTGGTCTTGACTGCAAATTCATCATGCTCAGCCACACTGAACATTCACATTTCCTCTCCTGAGTGTGTCGTGAGGTTGTCCTTGTTCTGTTCAAATAATTTATACAGTGTGCCAAGCAATCCATAGACACGGTGTTTATGGAGGGAACCTTAATGCAACATTCAAACAAACTTTATCTGTACAACTGAAATTGGCTAATAGAAGGGAAGCAAAGCTGTACTGAAAAGTAATTCTCAAAGTCAAGATAAATTAGCTTTCTAACTGAATTAAAGCGAAGAAGATGGTGATATGACCAAGGGTAAGTCTTAAAAAGAAGTAGAAGGCCAAGATGAAACTTAAACTAACTGAATGTATTACACAAAGAACTAAAGCAAAAATCAGAAACAGAGCTAGATATACTATATGGAAAAAAAGACTTCCAATGCAGAGAAAAAAGATTATAAACAATAAATTAAAAATGAACCCAAACCTTTTCCAAATATGCGAACACTAACAGAACTAGAAATGTGACATACCCGTTAAGTGTACGTATGATTGTTGGTGCTCACACGTTTAAGTGATTAACTTTTTCATTGACATTTGGTTACAGGGCATCTCGTGTTATGGGAAATGTCTAGTCTGACAATTCAGTGCAGCAAACTGGCAAAGAGAGCTTTCAGTTTATAATGGGAAGTGGAAGCCGGTGATGAACAGCACAGTCTCTGTCCAAGTAGAGGAGAAGGGGGTTTTCTGTTTGTCTTTTCTCAAAACTTTTTACCAGTTCATTTGCCATAGGCAGAAGGGAAAGAGTGCTTTTAGAGTTGGTCAACACAGTAACCAGGATCTTGCCCCTCTTATTTCTGACATTTGTCATCCACTTGCCTTACCCCACCTTGATTCCTTTAAACTTGCTTATTCTGTTTTTGATGGAGTCTATTGTGAGTACTGTGCCAAATACAGTCATGGCTGAGGCCTTGAGACATCTCATACATAGCTGTCCCTGTCCCTGATGTATGGCTTTACTGTCATTTTCTTCGTTTTGTTGCTTGTAGCAGCTAAGCTATGCAATATTCTTTTGGTTTCAATTTAGCTGATTGGTGTTCTTTTGGATTGATGTGCTGCTGTTGCTGAGGGAACAGGGGCTTAGCAGCCTTTCAAGGGTGTCTGCATGCATACTGGTGCATAAAAGCAACGTAGAACAGCTGTTATGCAAGGAGTGAACTTTTTGAGACTTTTAGATCCTCTATGCTCGAGATACCCTCTGTTTAGGTTGTAGTAATCTGTAAGGTTCCTGATAATACTAATTCCTTGAGATGTTTGCTTTATTTTGTTTTTGTATGTGTGGCATCAGAAGACAACCTTCCACATTTTCCTTGCCATTCAGAGGAACTTCATGAAGAAATATTGTGTATACTAGGCAGTTAACGTGTCTTGGCACCTGTAGAAGGGGGAGGGTAGTATCAATTTTGCAGTCTTTGCAACAGTTGGTATCTCTCTCTGGATCTACAACTTCACCGTCTTTTGTCTCATGAGAAGAAACCTTTGCTCCTACTACTGCCCACGATGAAGCAACGGGCAGGCATAACCACTTACTTTACGTTGCCACGAAAAGGAAAGGCGAGGGAAAACTGAATTTTGACACAATGTGCCAAATATCCCCTTAAACTACTCTCAGGAGTCCAGTGATACAATTGCTTTATTCAGTTTTCATCAGCTATAGCTTCGATTACAAAAGACAACTAAATCATCTGACACTGAGCTATTGTTCATTATTCGTGTGCTCACTCAATGAACGGTAGTCACGCTCAATTAGCGTAACACAACATTGCATAATGTAACATTCACCCTTTTGAATAACTTTGAAACAACCCAATCAATAACAAGTTACGTGCGTTTCTGAGAGTAAGAAAACCCTAAATCATAGTTTCCAATCGAAGTCAAACCAAATCAACTGAACGTTCATAGCTACGTCAGCTATGTCATAGTTTGCTTAACCCTACAAGGTCCAGAGCCCTGAGCCCAGACTACCCCTGAAAATCCAGACAAAATGGCTGCCTAGTTAGAAAAACATAAGAGGTCTGAAATAATTCAAAATGATTTTGTCTTCCTTTTATTTTATCAAACTGAAACTTCACAAAATCATTGGTATTATAATAAAGATTTATTTACACCAGATGAAAATAACTCTATAAAAAAATTAGAAAGTCGAAGAATTGAGAAATTGACATGTCCTTCAAATAGGACCAGAGCTATATGCAGTTGATCAAGGGAGAATTTTAACCACATGCTGTCTATTTCTTTCTCTTAGCTAATCAAAAGGGCTAAAGAAAAGATTTTGCCACGCAATTTTGCTTTCTACAGGTCATCTCATCGAAAGTAAAGTGAGATTTTCAAGTTTCTTACAAGAATCAAAATTTGAATTTGCCCCCATTGCTGACATAACGCTACGTCATGACATGAAGAACTCAAAGTTATATTTTACCAGTGAAACCTGCTGATACAAAGCTTCATTTTCTAAACTATCGGACAAAATAACGTGACTTCTTAAAACAGTATTCACATTTGTTTGCTTAAGTTATGAAAAATAGATTTTGCGAAAGAAAGACACGACTTGTTTTTATCTTACAGTGTACTTGAACAATGGTCTCCTTGCAAACAGCGTGTAAGGTAAACTGCCTAAATTAATGTTTCACAGCACTCATAGTTGATAACGAAGAACAAATTCTAATTAAAGATAAAGTCAAAGTTCAGTGTCTATTAAAACACTAGTTTCCCCCATGCCATTCGGAAAAGCAGGATTGTTCGCCGCGCATTTGCCGACACAAGGGAATGCCGCACTGTGCACATCCATACGATGTGTCGAATGTGCATCCTTCATCGTGCTTTCGGCCGGCTTTCGCACACATAGCACAAGCTTTATTCCTGCCTTGCAACTTGCCAATAAAATGTCCTTTCTGGTTTTCTTCACTGGTTACAGTTTGGATTGCATGGGCACCTGAACTCGACGGACGTTTGTATCCATTGTAGCCGGCAATACGCTTGCGGCACCGTACACAGCTAGGCTTCTTACGTGTCTCTTGACTCTAAATCTCGCATCAGTTCCGCTGAAGTAAAGAAATTGTCAAAGAAGAAATGACGGTGATTGTCTAAATAGGGTTCTCCGGGTGTCCAAACTACATAATACCCCAAACCTTTGCGCTGAAACAATCCATTGCTCGTGCGATTTTTTCCCAAGTAGACTTGGAACCGTGAAACGTAGTAGTTGTCTGCATCGGCAAGCATACAAACTTTGATGCCAAATTTATCCGGCTTCAATTGCATGTACTGTTTAAAAGACAGCCTCCTGTTGAATTTTACTAAACCTTCATCAACCGCAACTTTTTTCCCAGGTATATAAGCATCGGCAAACCTCTGTTCTAAGAGCGTTACAAGAGATCGAACTCTGCATAAGAGGTCAGCTGGATCTTCATTGCGCGGGGCGGCCAAATGTAAATATCTGCCCAGAGTTTTGAAGCGCTGCTTGGGGATCTTTTTCTTGAACCGTTCCACGCCAATAAAAATATTGGAATCCCAAAACATATCTGTTTGAGGAAGACTATGGATTCCCATATAAATATTCAGTCCGAGATAGGCTTAAATTTCTGCATGACTAGTTGCGAAGATTTCATCTCCTTTCTAATGGGCGTAAGCAATAGTGCAGTGAACGATTGTATCCAGATGATTATCGTCCATGAAAAGGTTAAAAAAATCTTTCAACGTTGCACGGTCACTAAGATCTTTAGTTGAACCATGACGAGCAGAGAACTCTTCGATGTCAATTTCTCCCAATACTTTTGACCATCGAAACTGAACATCTTCAGTTTCGTCTGCGCTATCATCACTTTCTTCTTTCTCTTCTCCTTCATGTTTGGTACCAAGAAGTTCAACATCAGAGTCTGTCCCCCTTTCGTGTGCTCCTAAGTTCATAAACTCCTTGATTTCTCGATCTACATCTTCAAGCAAATCTTGCTCTTGTCGTCTCTGCCGTCTTTGCCGAAGTTCAGCGACATCTTCCACAGAAAAACCGGCAAAGATTTCTTCTTTTTCATCAGAGGAAAGTGGAGCGTTGTTACATTGGCCAGAAGCCATGCAAAAAAACTAAGATGAATATTCAAAAATTCGTCAAAAATCTCGCAGTGAACGAAGAAAACTGACCTTGGTCTCAAATGAAAGCTAAATTTATGCATGTCACGTTTCTGCATATTTCAAATACCCAAGGGATTTAGTATCCAACCTACAGCCAATTAAAATGAGCCATTTATGACAGGGCGCATACAGGCACACTGGATTTTCAGGACAGTTTTTCTTCCGGGCGCATGAGGGCGCACCGGACATCAATGGGTTAATGCACATAATCCTTCATCCAATCAGGTGGTCTTTTTTCTCGCTGTGGACGCGCATGTGGGATATTTGATGGACCTATCTCAGCGTTGGTTCTGGGTGGGGACCCAACAGGGACTCTCTTATAAAGCGATTAATGAATAGGCAAACAAAGACACCCCTCACAGACACACGAGAGCTTCTGAAGCCACATACTGTGACACTCAACACTGAGACAACCAAAACAGCACAGTCAAGCTCACTACCACAAAAAATCTGTTAAACCCTTAAAGCCCTTAGATGAAGGCAATGTGGTGAGGATGAAACCCTTTACCAGCAGTAAGACCTGGAAGGATTCATCAAAGAATGCCTAGATAGCAGGTTGCACAGGATCGAAACCAATGACAGTGACACCTCTCATGCGAACCGCTTTCACCTGAAGAAGACAAAGGAGCACCCAAAACAACCATAGAAGGAACCACATCTGGAGCCATCACCTCATGCTCCACAGATGCCCAGGGAACACCAAGACCCAAGGTCTGTTCAAGCGCTGCTAGCCTTGTGCGGTAATGTCTTTGTCATTTTGACAGCCGACTCCACTTTCTCGTTACCTTTGCTATTATATGGACTTTGGGGGTGTGGTCAAACCCATATGCTGTAGCAAAGTCAGCGAATTCTCTAGAGGAGAATTGTGAACCATTGTCAGTGATGACCTGATCAAGGATGTTTTTACACCCAAAGTGAGGCTTGAGCTTCGCTTATTGATACTTACCTCTCAAGGTGCCACTGAAACTTTGTGAAGAGCTAATGGTTCTTTCTGTGGGCTTGTTTTAAATTTTCGAAACATCTCGCAAGATTCTATCATTTGCTTGATTTCAGCGGAGAAACCAGGCCAAAATACTGACTCTCTGGCCCTACGTAAACAAAAGTCGATTCCCATATGCGAAGAATGGAGTTTCTGTTTAATCATAGAGCGCAGGTTCTGTGGTATAATGGCGTGCTGTCCTCAGAAAATGAGGCTATTCTGTACTGACAGTTTGTCTCGGACACTGGAGAATGGTCGTACCTCTTCTAGTTTCTGCTTATCATCAGGTGAACCTTAAGTAACGACATTTTAGTTTTTGAAGGGTGAGATCAGCTCCTGTTCCTCTCTTATCTCCGCAAGTCTCACTTTAGTAACGGGTAGTTAAACTCATCGCCAATTGATGAGCTTGGGACTGGTGCCTTAAAAATAAGCGGGGAAGGGACCAAGGTCTCCATGGCAACCCGGCAAGCAGGAACCACCCTAGTAGTAGCCGCTAACAGGCACTGTCACACTGAAACTAGTCCAGTGGAAAATACTTACCGAACCCGATACTTACCTTTGAAGTCAAGTAGCCCTCTGGGAAGGGAGGGTGGGGCTAATGAGTCTGCAAAGATTTGCTCACAAAAGCACTGATTGCAACCATCGCTAGAAAGCAAGGCTGTATGTGGTTTGCTCCTGCAAACTCTAAAGGGGCGCCCCCACAGATCTTGTGGAAACTGGGTGAGACCGCTGGCAGCACTGCCTTGAGATTAACCTTGCCTAAATTACATTTAGCCACATTTAAACTGATCGCCAATTGATGAGCTGGGAACTGGTTCCTTAAAACTTAGCGGGGAAGGGCCCAAGGTAATCCAGGCAGGTTCCCGGTGGTGGGGCAACATGGAACCTCTGAACCTTCCCAAGAGACTCCAAGCACTGTTAAGCCCAGTAACTGATGGCTTGACGCCCTTAGGGAAGAACCAAACACAAGCCTACCTGATAGCGAAAGAAGCAGCACTGTGCTGAAGGAGACACCGGCCAGCGATGATGAGCTAGGAAGACCACCTTGGCAAGCAAAAGCCAATCAAGCCAGCTTCTGAGAAAGAGTTGCTAAGGCTGTAGACGGTATTCTGATGTAACACTGATAAGCATTGCTTTTCCACCGCCCCAGCTCCTGTATTAAATGATCTGTAATACCATTGCGGCCGGCGACGATGGCTGCGCCTATTTGGAAGCTGTGGCTTGAAAAATTACCAGAAATTCCTGCAGAGGCCATGATTTGCCGAAGCCAGTTGGAGAGTAGCGTATGCTAGAGAGGTTGCCCGTTTTGACAAAGAAACAGAGGGCCCAGCCCAGCACCCCGGATCGCCAAGTAAGCCAGCACCGTGTGTACGGTACAAAGGGGAGACTTGCCAAGGCCAATATGAATGGAGCAGCCCTTACAGAATGGATCAGTCTTTGAGGTCGTGATAGTGATGCAGATGCACAAGGGATCTGTGCTGGAGTCCACTGCGATATCCTGCACGCCCAAATGAACCACGGGGAAGAAACATGCCAAAGAAGAAGGGGGTAGATACTTCATATATGATTCCTATAGTGTGCCGATATATAGATTCTTACTTACTTACTCTTTCTTCTAGTGTACCGAGGAACTTGGTTTACTTAGGTACTTGGTTTGCTTCAGTGTGTTAACCTACTTGTGTGTCTTGGATTGCTTCAGTTACTTAGCATGCTTGAGTGTCTTGCCTTGCTTTTTTGTCTTGGCCTAGTTCAGTAACTTGGCTTACTGTTGTGTCTTGCCTACTTCAGTTACTTGGCATGCTTGAGTGTCTTGGCCTACTTCAGTTACTTGCCATGCTTAAGTGTCTTGGCCTACTTCAGTTACTTGGCATGCTTCAGTAACTTGTCTTATGTTTGTGTCTTGGCCTACTTCAGTAACTTGGCGTGCTTAAGTGTCTTGGCCTACTTCAGTTACTTGGCATGCTTCAGTAACTTGTCTTACGTTTGTGTCTTGGCCTACTTCAGTAACTTGGCGTGCTTGAGGTACTTGGCTTGCTTGTGTGTCTTGGGTTGCTTGAGTGTCTTGGCCTACTTCAGTTACTTGGCGTTCTTTAGTATCTTGCCTTACTTTTGTCTTGGCCTACATTAGTAACTTGGCGTGCTTGAGTGTCGTGGCCTACTTCAGTTACTTGCCATGCTTGAGTATCTTGGCTTACTTTTGTGTCTTGGCCTACTTCAGTAACTTGGTGTGCTTAAGGGTCTTGGCCTACTTCAGTTACTTATGTAATTTAGCTGGGAGATCATTTATATATACTAGAAATAGTATAGTTCCAATCATGAATACTTGAGGTAGCCGCTTGTTACTGGAACCCATGAGGACATTTCCCCTTCTCATACTACTCTTTGTTGTCGTTGATGCAAGAAATTATTCATTGATTGATAGAACTGTTGATACCATATTCTCTGAGCTTGCTTATTATCTTCTTATAGGGTACCTTATCAAAGGCCTTCGCAAAGTCAATAACTATAACATCTGTTTGCTTATTGTCGCAGGTGTTCTTGTATAGATCTTGAACAAATGTAAGAAGCTGGGTTTTGGTTGAACTCTTTGCTCTAAGTCCATGTTGTAGCTTGTATAGTATATTGTTACATTCAATATGTTTTATTATTTGTTTTGTTACTATGTGTTCCATTATCTTTGATGCAATACAAGTAAGTGAAATGGGACGATAGCTTTCTGCATTGTAACTTTCGCCTTTCTTAAAGATAGGAGCAACATCAGTCACGTAAATTTGAGCAGTCTCAGTTGAATGTAATTTCCTGTTACCATTTTGGTGGATGGAGAGTTTTTTGTTTACAGGCAGGAAGTCAACAAACTGTCTGAGAGCAAGTCCCTGACACACTTTGGATAGAATAGGAAGAAAGGATATCGGTCTGTTACTGGAAGGCTCTTCAAAATCCTTGTTTTTGGGAATCGAATGACTTCTGCAGTTTTCCAAACTTTTGCAAAGACATTCATTTTGTACGAGTTGTTAATCAATTTGGTAATGACAGTGATTGTGGCCGACAGGCTGTCCTTTAAGATTCTTGCAGCTATTTTATCATATTCAGGTGATTTATTACTAGATAGGCCCTTAACCACAGATCCCACATCTCGTTAAAACTGAAACTATCGATTGGTGCCGTAGGTTCATGTTGGATATTTCCCACGTTCACATTGTTGCTCTTGAATTAAGTAGTCAGCTTTGGCAGCAGCTAGTCTTCCAACAGATGTGAAATATCTGTTAAATTTGTTGGCAATATCAACATGATCCTCTGTATTACGTAGTGGCCTGGCAGTATTATTTTGAGACATGCAGCGATTGATGACTTTCCACATTAGTTCCCTCGACTATTGAGGATTTGTGTTCTTACATGTATTTTTTCAGCTAGTCTCAGTTCTCTCTTAACTTCTTGCCTAAAAAATCGGTAGCCATTCCAACAGAGCTTATCGTTCGGTCCCTAGTCTTCATAAGCTGCTTTATTTCTTGCATTATGTAAGGGTTCAGCCTGGATTTCATTCTTGTTTGTTTCACAGGAACATACTGTTAGAAAGAGAGAGTTAATACGGTTTATTACTCCTTTCTTTTAAAAAGGAAATCATAAGAAAAGGTACAGCCTTTCTTTTCGAAGAAAATCATAGGAAAATGTACAGCCTTTTTGTGGGAATAAGGAAAATGTGCATAGTGTATGCCAGTGTTGTAATTAAAATGACCAGATACTTGCATCATGCATTTTGGTTAATGAAGCTGTTGACAGTGTTGATGTACAAACGTCATTAAACGTTTCTGGGATGTCTGTCAACGAAAATAAAAATGTCCACGTAACAAGAGTTAAGCAAAGTGACCTTACGCAAGATGCACCTGCCAGAATTAAATAACATTCTACATTTTTCAAAGAAAAGGTGGCATGAAATTGTACCTATAGCATCAGCTGTGTTTTCCTGCTTCTCGTTTGTTTCTCTAAGTACACCAGGGACCAGTTTTGAAGTGAGAGGTGGCTCAATGTCAAACCTTCATCAACAAGCTCACTGTCTACTGGATCTTCGTCTCCAAGCCTTTGATCATCCTAATTGTCTGGCTTGTCAGGATCCAGACTGAAATGTTCTGGCACTTTCCAGTTTGAGAGTGCAGATACTGCACCCCTATTTTGTCATCTTATGAATGAGGCATTATGTACAGATCATGCGAGTTGAATAGATGACAATCCACTGTACAGCTGTACTTTCAGGAACTTGCCAGGCCCATAGCTAAACATCGGTCATAACAGTACTTACCCCACAAACAAATACCAAGTAGATTATAGTCTAAGGGCAGAATAGGAATAATATGGAAGGCACCCTTTATGTCAGGTTTCGCTTATAAACTGCGAACCCCAGACCTCAAAATCAGCCCAACTGCATCATCAATCCTTGAGTAACACTGGAGTCTTCGGCAGGGGTATGATAAATGCTGTATGCAATGAAATTCACCAGGAGTCTTTTTCGACATCACCCTTATAGGTGATACCCGAAAAGTGTGAAGTGGAGATGAGTAAAGGGGCCAACTGTTCGCTGTGCCAACACCTCTTTTGCTAAATAAGAATCAACCACATGAGGATGTTGTTGAGATGATAGCAAATTAGGGGCAGAGGTTGAAGAAGAAGGGCCTTGGAATGGAATGGGAAACCGAAGAAAAACCATTTATCAAGTTTTCAGCTGTAGAAGTGGAATTCCCAGACAGAAGAGGAGCTAAGCTATTTATTTTGACTGGAGTTGGTTTTGTGAGGCTTGGTTTGGCTGGTGGGCTTGGACCCTGTGGCATGAAAATTACGCTTACAGCTCGGATGATTTTGCTGACACTTGTGGCATTCATGTTTAAATGAACAACCTGCACAAGTACCTCCCCTGTGATATTGGCGACAATAGCCAATAGGCACATGCATGCTACCCCGAGAGGAGCAAGGTACATTCTGGGGCACAATATTTGTCCCTTGAAAACTGCTGAGATCTTATCCAAAGCTCAAAGTGAATATTGCCCCAGTCAAAATCCGCTGGCTTATGCTGCCTCAGATATCGAAAATTGGTGTCAATAAATCCAATTCGCCCCGTTGTTAGCCAAGTCTCTCACCAGCTCCCCATACTTCATAAGGGCTTGGGCTTCTGCAGAAAATCTGGTTGTATATATTCCCACGACAGCTGAAAGCAGAAGTTCAGGCTTCAATGGTGCTAATGTTTTTGGCCTTCTGAAGTGGCTCCAGGCACAAGGTAGGCTGAGTGGGGGAGTCCTTAGAAGTGTTAATTGAAATATTAAATTTCTCCTTACTGGGTGTCACAGTGATAAGGTGCCCAAATTTTATGAATTCATTTGCTCATATTTTGGTCCGTAATTTTACTGTCACCCTGGCTTCTATTGGCAACGACATGGAGGTAAAATGGCCTCTCATGGAGTTGAGTTGGAGCCACCTTAGTTAAAGGCTCACCTGAAATAGAATTTAAAACAGAAGCCACAAACCCCTGTACAGTGGCATCTGCCCAAAGGATAACTTGAGATGGTGTGTGGACAGGACATCCTGGACAACGGGTGTTTCCATCATTTTGGATACTGACGCCGAGGCACTCTCGTCAAGCAACATTAAGGGTGTCAAAGACTGGATAACCACTTCTGCTACCGCTTTCGTGATACCCTGGACCATTGTTGAATGGGTGACTATGGATTGTACAGTCCGTATGGGTGGAGATGATGTCATAGTAGTTGTTGTAAAGGATGACATTGTTGTTGCAGTGGTTGTGGGGCTTGAGGTTGAGGCCACAGGTGCTGCGTGCAAACGCCTGACAAGAGGAGCCAGAGGGCCTGTAGGGTGTGAGGGACAAAGCATTTTTCTTTGGGGAAACAAAATAGAGACAGTACAAGAAAGGGAGCGGGCAAAGCAAGGCCAGACCAGACCAGATCTATGGGAGTGGCCTTAAGAGCCCAAATAAAAAACAATGCGGCACATACAAACACAGACAAACAACACATAAACAGCACAGTAGCGTGGCAGACAATTACAATGCAGTGTCAGGCAGAGTGCTCCCTATTGTGCTGTAAAAGTACACTGTGCGTATACCGGCCAGTGGCAGCATGCCTGATAATGCTATAAAATTATCGTCATAGCCTCCAAAATAGGCAGAACAACAATAATGTAGGGCCAAAATGTTCCCAATGTATAGGATCAAATTCCTAAGAAAAGTTTCGAAATATGTTGTCGATTAATGCCATGGAATAATTCCCGGGCTAATCGCGAGACGGTCAACCCACCGATGCCATAAAGAGAAGCATTGCAGTTTGACTTAAATTATAATCTACTGCAGCACAGTGATCAAATTTGCTTTGCAAATCATAGTGAAGCCTCTTAAGAAAAGAATGACCCACGATAAGTTTTTTTGGGATAGGCGAGGCCATCGGACAAAAGCAAAATGGGGGAAAATGGACAAGTTACTGATTTATTGATGGAACCGTTAGACCAATTGCTATGCCTGACACCAATCAGTGTAATGGGCAAAAGAGGGTCTATCGATTAAATTTCAATCAGTTTCTTTACCAAACAGTGCCATAGGCCATTTGTACGGCCCCATTGGTAAGGGAATAGTTTTCTTTGCCTTTTGTTTGTTCCATGTCCGTGCCAAGTGGATCAAATCTAGTCAGCAAGACAATATCTGTTTTAGACTCTCGGCAACTAAAATTCTAAAAAGGAGTTCAAGCTTTTAGACAAATAAACAACAGGGCCAGAAAGCATGAGCAAACCCAAAAGTTAAGTTCCTTAAAAACTCTTATCTTACCCCCACCCCACCCCGCCTCACCCACCCCCTCCAAAGGAAAAAAAATATATGAAGTGTCAAATGAATCATTAGATGGATGACACCTAAGTGAACTATATGCATTGCAATGGCCTGATACACATCCAAAATGTCAGCATATTTATAGTTGCTGTAAGAGAAAAACAGTCTCTCTCTACCATGATCAGCAAATAAATGTTTTTACTTTTTAATTTTTTGTTTCTGTACAGTCGAACCTCTCTAATATGGACACTGAAGGGACAGACTGAAGTGTCCGTATTAGAGAGGTGTCCATATAGAAGAGGTCATGCACTATGATGATGGTTTTTACTCCTGTTTTACTTCATGAAAAGCAGTAGTGTCCAAAATAATGAAAACTTGGCATATTGCCATGGGAACAAATATAACATAACTCAAAACTACTTTCACAGTTGATGACATCAAGCAGGCAGTTTTAAAAGAGCGCCTGTTACTTCTTTTCTTGTAACAGTCTTCCCACAGGAGCTATTATGGTGACTGCCTGCTGCTGCTGTTGTTGTTGTAGTTTCATCATGTTCTGCATCATGTTTTGCATCATTTTTTTCCTTGCAGCCTCTTGTTCCTTTTCCTTTTTTTATCCCTTTTTCCTGCTAACCAAACTCCTTTTTCCACATGTATTTTCTCCCTTTGAAACTCAACTGCATCACCACCTTTCTTCTCTCGACTTTTTTGTCTGTGTTGTCTTCCTCTTCTGATCTCTCTCTTTTTTCCTCCATAACCCTCCGTTGCAACCTTTCGCATCTCCTTTGCAGTCTTCTTGTCAGCATCATTATTTTCCAATTTGCATTAGATTCCTGTGCTTCCTCTGCCATTGTTCCATGCTTTGTTATCAAGCAGATGTTCAGTACTACTTTTATAGGTCATCCCATGGTATATACCGGTAACGTATCTTTTGTAGAGCTCATCTGCTATTCTCTGTCTATAGTGCTGTTGTCTTGAAAAGTGTAGAATGTATGAAAACCAACGCGAACACCCCTCGCTCCTGGTAACAGATGGCAGCATTTCATTGGAGATTGAAAAATTGTGAATTTACCTGAAGATCTCTTCCGCCCGGAAGGTCGCCATGACTGTAGTTTTCTCGGTCATGCTTGTATGTAGACCATTCTTTGCAAAGAGTGTGTTCTCCGAATGCATGTGGCACTATCGACTTCAGCCCCTCCAACAAGGTTGACTCCTTTCCCTTGTTCTGCTTTATGCAATACGTGAAGCATCTTTGGATATATTCAATAACTGTTGGACTGAGACCCTTCACTTTGGACTTGACAGCATATAGTCTGGAACCCAATGTGTGGCTTGCATGATTGATGTCGCTCCATTTTTCTATGTCATAGGCTACCAATGACTCCAACCGATTCTCTGTTGTGCTATCATCGTCACCAACATACGTCGAGCAACATATGCCACTTTTGACTGCATGACCAAATAGCTGCACTGCAACATTGGCCTCCATATTTTTGGATGAGCCTTCGTGATTACGACTTCAGTCATGCACGCAAGGCTCCCTGTTGTTAGCAACAGCCTCTTGACACATTCGGCATAAGGAGTTGCGCGTGGCATAGCTGATTACTTTTCCCGTTAGTTAATCAATTGTGGCCCTGAAAAAATTTGAAGGAAAAAAAGATGCGAATTTTTAAGAAAATGCTTTTTTCATGAGAAGGACTCTTAAATGCTGACAAAAGTCCACAAATAGCTAAGAGTATAATTTTTATATGTTCGCATTGCTTGAAATCGCGCGCATTAACAAGGCCCTAAAGCTTTCTGGTGACCTGCAAGGGCCCATCTGTTATAAAGATCCCCAAAATAAAGGGATAAATCTCATAGTTTATTAGATATAATCGTGTAAAGTTTGCTTATCCTTTTTACATAAATTATGACCTAAATTTCAAAACCGCTGAATTTCTTGCTTTGGGTCTTTGCCATTTTGGTGAAACTCTGTTCAGCGCAAGGCACTAATGCGCACTATTTTTCACGAAAAAATGCCGGCAACAGCAGAATTTCGACTCAGACCTCAAAGGGGCGTGGTACTATAACCACGTGACATTTACTCCGATCGCCAAAAATGTTATGCTATATTGTAGATTGATCTATATGTTATCCATTCCATGTGTTAGACACGATAAAAGTAAAGGTGGGGATACAGAAAGCTTCACTGTAGGATGGTACCCCCTAAAAAAACTGGGTCGAGTCACCTTCAGGGGCAAAAAAATAGAACAAAAGGTTAATTTTCTCTTTAACAATGAGCTGGTAAATGGTTCACACAGGCCTCGAAAAGTCCTTAAAAAAGCATCTTGTCCTTAAAAAGTCCTTGAAAATTGAAAAATTGTAGGATATCCTTGAAAAGTACATGAATTTTCGACAGAAGTCCTTAAATATGTTTGAAAGCTCCTTGAATAAAAATAACCTTCGTAAAAAATGTTTTGCTCAAAGGAATGATTGAAAGCACAGCAATGCACAAAAATTTTGTTGGTGATCATGAAAGTGTTTTCTTTACATGATTTCGGTGGTCCCGGCATGGTTCATTTTCCGTTATTTGAAGTACCCTAGGAACCATGCCTTAATGAAGGAGTGTATTGCAATAAGCAAACCCCTATCCATCCACGCATTGTAAAGATCTTTACTTCATGTTATTGGGGAAAGAAGTCCTTGAAAAAAATGATTTTAGTTCTTCAAATGTCCTTGATTTTTTCCCAAAAAATTCTGTATGAACCATGTGGTAGGGGCAATATTATGTGTTTTACTTGACATGTTACCCCATGCCCCCCTTTTCCTACCCCACTCCCTCCAAAAAACGTTATTAATAATACTAAAAATAATACCAAAATTGACTAAAAGTATTTTCCTCTGTCCAGTACTTATAGATATGGAAAAAATATCATTGTCAAATCTGAATTGTTTATATTTTATGTATTAATATTTTGCCTTGGTAATCATTTTTTAGAAATGTTCAACTATCCATTGTGTTCACCTTCAAAGACTGACTGTTCCAGATGTCACTGTCTGTGTATGAGTTATACTTTGTTTCTTCTGTATGAATTTACCACTGTATTTATTATCACTATGGTAACATGGAGGGAACCTCACTTTTGCCTCCTTGAGCGCAGTAGGGATTACTTCCCACAACCAGCTCACGTGGTTCACTTATTCTTCCGTTAGGGCCGTGCAATCTCGTAGCTCAAAGAGTGCATAGGCAAGGTGCTGGATCTGCTCCCAACCTAGAACCCCAAGAGGACCAACTGTCTCCTACAGCAAAAAGCAGAGGTTACAAAACACAGAAGCTATTATTAAGATATTGTAGATATAATTAAGTAAGTCAATATTGGCCAGGCTAAAAATAATTTCTCACTCATACAATATGTATTCTTACTTGCCATTCAGTATCAGAAGTGTCATCAGAATTGGAAGGTACATGTACATCAGTTGTTGGTGGTTCTTCATTTGTAGTGGAGCTGTCTTCTTGGCTTGATGACTGAGCTGGAAAGAAGAAGACCCAAAACAATATTGAAAACGCCCGAACTAAAACAAAGAGTTCAAGGGAAAGACTGTCTTGTAACTCAAATAATCACGAATTAGCATCAATTTCAATTGTCTAAAATACCAGTGGTTGCAATTGAGGGCTGCTGGTCTGTAGAAGATGGCTGTAAGTCACCAACAGTAGGATGCGGCTCTTCACTCTTTACAAAACCTTCATCTAGGGAGTCATCAGTCAGTTCATCTGGATCAAGACAACTGACATCTGACGTCCAAGTCTTGCCTGTCTGGCTGTAGAGATATTCTACCCCCATCTTCTCACCTTTGTTTAAAAACAATAACAGCTTAAATCGGTATGTGAGTTTTATGGGGTTATTAGGAACTGCAACCTTCCAACTGAAGGTGAAAATCAGTGGCGTAAAAAAAAAAGATTGCTCATACATGGGATACAGTCAGTAGATAGAGCACTGTTTATATACGTTAACTGACTCCATGCAAAACATGATTAAGATAAACAATTAACCTACATTACCTGTGTACTTCCCAGGATGGTCAAAGTTCTTTTGCTGCTCTTTACCATACACCATTTGAGACAAGCGGTTAATTTCATGCTTTAGGGAAGAAGAGTAGCTGCTTTTTGGTGAATTTCCACCCCCATCTATCAAGGCCGCTGAAGCCCTGTCTTCATTCCAACGTACAATGCCCTCAAGTAGATAGCACTGAAAGTGGACATCATTGGCTATTGTACCTACATGTAGAAAAATCAAGCATTTAAAAGGAGTGTTCGAAAAAAGAATGTTACCATTATATAAGATGGTCTTAGCCCATTAATTATAATATAGATAGCACAACTTTGTCTTTCCGTACAATTTTTTCAGAAACACAGACAGTAGTTGGAATGTACCTTACATCTCTTCAAATCTCTAAAGTCACCATTTGTTTGTTAATGGAGGTGATCTTTAATGAGCATGAAGACATTATTGTTTCATAAATAGAGGATTTTATGTTTTTTTACCTGGAGTGAAGCGATCAATGTGTAAATGGTGTGACTCCAGTGATGTTGATCCTCGGGCACACCTGTAGATGGGAAGCTCAGCAACACCCTTCCTTAATGTACCGGTCTGGGTGTACAAATGAATGGCAGGGTCATCTACATCCTGTATACACGAAATGTGCTGTTTCTGCTCCTCCCATATTTGCTGGATTGATGTTTTCAGCAGAGGTATACCCATGGTATCCTTCCCTTTGTCAGAAGAAAACATGTTGATTAGATCTTCAATGAGACGAGTTGTTTCCTCCACTCCCCATGTGCATCGTTTGCAGTGCAAGGCCAGTTCTTTCTAAGTGATATGCATAGCAACATCTTTCCGCTTACTCCACACCCCACTGGCAGTGAGTTGACCCCTTTTGGCTGCATATAATTTATCTCTGAAGGTTGTCCGTATCCCACTCAAACACACATGCAGATAGTCGAGACATAAAGGTAGCATACAGGGCATGGGATTCTGAACAGCAACCAGCAGCAAACCGTCTCATAAAATGCCATTCATCGAGGCGTATGACCAGATATCTCCACTCCTGGAAATGGCTCTTTAAATTTGTAGAACAGCAACCTTGATCCACATACAGAAGTTTTGGTGGAGGTACATTGGAGTCTCTGTATCTCTCTACCGAGCCAGACACCATGTTGCCAAGACCATCACCTTCCGAATCTGTCAAGACAGAGAAAAGTACCTGGCCAAGCTCATTGCCCACATTTGTGGCCCAAGAAGCTGTCCCAGCAGCATTTCCTCCAAGCTTTTTAGTGACCTGCAAAATTGTGCAAGAAGAACGATTCTTAAAACATTTTGATAAATATGACTGCAATGGAAACACAGAAAATGAAAGTGCCCAAAATATGCTAGTGTAGATACAGAACAGTGTGCATGCATTTCTAAAAAATATTATTTAAGTTATTATTCCAATTTATATTATTTCTTCCTGCAAGGTTTTTGTTACTTAATCAATACACTTTCATTACTGTGCTGACACGGTTTTAGCTTCCAAGTTACTAATTATCCTCCCCCATGAAATTTTACTGTTTTATAAGGAGTTCAACAATAATTTATTGAAAAATGAAAAAAAATTTTGTGAAGCTATTACCTTCTTCATTGAGTCGATTTTAAGAACTGAGCCAAAGGTAAAGTTTGTCTTTGCCTTCACTTCGTCTAGCTTGCTCAAGACATCCCTTACATAAACAGCAAGAAACCAAGGTCCTTTAGGCTCCCTGGCTTCTAAAATCCTCAAGAGCCATTTCATGTAAAATTCACTATGCTGCTCTTCGACTTGATTACATATTGTAGTGGAAGAGTTCCCAAGGGTCCTTTGTCTTAACAGGCCAACAACTCGCAAATCACAAGAGTATCAGAATACAAAGAAATAGAAAAAGTATTCTGTATGAGTTATTTGATTAAGCCATTATGAAATGATGCATAAATGAATCTGGTATATTATTTACTAGAAAAAGGCAAGTGGGATTTTTTTTGCATGTCATCTTATGTTTTCCAGTGTCGCCTGGTGAAGTATTATGATAAATTAACAACTTTGCGTGTTACCTGTATGTGAGTAGTGCTGGAAAGTAGCTCCAATGGCCCATGCACAGTTCACCAAGCACCACACTGGACCAGCCAGGAAATTTCTTTTTGCAAAACTTGCATTCTAGGTACTCTGTACCCATAAAGTAGCATCAGTCGATGTCCAACACTTTCCGTACTGTTTTGTATAACCCTGCTTGTGTAAGGTACAGCTGAAAAAGATGATACATTGGTGAAAAAGTTTAATATCCATGATTATGAAGAGTAATGATGTATTACTGAACATGACCATGCTATCCCCATTGCATAAATGAATGAAAGCTTTCTTCATGTCCACGCAAAGTAATATTTACCTTTTTATTATTAAAGGACAGGACAATAATATTATACTAAAAAATCATTTGAAACTGTATATAAATGCCAGTAACAAGTGTTAATATAAATAAAGGCTACTTTGAAAAAACCAAGTCCTATATGTAATTGTACCTTCACATTCTTGTTAGCTTGATTTGCTTTGCACTCCTCAGTGTACCGCAGATCAAGGCCCCATATTCTCTGTGGTGCCCAGAGAAAAAAGGGTTCTAAAAAGTAAGTTTCAGGTGAAGCTGGGGGTTGGTGGCAGTTATCGACAGGCTCTGGAGGGAACCACCACATGTTGAGGTCTTTCTTTATCTTATACTTGCCAGTTGAAGGGTTGAACTGCTACAGTGCCTTGCTCATCCAACGTTGTCGCTCAATTGGTAAGGTCTCTTGCCAAGCTTTGGGAAGAGAAATTTTCTGTAAAAAGGGTAGATGTAAAAGAAAAATGATACTATTAAACAGTTGTGTAGGATTTAATACTTTTATGTTCAACCTGATACGACCTTTAGAGCCAATCACAATCTAAATTCTAATAATAAATAGTTATTTATCTAACCTCTGGAGTATCTGATACAGAGGGTGCAACTGTTCCTGTCAAACTGGGACCAGCAGAGGGAGTAACTACAAATAGATAATAGAAGGATTGAAATTTAATCTACCTTAAACAAATAACATATATGTACATGCACATGTATAAATGTCATGAATGATGAGCTGCTTCTTGCTTGTCAATCCGAGGATGTTCCTTCGTCATCACATTTCCTTCTGCTTTTCGAAGTAGGCGCTCTTTTTCCATACTCAATAAGACAGCAGAAAAGGATATGTACCACACTTTTGCCGACTTCGTAAATTGGTTTTCGTTCCCTTAACTTTCGCCTCGAACTGTAAGCTATTTCAAGGAAATATGTATGACAGCATAGCCGCCATCTCGGTTCCAAAACTAAGTCAAAAAAATTGTCTGTGATTGGTCAGCTTTCTTCTTAAATGTTCTAAAATTGACCAAATCCAGTCATTCGATTGGTTCGAACTGTTCTTAATTTGTTCTTAAATTGCTCTAACATTGAGTGAGATTAAGCGAAAAAAATCCCACACAATCTTCTCTGTTGGTAGTTGCTGGTAGTGGGGATTCCCTGTGCGTTCCTTGAATAACTCAGCTACAAAAGAGACTGGGCATGAAATTTCTACAAAGGCGGAGGGGATTCCTTGTATTACGCCATTCAACAAGGTGTGCTTCGAGTCTGTGAAGGCCATAATCAACAAAGACACTTTAAAACCACAGTAAAACTGACAAAATAACTGTATATTTGTTCCGTAAAGTCAAAAGATTGTTCTAGATAAAAAAATTGAACAATATTATTCAAAAATACTCTACAGAGAAGCTCCACTTATCATTAGTAGGCTATTTTCACGCCGTTGTTGTCGTTTGATTCTATCAGAATGCCTTTTGTTTTTGCTTTCTTGCTTAAATGAAGTGAGATTAAGAAGGCCAAAAAATCAAAAGAATCTATTAACAAAAAAAAGAAGCTGAATGATTCTGCCAGACATTTAGAAAGTCTAGAATTCTGGTAGTCGTATTCAAACGATGTCATCTTGCAGGTGTCCTGTTTATAAGTAAAGTAACAAAACACTGTAAAAATTGATGTGTAACTATACAGCAAAATAATCACCCTACATTAAAGAATGCCCTGTAAATTTAAAGAATACTAAAAGAGTCTTCTTAAGGTAATTAATTTGCAAACGATGGCACTAACAAAACAGTTGTGTTAAGAAACTGTTTTGATATTCTAAGGTGTAAATATAAAAACACGGATATTTTGCATTTGAGTTAATGCTGATCAATGACGGTACCCTCGGCAGCCGGTTATTGTAGTTTAAACATAACTATTGATTGCTTATTTTTTCTTTTTATATTGTTTTTCTGTTTGAATCGAGCTGTCCAAGCCTCGTAGGTTTCTGTTGCAGCTTGGGGGCAAAACCAGTTACCAAAGTACTGATGGTGTCCTGTGGCAGATGTTCTATCCTTCTGACATTTTGAACATTGAGAGGTCCCAGTTCTTGGCCTGTACTTTTTTAGTGGCACAGCAGACGTTTTGGCTTCCTCCTCTTTTCCCTTCCTGTAACTTTGGGTGCTAGCAGGAATTGGTACTGCAGGTACTGCAATAGCAACAGGGGCTGCGGTTACAGGCCCGGAGGGGCTCACGACCATCACATTTGCTGAAGGCAACCGAGGTAATTTGGGTAGTACTGAAGGCCTGGTTACCTTTCTTACATATGCTTGGCCTGCTGTGTTGACTGGCAGAACGAATGCATGTTTGTCTTGGGTTACACCTGTGTTGAGGGACTCTGGACACTCTCTCGGCAGTGGCAATGAAGTATTAGGGGACGCCACTGGAGAAGGTAGATGAATACCTTGTTTGAGGACGTCCTCCTCCTTTTTTCTTGAACGCTTGAATACTGACTTCAAGAACTTAGGTAAGCTTTATAATTACTGCTTCCATATATGGGTTGCAGTCAGGCCATGAAGCTGGACCTCTGTCCTGACCAAGAAACATCTCTTTGTGCTACTTGCACCAGGCACAACAGTGAATTTCTTAGCTGCTTTAAACCTCCCCTGGGTGAGTTGTGTTTGGTGTCGTGGACTAAAGGCAATGGGTTGTCTGTCATACTCGCTTAAGTTCTTCCAAAGTGCAACCAAGTGAGAAGCTTCTTGGGTAAAGCTCCGTTGCAGTCCCTTAAATTCACGAGAAAGTCCGCTAATGCAGTTACCCTGTCATACCCAAGGATGTTCTTTTGGCCCACAGAATCATCTTCTCCTGAATCTCCTGTTAGCTCTTTAAGAGTTTCAGGAACAGGGTGGTCACCAGTGTAGGCCACAGTAGGATCTTCAGAGTCTGTGGACACATCCTGTGTAGACCAAGCAGATAAAACTTTAGTTAATACGAAGCCCTTAATTGTGACTGTGGGGATAGATCAATCATTAAGCTTTTAAGGTTGCGAATTTGGTGATTCCACTGTAAGGAATTTAAGGCAGTTCTTAATGAACAACTAGTCTGAGCTGGTAGATAACTATCATGTATTAATTTTTTTATTTGCCATTTTCACGTCTCATTTATGGATCAAGTAAGGTGTGGTTTAAAATTCCTTAGTGTATTCAAGTGATATGTAATAACACTAACCTGAATCCCTTCATCTCCATCTGGAATCTGCAGAGATGGTTCATTTTCCTCGTCAGAGCTGCCTTTCTGTAGCACTTGACCAGTCTAAATATACAAGTACTCCACACCTATAAGCTCTCCTGTTTGAAAAAACATATATAATAAGTAGATATAAACTTTGATATTTACTTAACTAATTTGAATATGTGATTTTGAATATAAAGAAGACACTTCTTGGCCTTTAACACTCCCTTCCTCTTGTAAATTCCAGTTGTCCTGCGATGTTAATATTTTTGGGAATCTCACATTAAGAAAATATATGGAATATTTTGCAATTACATGTGTACTTATTTGGTCCTCTGAAGTTTGCAAACAGCTTCTTCCCCAGCACATTTTCACTTAGATTGTTGATGGCAGAAGTCAGTGAGGAGTCATACGTGGGGGCTGAATAAGGGGAAATATTCTGTGCATATAATTGTTTTTCTGTCAGCTTTTTGTTATGACTGATTTATTAATATACTGATTATTATGTTATATTTTTTATTATGATTTTGAAAAAAAGGTAATCATCTCTAATTTTATAGAAAAAATAAACAATTAACAACCTACCAGGAATAAAGAAGTCAAGATGGTTGTGAAAGGACTCCAGTGATGTTGGGCCTCTGGAGCAGCAATATACTGGAAGCTCTAAACCATCCTTCACTATGGTGCCAGTTTTAGTGTACAGCTGGACACCCTCTGGATCTTGAAGGCATGTAATGTGCTTCTGTTGTGACTACCATATGGTCCATATGCGGTCACAGTCAAGCAGTGGCACACCTAAGGTGTCATTCCCTTGTGGCCCAGAGAATGCCTCTATTAAGTTGGAAATAAGGATGGTGGTCACTTGTATTGCGCGTGTTTTACACCTGACATGGAGGGACAGCTCCTTTTTTGTGATATGTTTTGGACACTGGACTTGGCAAGTTGGGAAGCCTTGGCTCTTTTCAGGAGGTTGAGATCCTCACCACTCCACTAAAAAATGCATTGCGACAATGGAGCCGTGAAGGTAGTATAAAGTGGATGTGAATCTGTAGTGCACCCTGCTGCAAAACGGCACATAAAGTGCCATGCATCAAGACGCACATTGAGTTCCTGTTAGGCTGAAGAGAGAGCTGAGCTTTTTCTCACCACAGCAGTCACCATCTGTATATAAAAGTAGTGGCGGGGGAAGGCCAGCCACCTCATAGTGACGGATGATGCCAGTTGCCATTGGGCGGAACCCACTTCCCTCACCTGCTGTTAAGACACTGTTAAGAACTTGACCAAATTCATTTCCAATGTTTGTGACCCAAGCAGCTGTTCCAGCAGAAGCACCAGCAAGCTTTTTAGTAATTTACCTGTTTATAATATTTTGCCTTCTTTGTGGAATCAATTTTCAGTACACTGCCAAATGTTGAAGTGATATAAGCCTTCACTTTTTCAAGCGGTGACAGCACATCGCTGCAGTAAACTGTAAGAAGCCAGCCTGCTTTTGAAAGGGTAGGAAGAGATGATGGCTCATCAAACTTTGGGGCCAGGACCAGTTGTCGTTTGCTAGCCTCCACAAGTGTTTGACCATCTGTCAAATAGTGGGCAGTACTTTGTAGCCATTGTTGTTTATGTTGTTCAATCAGCTTCTTCTGCAATTGAGTTAAGCTATTTCTGAAACCACGTTGTCTTAGCAACCTCACCACAGTCATGTCTCAGGAATAGTTGTGGGTGATGATGATAGGAAACTGCTTCCTGTGAACCACATCTAACTGATCAAGGATACCCTGACTCCAGCTAATAACTTTCCTCTTGCACTTTGCACACTCAAGATACTGTTACCACCAAGGAATAGTAGCCATCCAGGTCAAGCACCTGTCTAATGTGTGGGTACATGACTGCACTGGTAAGAGGGTGCTTGACATAATCATCATGTGGACAATGTAACCTGACTTTCCATAGTTTCCTTGGCATCCAAAGTAGGAGGCCCCGTGTAAAGTACATGTTTACAGTGGGACGCTGATACACCTTTAACGATGACTGGGTTGGATACCACCAAAGCTTGTTTGCCTTTGACATGTCAAGCTCTGCTTTGTCTTTAATGGTAGACTGTTTAAAAAGTGCCTTAAAAACCCAGATGTGATCTTCTTTAGGTAGGCATTTTTCATCTCTCAGGGAAGAGGTAATCTGTGTATGAAATAGATTTCTTTTAAGTTTGTTGTTGTTATTATTACAATTTATTTTTTTTTCCTCTTCCAAATAATCAAGGCACAGCACTGCTCTAGCAGCTAGAGTCACTCGGGCAAAATGTCGTTTGAAACTCTAAAGCAGGGCATAAAAGCAGATATCAGAAGACACTCATAACAATTGAGATTATGGAAAGTAAACTGAATTTAGTTTTCGAAGTGAACCACAGTGAACCGGTCTGATAACCACAGAAAATACGTGTATATTACAAAGGACTGATGTACACTGCAGAAGGCCATGTAAACAACAACTGCAAGCAGTTTATAATGGAGTGATTCCGCGAGTTGTTAGCCTGCGTGCAGACGATAACTAAACTCTGATTAGTACTGTCTGCGAAGCACCGCAGAGATCCTTGTTCTGGACCCCCAACAAATTCAACGAATTACTGGAAGTGCATTTCGAATTTCCCTTCAACCTGATTGGCGATCACGACAAACAAAATAAAGACCTTTTTTATCTGGCCAATCCTGGTGCTTACTGAAATCTGAGTACACAGCTGGAAATCTTGAACAAGGATTTTGGTGCTGTTTCACAGACAGAGTTAACCAGAGTTTAATTTCGTTTGCGTGCAGGCTAGCGAGCTGTAGATCTGCATTATAATAGCTAGGACAATTCTCTCTGAGTTGAAAAGGTGAGCAACATATAAATTTTTCGAACTTACCAATATTTTCGGTCTTCTTATTGGTAATTATGAATAATTCTCTTTCCTTTCTTCCTTGTGCAAATGCTCACATGCAGCTGATTATTCAGTACAGTACAGCCAAACACTGCACTACTGTAGCTTGCTTTCTTTGATGTTTGGCCTGATTCAGGGGAATATATTGAAGAAAATAACTGAAAAGGCTTTATTTATACTATTCTTTAAAGTAGAAATCACGTTCCTCTCTAGGCGTGTACTGTTCAATAAAATCCCACATAAAATTACGTGCCGGATATGACTAATCCTTACTTGAGAAATATGCAGTGACTAAAGGTTAAAAAATATTCTATTTTGATAAAGTACATGTATTCTGGAAAGTTTAATGTTATCCATTGTGGAAAACGTTTATCTTAGGGAGATAGGGGCTTTATTCCACTGATAACTGACCACAAAAAAAGACTTAAAGAATGTACGACCTACGCAAGTTGTTTGCCGCGATAGAAAATAAAAAAGTGAATGAATTCTCTTCAAGCAGTCTATTTCTGCACTCACAGATCAAAAATAATACCTATAAATATCATCAATGATGTCCATGTAAAAATATATATTTTTATTTCTCAGCAAGTGAGTATTATTTTAAATTCACTTCTTTTCCATTCGCCTCACATGATAGAATTTGGAAACATTTACAAGTTTTGGAAATCTCCATGGATGTGATTGGTCAACATTTGGATGAGCTTGATGCCTATTTGTTTACTTTTGGACATGACTGCCTCGAGCAATGGGAAATACTTGGTGCAAAAATAGCACCCTAAAGCTCTCTTTTTGTAGAAACCCGAGCGATTAACAGTTGTTTTTAAGTTGGCCTCTCCAGCAGCGGGAGCCGAGAGATGAAGAGAGACAATGATATTGAGTGCACTGTTCACACATTTTTTTCCATTTAACATGATCAATCAACGTCTTTAATAACTGAAACGCTAGAGGTCAGACTGTTTTCGGTGCTTGAGCTGCGAGGTTGTGTGATCACGGTAGGAAGGCACTGAGAAGGGAGTTGTTAGCTTCGAGCAAGTCACGTTCATTGTCTTAGAAAAAAATTGTATTTTTCTCGTTTCCATATAAATAACAGGTAAAAACAGATAGCTTTGCACGTACCTACAGAGGAAATTCTCTGAAAGATGGTCCCATTTCCTTCGACAGTCAAAATCGAGTCACCTGGCCTTCTTTTTGGAAAGCACTTTGTCACTCAGCATTAGATTCCAGTGTAGTCGCAGATTTTAACGAAAACAGGCGATAGAAGGCACGCTGTTGAGGTTGGAGAGTCGGCTGGAGATGGGTTATTTGGGTGCTCTACACGATTTTTTTTCCACAACTTCGGCTCAACCACTTGACGATTCAGCACAACTATAGTGTGACAGCAACCTAGCTTTTCCTGTTTAACCTAGATAGATCCCCAATTTCCTTTTCCTTCTGGGGCTAGGAGAGAAATAAAATCAGGAATCAACCTAGGTTAAATCAAAATACACGTCAAATCAAATTTGACCCGTAACATATATGTAAAATTCCTGACTTCCGGAGGGAACGTAAAGGAAATTGATTTCTATTTTCTAAATCTTGTTCTTGGACTGTTATGCAAGTACTTCTAATTTATAGAGGAGCTATGTGAAAATTAACTTACCAGGGATAAATCTTGCTAAGTGAAGGTGGAAACTCTCCAGTGACGTGGACCCACGCACACATCTCAGTACTGGATGTCTGACACCACCTTTGTTTGTACATAGCCAGTAACAGTGTATAAATGCACTCCAGGGGGATCCTGAATACAGGGCAGGTGCTTTTCTGCTCTGGCCACACCATTGTTAACATGTCATCCCTGAATAACGGCACTCCAAGGGCATCTGTAGCAGTGGATATGCTGGAAAAGAGAGAGTCCAGGAGTTTAGAAGTTTCCTCAACCCCTCTTGTCTGGTGCCTGCAGTGACGTGCCATCTCTTCCTTTGTTACAACCTTTCTTACGGCCTCTTCGGATGGATTCACAACACCTGCCTTCTGCAACTCTTCCCATTTAGCCCTATACAACAGAGAAACATGCATTCCCACTGTAAAATACACCTTGCCAATCCAACCATAAACACACCATACAAAGGGTGACTTTCACCATTACACCCAGCAGCAAGACGTCTCATTAAATGGAAGATATCTAGGCGTACTTCCAGGTTTGACCAACTACTAAACAAAGAATGGAATCTGGACTGACCCTCCTGATAACCGCAACAATCCCGGTCTGTATACAAAACCTGAGCTGGTTCCACACCTGGTTCTGCATACCTCTTAACCAGGCCATCAGCCATAGCCTTCAGGGGAGCTGTACTTTCTGAAGCCATTAACACAGAAATGAAAATCTCACCTTTCTCATTTCCAACATTGGTTACCCAGTTAGCAGTTTCTGCCTCAATACCCTGCAGCTTCCTGGTAATTTTCTTTGGTGAATCAATTTTTAAAATCTTGCTATAAACGGACGTTGCTGCCCTCTTAAGGAGGTCAAGTCGGCTATGGACGTCACATAGATAACACGGCAGGAGCCATTTTGCACTTGGAATACTTTTCATTGCCTTCTCTTGTGGGTAATGAACTATGACATGTTGAACTGTGCATGGATCACCTTGTGGTGCTCGCAATTTGCCGAGTATGTGATGGTCTTTCTCCTCCAATCTTCGCTGTGCAATTCCTTGATCTTTTTTTGAAGTGCTGTGGAACTGTTCCCCAGTGAATGTGCCCGCAGCATGGAAACCACTGATACATCACATGCGCATTTGTATGTAAGTACCATAGGGAAACGTGACACAATATCAACTGGCAGCTGTTGAAGAAGTCTCCAGTCCCATGCAATGTATGTGCCGTTACATCCTTTGCAAGAATGATATTCCACAGCCAGATAATAGAAATCTTTAATGTCTAGGACCATTCTCACCCTGGTATACAACCCCTTTGACATTAACGATCGTTGAGGATCAGTGCATCATGGACACTTAAGGTCCACACCCCACATCCGCTTAGGCATCCACAGGAAAAGGCGTCGCAGGAATTAGTCCTCTGGACAGGGAACTGCATTAGTATTTGGTACGGGGGTAGGAGGAGGGAACCACCAAGACTTCAGCCAAGCTGTCAGAGCACCTTTGGAGTTGCAATACAGTGTCTTGCCAATCCAACACTGATCTTTATATGCCATATTTTTCCTCCACTCACCAGGTAAACGTAAATAGTAATCTATGGGTTTAGTCCATGAGCCAGGACCCAAAATTTAAGATTTTGGTACCACTTTGAGGGACTATATGTCTTACAAATTTTCGCAAAGAAACGTGTTTATAGATACTAAAAAACACTGATGGACATGCATGCGTTTTAGCTTAGGGCCAAAGTGAATGTGCTTCTAATAACCTTCCGGACGAAGCAGTATTGGCAGGACAAAAGGAGCCTTCACCAATATCAAAGCATTACTACTGAAAAATGACACATTTACAGCCGTTGTATTTCATTTATCACATAAAGCTTAAGTGTTACGGTTTCAAGTTATAACTGTTGCCATGGCAACCAAAATGTCAGCGACAAAAGGAAGGTCTGATAACATATTTTCGGCTGCTTGTTGCATCATTTTGCTTCCGGAATCCCACTTCTCTTAGAAAGTACCATAATGCCTATATGCCTAAGAAAAAAGTCCTTCCAGTGTTTCATGTCACTTTAAGAGATTAATAAGGAAGGAAAACTTTGAAATCATACGCATGAGACAAAAACGGTGTCGTACATAATTAAGACTCACTATCCGAAAATCATTCTTTTCTTAATTTAGTAACTAAACAGTGTTTAATGGCTATCTTAGCTAGATCCAACTTTATT